>JBBDGP010002073.1:837500-1414642 GCA_037952835.1 Lithobates septentrionalis | reverse complement strand
CACTGTAGATAACATATACTTCAATATATAATTCCACAAAGGAAATGGGGACAACTTGGCAAGCGACATTTTTTTGTATGTATTAATCACAATTTAAAGCTTGGAAATGCCGAAAACCAGAAAATATATTTTTATACTGTATATTGCTTTTGTCTTTTTCTAATAGTATTTTATGTGCAACATACAATCAACATCAAAGTATTTTTTGGAATGGCACCGAAACGCATGTTATCAATGCATACAAATATACAACAACAAAACAGGTAAAAAACAAACACTCTCTCTCTCTCTCTCTCCTCTCTCTCTCTCTCTCTCTCTCTCTCTCTCTCTCTCTCTCTCTCTCTCTCTCTCTCTCCCTCTCCCTCTCCCTCCCTCTCTCTTTCCTCTCTCCCTCTCCCCCCTCTCTCTCTCTCTCTCTCTCTCTCTCTCCCTCTCCTCCCCCTCTCTCCCCTCTCTCTCTCTCTCTCCTCTCTCTCTCTCTCTCTCTCTCTCTCTCTCTCTCTCTCTCTCTCTCTCTCTCTCTCTCTCTCTAGCATTGTGGTGGGAGTGCCAGTGGGACCCTATTTACTTTGTAAATGCCCATTGGAGGTTTCCTGTAGTTTAGAGCAAGCACCGTTAGCACTACTTACTGCTAGCCTAGCGCATTCACTTTTACATATATACTATTAATATTTTGAGGCCAACACAAGCCCTGCTGCCTGTTATGTTTTTAACATGATTCATGTTACAGATCATAAATTGCTGATGCTATCAATGCCTTGCCAAAGCCATTGATTCATTTAGGCTATAATAAAATGTATTTGTCATCTAGGAGAATTAAAAACCTCCCAACCCTGTGTGTGTTTTTTTATTTTGTAAAATGTTTTTGGCCAAACACAATGCAGCTGTTGACAGCTTTCTGCTTTCCCTTCATTAGAAGTTGGTCAAGCTGAGTTGATGGGCACTGGTGAGGCTGAGCCTGAATGGAAGAGACACCAAAGAGGCAAAAACCCCCTACGACAACAGGTAAGTAGACAATAAATGCTAAATAAAAAAATAGATTTTCCAAAAAATGACACTTCCTTTGCAATTTTCAATAGTCTTGCCATAAAGATTTAAAGTTTTTCAATAAAAGTAATCTGGAGCATGGAGACTGTCTGTTAGAAGGGCTTATTAATTTAAAAATCTGTCATGTGAGGTCACGGTGTTCAATGTCTATCATGAATGCTGCTGCCAGACTTATCCACCTTACCAACCCCTCAGTGTCTGCCAACCCTCTCCTCCAATCCCTACACTGACCACCACCCCTCTCCTCCAATCCCTACACTGACCACCACCCCTCTCCTCCAATCCCTACACCGACCACCACCCCTCTCCTCCAATCCCTACACTGACCACCACCCCTCTCCTCCAATCCCTACACTGACCACCACCCCTCTCCTCCAATCCCTACACTGACCACCAACCCTCTCCTCCAATCCCTACACTGACCACCACCCCTCTCCTCCAATCCCTACACTGACCACCACCCCTCTCCTCCAATCCCTACACTGACCACCACCCCTCTCCTCCAATCCCTACACTGGCCACCACCCCTCTCCTCCAATCCCTACACTGACCACCACCCCTCTCCTCCAATCCCTACACTGACCATCACCCCTCTCCTCCAATCCCTACACTGACCACCACCCCTCTCCTCCAATCCCTACACTGACCACCAACCCTCTCCTCCAATCCCTACACTGACCACCACCCCTCTCCTCCAATCCCTACACTGACCACCACCCCTCTCCTCCAATCCCTACACTGACCACCACCCCTCTCCTCCAATACCTACACTGACCACCAACCCTCTCCTCCAATCCCTACACTGACCACCACCCCTCTCCTCCAATCCCTACACTGACCACCACCCCTCTCCTCCAATCCCTACACTGACCACCACCCCTCTCATCCAATCCCTACACTGACCACCACCCCTCTCCTCCAATCCCTACACTGACCACCACCCCTCTCCTCCAATCCCTACACTGGCTCCCAATCACCCAGCAAATTAAATTCAAAATACCAACCACAATATACAAAGCCATTCACAACTCTGCCCCGAGCTCCATCACCAATCCTGTCTCCAAATATCACCCAAACCGTCCTCTCTGCTCTTCTCAAGACCTCCTACTCTCAAGCTCTCTCGTCTCCTCCCATGCTCATCTCCAGTATTTCTCCAGAGCCTCTCCCATCCTCTGGAACTTGCTACCTCCACCGGTCCGGCTATCCCCCACTCTTGCTACCTTCAGGCGATACCTGAAAACTCATCTCTTCAGGAAAGCCTATCACGTCTCCAACTAATCTCCTACCACTTCCATCAGCTCATTCCCCACAGTTACAACCTTTTGTACCACCTGCCCCCCACCCTATTAGATTGTAAGCTCTTTTGAGCAAGGGCCCTCTTAATCCTCTTGTATTTTATTGTATTATAACTGTATTGTCTCCCTTTTATATGGTAAATCGCTGCGTAAACTGTTGGCGCTATATAAATCCTGTATAATAATAGTAATAATAATAACAATAAATGTGTCAAGCGATTTTCAATTTTCCAGTGGGATGTTGCCAGCACACTCTTGCATCCACTGCCGCAGCCTGTAGTGAATAGTGGGTGTATACTTTCTATATACAAGAAGAAACTAATCTCACTAACAATAAATGCACGTATTGAGTTAAAAAAAAAAAAAAGACGATTCAAACATGGATAAAAAAAAAATATGTACCAAGTTCAGGAAAGCAAACTCTAAATTCGAAATAATGTCTTCATAGGATATGGATATCAGAAATTTTTTCAGCAAAAAAGGGTCAAACGCAGCAGGAGAAGCTGAGCCTGAGTCTCAGGAAGAAGCCGTGAGCACGGATCAAATTTCAGAATGTGATGACAGTATTTTACTTGCAGAGAAAGGCACTTCTAGTACCACAACAGATACAGAAGTGGGTGATGGATCCATTGATATGAACTGCAGTTTGTGATGTTACTGATGTAGGAGATGTGGATGGTGGTTCTATGCAGCCTAAACTAAAGCAATATCCCTATGAAATGTTTGGTTCACAAAAGCAATCATTCCAATTTCACTGGTTTGAAAAATATAATTGGCTAGAATATTCATGTAAAAAAAAAAAAAATACTGCATTTTGTTTTGCTTGTCGAAATTTTTCCCCAAAAGGCAAGAGGCACAATCTGGACGCATTATTAACCACACAAGGTTTTTAAAAAATTGGAAACGTGCTTTAGATTCCTTTAAGGGGCATGAAAGAAGTGCTCTTCACAAGTCTAGCATGTTGGCAGGGGCGGACTGACAACTCATGGGGCCCCCAGGCAATAGGAGATTATGGGGCCCCCGGGCAATAGGAGATTATGGGGCCCCCAGGCAATAGGAGATTATGGGGCCCCCAGGCAATAGATTATGGGGCCACACAGTATACACACACACATACAGTACACACACAGACACACAATATACACACACAGTATACACACACAGAATACACACACTGAAAAGGTACTGGAGAGGCGGGGCAGCTATAATCTTGGGATTTTTTAAAAAAACACAGATTTTTTACATACTGTCCCTGGTTTTATTGAGGCTGGCAACCCTGATGGGGCCCCTTAGTGGCATGGGGCCCTCGGGCAGTGCCCGAATGGTCAGTCCGCCCCTGCATGTTGGCATGGGCAGCTTGTAAAGATGCTAAACTGCGTGGAAATGTCGTAGAACAAATAGAAAAAGCTACTGAACTCCAAATTCGAGAAAGGCGAGAGTATCTAAAACGAATAGTTGCAACCACAGTGCATCTTGCCAAGCAGGGCGTATCATTTCGAGGTCATTTAGAAGGAGAAGGAAGCCTAAATAGAGGCAATTTTAAAGAGTGCTTAAATTATTTACGTAAATTTGATCCTTTCCTTCAAAAGTACAAGCCTCCAGGCAATGCTATGTATACTTCACCTTCATCAGAAAATGATCTCATACAGTGCTGTTCAGAAGAAGTTACAAGTACAAGTAAGTATGAGTAAGCACTATGCTATGAGCTATGAGTAAGCACTGAAGCCAGTGCGAAACGTCAGCTCGTTTTTGTCTGCTGTGACTTTTTGAATTTTGATGTGTATTCTTCAATAAACAAGGCTATTTATTTGAGTGCGGCTGTCCAGAATCCGTTCATGTTTATTACAATTGTTAGCCAGTTAAAGAAATCTGGAATGTATGCCATAATGGCAGACGAAGCAAGGCATAAAAGAAAAGAGCAATTCGCTATCTGTGTACGCTACGTTGAACCTGGACACAAGTGCTGTAAAAGAACATTTCCTGCGATTTTGTGAACTGAAAGATTTAAGTGCAAATTCAATAACAGAATCTTTGGAAGATTGCCTCACAGTTAATGGTTTAGCCAATGTCCTCTGTGTTGCTCAAACATACGATGGAGCTGCAGTTATGAGTGGCGTAATTGGTGGTGTACAAGCAAAGTTTCCGAAAAAAACATCCTGAAGCTATTTATGTTCACTGTTATGCCCATGAACTAAACCTTGTACTCTGTTATACCTGTAAAGCAATCCCAGAGGCTTCAGATTTTTTTCAAACACTAGAAAACCTTTATACTTTTTTTTATTGTATCTTTTACACAGCACCAAAAGTTCATTGATGTTCAGGCGCAACTTGGACTAAAAGAAACAGAACTAGTACAGCTCTCAGAGACACGTTGGTCTTGCCAGATACGTTCCATTATTGCCCGAATACGCAACTTTCCAGCTGTCGTGCGGTGTCTTAAAGAGGAGAAATCTGCCATAGCCACTGGCTTGTTGATTAAATTGCGTAAGTTATCAATGTGCTACTGCCTTTTTGTGTTCGAATTGTTACTGGCTACTACAGAAGGTTTCCATAAGTTGCTTCAGCAGGAAAACCTAGATTTGTCTACTGCATTAGAGTATAAAAAAGATGTTTGTACTTCATTAAGATCTCTAAGAACCAATGCCAAATCAAGAGATATACCGTATTTATCGGCGTATAACACGCACAGGCGTATAACACGCACATTCATTTTAAGAGGGAAGTTTCAGGAAAAAAACTTAAATTTTTAATAAGGAACTTTGAAGCAAAATAAGGGCCAGTGCCCATCTGCAGCCTCACAAGTGCCATCAATGCAGCCTCATTAGTCCACATCAATGCAGCCCCACCCTTGCCATCAATGCAGCAACCTTGCCATTGCCATTAATGCACCAGCCTCACCATTGGCATCAATGCAGCAGCCTCACCACTGCCATCAATGCAGCAGCCTCACCACTGCCATCAGTGCAGCCTGATCGATGCCCATCTGCAGCCTAGAGGGGACAGGGAGGGGGGCGGGACGAGCGCCGACAGATTACATACAGTGAGAATCTCCTATGATAGACAGAACAGTGGTCTAATGGCGGCCCAGGAGACGGGACTTCCTATTACAGAGGCCGCCAAGTAAACAGGAGATTCTCACTGTATGTAATCTGACAGCGCTCGTCCCGCCCCCCTCCCTGTCCCCTCCGAGGCAGCTAAAATTGAAGTATTGGCGTATAACACGCACACGCTATTTGCACCCAATTTTCATGGTGAAAAAGTGAGTGTTATACGCCAATAAATACAGTACTTCAAAAAGCTGTTTCTTTGTTTGACACTGACACTTGAGAATCCACAAACATCCAGGCAAATTAAAAAAACAAAAATGATGGAAGACTTTGAGTACGAAGCCAGTCCAACACCACGTGATCATTTGTCAAGTGAAGATGATCTTAGAACAAAAATCTTTTACCCTTGCTTGGACCGAATACTCTCTGAACTTGACCATCGTTTCTCAAGCATTAAAGAAAATTTGGTGAAGGGCATTGAGGCATGCAACCCGCTCTCTTCATCTTTTCTGTCAGAAGACATAAAGGCACTTGCACAACATTACAAAATTGATCTGCACTATGAAGAAGTAGTTGTTGCTAAAAACGTCTTTGAACGCAAAAAACAGGAAGGTGCGGTACTAACAGTACAGCACATTTGCAAACTTTTGGATCCTTTAATGTTTCCAACGGTGAAAAAAATCATGCAAGTTGTCCTAACAATTCCTGTGAGCAGCTGCTCTTGTGAAAGACCATTTAGTGCTTTGAGATGTCTTCATACATGACTCAGAGGTACAATGGGGCAATCAAGGCTTCATCATCTTGCAGTTCTTTCCATTGAAAAGGGTGTTTGGATGAATGTGTAATTGATCATTTTGATAACAAACAATCACAAAGGCATACCTTGGTTCTCTCAAGAGATTAACCATTACAAGTACTACAACAAACTGTAATATTCTAAACGATACCTATAGTAGGGTAGTTCAAGAATAGCAGTTAATGGTGGTTGGCTTTTTGGGATGCTATGTACAGTATCTCACAAAATAAGTACCCATACACCTCACATTTTTGTAAATATTTTATTATAGCTTTTCATGTGACAACACTGAAGAAATGACACTTTGCTACAATGTAAAGTAGTGAGTGTACAGCTTGTATAATAGTGTAAATTTACTGTCCCCTCAAAATAACTCAACACACAGCCATTAATGTCTAAACCGCTGGCAACAAAAATGAGTACACTCCTAAGTGCAAATGTCAACATTGGGCCCAAAGTCTTAATATTTTGTGTGGTCACCAATTTCTCGCACTGCCTTAATCCTCTTGGGCATGGAGTTCACCAGAGCTTCACAGGTTGTCACTGAAGTCCTCTTTCACTCCTCCATGACGAAATCACGGAGCTGGTGAATGATGGAGACCTTGCGCTCCTCCACTTACCGTTTGAGGATGCCCCACGGATGCTCAATAGGGTTTAGGTCTGGAGATATGCTTGGCCAGTCCATCACCTTTAAACTCATACGTCTATTTCCCAAAGACAACCCTTGGATATGACGCTGAGATTGTGCACTCAACTTCTTTGGTCGACCATTGGTGAGGCTTGATCTGAGTGTAACCTGTCCTGCTAAACCGCTGTATGGCCACCGTGCTTCGGTTCAGTTTCAGGTTATTGGCAATCTTGGAGCCAAGGCCATCTTTATAGAGATCCTCAGTTCTTTCCCATGAGGTGCCACCATGGCATGTATTTAGATCTTCCAGTATGAGCGCGATAACACCGAGTTTTACACCTGAGACCTTGTTGTAACCCTAACGACTAACGAATTACATGAAACTGGGAGGGAAAATGGCTAATTGGGCCTAATTTGGACATTTTCACTTGGGGGTATACTCCTGCCAGCGGTTTAGACATTAATGGCTGTGTGTTGAGTTATTTTTAGGGGACAGCAAATTTCCACTGTTATACAAGCTGTACACTCACAAATTGTAGCAAAGTGACATTTCTTCAGTGTTGTCAGATGAAAAGATTAAAGAATAAAATATTTACAAAAATGTGAGGGGCTGAACTCACTTTTGTGAGATGCTATATGTACCCCTTTATGGCAAAATTATTTCCTACAGTAAGACAATGTCTGAACAAGTACAATTGTTAGTGAATTTAATCGAGAATGTATGCCATAGTAGCAGACAAAGCAAGGAAGGGATAAAAGAAGGCAGCAACTTCGTATCTGTGCAAGAAATGTTCAACCTGACACAAGTGCTGTCAAATCTCTCAGTTCACAAAATCCCAGGAAATGTTCTAAGTGCAGATCCAATAACAGAATCTTCAAAAAAGATTCTCTGGCGTGTCACTTGTGTAGACAATCTCTTCTCTGTCTTGCCCAGACATCAAAAATTAGTTACTGAAAATGGAATATTGTATTTGTAATACTATAATACAGTTTAATAATGATGGCACTTTACAGTACAGATTGTTTACTATATGGTTTACTACAACAAATTGTTTGCACTTTTATTTAAAGTTTTAAACTGGTGTATTTTCAACTCATGAAGCACCTTGCACTTTTTTTTTTTTTTTAGTTTTTCAAGAAACTCCAAATTGTAGTGAACCAAAATACAAATGGCAAAGATCAAGCTATGGCTACTACTAGTACTACAGTCGAGTTGGAGAATTTCTCCATATTGGTTATTTTTACCTCCATTTTGCATTTTGATCTTTGCTATCGTTTGGAGTTTATTGAATAAACCGCTGTTATGCGTTAAATGAGTGTTTTAACAAGTGTCTTAAATATTGACTAAGAAACCCATGCCATGTTTAGGGTATTCTCTCCTTCCAGTATACCTCTATGAGTCTGACCCTAAAAGTGGGATAGTTCTATCTACACTCTTTAAAGGTATACTACAGTGCCTTGCAAAAGTATTCACACCCCTTGGCATTTTTCTAGTTTTGTTTCCACAACCTGGAATTAACATGGAATGTTTGAGGATTTACATCGTTTAATTTACAGAACATGCCCACAACTTTGAAGATGTTTTTTTTTTTTTTTTATTGTGACGCAAACAACAAATAGGACAAAATAACAGAAAAAGTCAATGTGCATAAGTATTCACCCCCCTAAAATCAATACTTTGTAGAGCCACCTTTTGCGGCCATCACAGCCCCAAATGGAAATATTTGCCAGCACATCATGGAACAGCGTAGATAGCATCCAAACGTGTAGTTTATTGCATGATCACAACACAAAGAGAGTGCAACGTTTCGGAGTCACGCAGGACCCCTTCGTCACATGCCTGACGAAGGGGTCCTGCGTGACTCCGAAACGTTGCACTCTCTTTGTGTTGTGATCATGCAATAAACTACACGTTTGGACGCTATCTACGCTGTTCCATGGTGTGCTGGCAAATATTTCCATTTTGACTTGAACCAGTATCCAGCTGGTTGTTGCTGCAGCACCCATATTTCATGAGCTTATCCAGGAAAGTGTGCGATGGGAATATGAAGTACTACATCACAGCTCCAAGTCGCTTTGGATAAGTCTCTATGAGCTTACCACATTTTACCACTGGGATTTTTGCACATTCCTCCTTGCAAAACTGCTCCAGCTCCTTCAAGTTGGATGGTTTGCGCTTGGGAACAGCAATCTTTAAGTCTGACCACAGATTTTCTATTGGATTGAGCTCTGGGCTTTGACTAAGCCATTCCAACACATTTCCATGTTTCCCCTTAAACCACTCAAGTGTTGCTTTAGCAGTGTGTTTGGGGTCATTGTCCTGCTGGAAGGTGAACCTCCGTCCTAGCCTCAAATCACACACAGAGTGCTACAGGTTTTGCTAAGAATATCCCTGTATTTAGCACCATCCATCTTTCCTCAACTCTGACCAGTTTCCCAGTCCCGACTGCTGAAAAACATCCCCACAGCATGATGCTGCCACCACCATGTTTCACGGTGGGGATGGCGATCTTTGGGTGATGTGATGTTTTGGATCTGTTTGTATTGGATGTTGATAACTTTGTTTTAAGTATAATAAAAATACAACTTATTAAGAAATTTTGTATACATATTTTTTTTTACTTGAGAGTCTGCCTTTACTATTCTGCCAATGTGTTT
Source organism: Lithobates septentrionalis (assembly GCA_037952835.1). Classification (NCBI taxonomy): domain Eukaryota; kingdom Metazoa; phylum Chordata; class Amphibia; order Anura; family Ranidae; genus Lithobates; species Lithobates septentrionalis. The sequence continues at coordinate 1,405,171 of JBBDGP010002073.1, read as the reverse complement.
TGGTGTGTGCCTTGCACAAAGGGGGTGCGTGTGCGCAATGCCCATGCATATATTCTATTTTGATCCCTGCATAAGATTACTACTGACTTAAACATAGGTTTATATAATACTCGTCGTAGGTTTATATAATACTCGTCCTCCCCCCTCCTCCATGTCACCCTCTCCCTGTTTCCCCTGTGCTGATCCATTTGTATCTTGTATTTTATAATATGTTATCATTTTTGGTATTGCTGTTCTTTTTCATTATTAAATTGATGGTGTGAAGATATCTATGCATATGACTGATCTTCTCCCATTTTTTATTGAGGCTCTCCACGTGGGTAAATAATTCTAAGAGATGTATTAATAATGATAGTTTTGAGCCATGGGGAACTGACATGCTCATGGTTCACATTTATTCAATTTCTTTTTTTTCCCCTTTCTGTAGATTTGCTTTCTCCCTCCACTGGGGGAGCTCTGGCACCCTCTCTGCTGTTATCCCGGAGGCGGGAGTGACCTATGACGTGCCTTCCCGGCAAGGTAAGGGGGAGGGGACAGGCCTGCCTTCATTTTGGCGGTCCCTCCCCCCCCATGTTTCCCCTTGGGCGCTCGGTTGGCCACCGAGCGCCACATTGGGGACTTTCCTTCCTTGCCGGCGGCATTCCGGAACATCCTCGGATGCCTTTCGTCACTACGCATGCGCGGGGCCACGCGCGAGCGACGTGACGTCATAGACATCGCGAGATTTCGGCGAGTATGACGAGATTTCGGAGCTCTGCTCTTCCGGAACACCGGGGAGATCACACTGGGCTGCCACGTTTGGCCGCCTTACCGCCCGTCGTTGGTTTATCGGTGGATTACATACACCTGTGGGGAGGGATACAGGGCGGATACACCCCCCAACTATTGGTATATAAAGGTACACCTGATATATTTTCCCTCAATCCTCCTTCATCTGGCTAACTGCAAACACATTCTGCTGCTTGCTATCACATTTGCTGCTACACTCAGCTACCACACAGTAAGTACACCCTCTAAGCCATGTGTTGTTATAGCATCGCGCTGCCCCAAAATAGTTGGGATTTACTGATTACTAGGCTTGCTAAATATTTTTTGACCACTGACAACACATGTGGTCATATACTTTATATTTATAATTATATACTTTGTTTATTCTTAGACTGGTTGACTCAGGCTTGGTTGCCATTACCTGAGTCTCACACAGCTTATGACCAATCCCGGGTTGGCCAATAAAACAACAGTCTAGACACATGGGACAATCCGATGCATCCACATGCGCTATATAGCACCCCTTGAGGTAATAATTACACCTTCATCCCCTAACGGCTCCTTCCTTTCTTTCCCTTTCCTCTCTTTCTCCTTCCTCCTTCTTTTCTTCCCTTCTTTGTCTCCTTCCCCCTTTCCCCTCCACCGCTTTTTACCACCTTCCTTCCCCCCCCTCCTTCCTTCCCTTCCCCCCCCTCCCCCTCTCTCCCCTTCACTTGCACTTATTGTTTTTGTTGTTCATTTCATCACTCACAGACTCTATGTCTCTTCTCACCTCCTTAGTCTTCTTTACATCACTCCTTTTCACCTTGGCATCACCATCTTCTTTCCAGCACTTGCACAATATTTCTTAATCCCTTTGCAGTCTTGCCTCGTGCATGTTCGTCTCTTCTTCATTTGAACATGCACCAGAGGGCTACGGCTCAGAACATTTCTTGGTTTTGGGCCTTATATATCATATTCACAATACCCCTGATCTTATAGCGGCTTTCTCAGCCCACTGATCAACTGTGACTATTCCCATATGGGTCCTTACTGATTATTCCCTGCAAACCTTCATCACAGGTGTTCTGGTGTTTTCCGGCCGGTCATCCTTTTTGACGGGCGGCGTCTCAAAAGTGTGATCTCTCGTAAGCCACGCTATACCTCACAATCCTGGTCTGGGCCGCAGCGGTGATAGGGGTGGTTGGAGCCCCCCACTGGAGAAGAGGACAAAGCAACTTACTTTTTAAAGGGATCTTCATGTGGGAATCTGTGTTCTTTGTTGAACATACCTATATTTGGTAACTATGCTGCACTAAAATATCGTATAGTCAATGTAGTTCATACTATATTTATATTAATGGAACATGTATATGTATATCAACTTCATTTTCATGTTCTCCCCAGCAGACTGATCCTCTGAAGAAGACCCCAATTGTAGGGGTTGAAACGCGTCAGGTTTAATGTTCAGGTTTCAAAGTTATGATTATGAACAAATGTCTGCTTGTGTATGTTCAGCTTACTTTTTAAATAATTCCCACTGAAGCTCACTGTTTTTTAACTTTGATGGTCTATTATTACTTAATAAAAATTGTGATACTTTTTTCATACAACTGAGTCCATATCCATTATTGCGCTGCCTAAAAACCCCAATGCGGGGAAACCTTCTTTCTTCTGTTCCAGTGTATGTCAGTTAGCCAGGTCAGTGTAGTGTAGTGTACAGTGGCTTACGAAAGTATTCGGCCCCCTTGAACTTTTCAACCTTTTGCCACATTTCAGGCTTCAAACATAAAGATATAAAATTTTTATTTTTTGTGAAGAATCACCAACAAGTGGGACACAATTGTGAAGTGGAACGAAATCTTTTGGATTTTTGAAACTTTTTTAACTAATAAAAAAATGAAAAGTGGGGCGTGCAAAATTATTCGGCCCCCTTGCGTTATTACTTTGTAGAGCCACCTTTTGCTGCGATTACAGCTGCAAGTCGCTTGGGGTATGTCTCTATCAGTTTTGCACATCGAGAGACTGAAATTCTTGCCCATTCTTCCTTGCAAAACAGCTCGAGCTCAGTGAGGTTGGATGGAGAACGTTTGTGAACAGCAGTTTTCAGCTCTTTCCACAGATTCTCGATTGGATTCAGGTCTGGACTTTGACATGGCCATTCTAACACCTGGATACGTTTATTTGTGAACCATTCCTTTGTAGATTTTGCTGTATGTTTGGGATCATTGTCTTGTTGGAAGATAAATCTCCGTCCCAGTTTCAGGTCTTTTGCAGACTCCAACAGGTTTTCATCCAGAATGGTCCTGTATTTGGCTGCATCCATCTTCCCCTCAATTTTAACCATCTTCCCTGTCCCTGCTGAAGAAAAGCAGGCCCAAACCATGATGCTGCCACCACCATGTTTGACAGTGGGGATGGTGTGTTGAGTGTGATGAGCTGTGTTGCTTTTACGCCAAACATATCGTTTTGCATTGTGGCCAAAAAGTTCGATTTTGGTTTCATCGGACCAGAGCACCTTCTTCCACATGTTTGGTGTCTCCCAGGTGGCTTGTGGCGAGACTTTTTATGGATATCTTTGAGAAATGGCTTTCTTCTTGCCACTCTTCCATAAAGGGCAGATTTGTGCAGTGTACGACTGATTGTTGTCCTATGGACAGACTCTCCCACCTCAGCTGTAGTTCTCTGCAGTTCATCCAGAGTGATCATGGGCCTCTTGGCTGCATCTCTGATCAGTCTTCTCCTTGTCTGAGCTGAAAGTTTAGAGGGACAGCCAGGTCTTGGTAGATTTGCAGTGGTCTGATACTCCTTCCATTTCAAAACACAGTGCTCCTTGGGATGTTTAAAGCTTGGGAAATCTTTTTGTATCCAAATCCGGCTTTAAACTTCTCCACAACAGTATTACGGACCTGCCTGGTGTGTTCCTTGGTCTTCATGATGCTCTCTGCGCTTTCAACAGAACCCTGAGACTATCACAGAGCAGGTGCATTTATACAAAGTCTTGATTACACACAGGTGGATTCTATTTATCACCATCAGTCATTTAGGACAACATTGGATCATTCAGAGATCCTCGCTGAACTTCTGGAGTGAGTTTCCTGCACTGAAAGTAAAGGGGCCGAATAATTTTGCACGCACCACTTTTCAGTTTTTTAATTGCTAAAAAAGTTTAAAATATCCAATAGATTTTGTTCCACTTCACAATTGTGTCCCACTTGTTGGTGATTCTTCACAAAAAATTAAAATTTTATATCTTTATGTTTGAAGCCTGAAATGTGGCAAAAGGTTGAAAAGTTCAAGGGGGCCGAATACTTTCGCAAGCCACTGTATGTATGTCAGGTAGGTAAGGTGAGGTCAGTGTATGTATGTCTCTACTGTCCGTCAGTGTATGTATGTCAGGTAGGTGAGGTCAGTGTAATGGTCAGTGTGTCAGGTAGATGAGTTTAGTGCCCATCATTGATGGGCAGCACTGGTAAGCCAGGCAGCAACCAGCAAGTTAGCTTACCCCCCCGCCACACAACCCCACCGCCCAGCCAAAAACACCGGTGACGTGACCACACCCCGGATCCCCCCACGGTGCCACCATCGGCCTTTGGGCTGAAGCCCCTGGTCTTTTTGACACCTAGCAACGCCCCTGACTCTAGCCCTGCAGGCGCAAAACGGATGCCTCTGATCCTTTCCATGCGCTCCCCCCCTCCTCTCCTTGTACTTGATAATGGAGGTGAAGTCCACTCCAGCCAGCTACTATCTCTGATGTTCATCCAACCACTGCACAGTGCCTCTCTGATCCTCCCCTGTGCTCTCCCCCTCCTCTACTTGGGCTTGATAACAAAGGTCACTGCAATGGCTCCTTTTCAGCTTCACAGACTGCACACCTCCCATCGCTGCTTTCTCGGCATGCCTGGTTGCTGTGAATATCCCTGAGCTCCCTCAAACACCACAGTAGAAGAGGGGGCACATTTAGGGCCAGTTCACACTGCTGCGATAGAGCTGCACGATTAATCGCGGAGAATCGGTATCACGATTCTCCGCCCGCCACGATCGCAACTCTGGATTTTCAGCGATTCTGACCCATCAAGCAATTCGTTGTACTGTGCTCACATTAAATAGATAGTATGGCTGAAATCGCATTCGGACCAAACTCACACAGGACCCATTTTTTGATCCGCACCAGAATCGGATCACATGGGTGTTCACATTCCTGTGATCCAATTCCTGTTCAAATTCACAGTTTGCACTGCGATATGCGAACTTTACTGGAGGTGTCATTAACATTGTATTGACACCCCCAGCAGTTCACAAAGGGCAGTGTGAACTGCCTGCGAGTTGTATGCGATGCAGGAACCCGTACTGGATTCGCAGGGTTCCCACATCGCTGCAATGTGAACCGAGCTTGAGAGTACCCGTCTTGCTCAGCAGTAGCCTGGCCTGTCATCACCAATTCTGTCACCACCAATTCTGGCCCTGCTACCCGAACTACCTGCACCTGCGATTTTTGCACGGAAGCAAGCAGCGAGTACTTCTGGCTCCCTTACCAGCCTGGCCAACCACAACTCACAAATGGCTGTCAGTAAAACACTTTGGGAAAAAAAAAAAGTCTGTGATTCTGAACTGTGCATGTGTAGTCTGAAGTCAGCCGTTTAGAGAACTGCGTTTGATGGGCACAGTGGCTGCATTTGATGGCACAGTGGCTGCGTTTGATAATACAGTGGCTGTGTTTAATGGCAAAGTGGCCCCATGCCACTAAGGGGCCCCATCAGGGTTGCCAGCCTCAATAAAACCAGGGACGGTATGTAAAAATCTATGTTTTTTTTTAAATCCCAAGATTATAGCTGCCCCGCCTCTCCAGTACCTTTTCAATGTGAGTATGTGTATTCTGTGTGTATATACTGTGTGTGTATCTTGTGTGTCTGTGTGTGTATACTGTGTGTGTGCATACTGTTTGGCCCCATAATCTATTGCCTGGGGGCCCCATAATCTCCTATTGCCCGGGGGCCCTATAATCTTCTCCTATTGCCCGGGGTCCTCCATGAGTTGTCAGTCCGCCCCTGGCTGCTTTTGATGGTACATTGAGGCTGCAATTGATAGTTTTTTTTCAGAATTTTTCAGTTTGTTTGCGCCCCCGCCAAAATTTTGAGCACCAGCCGCCACTGTTCATACAGTGGCTTGAAAAATGTAAATGTATTTTATTGGGATTTTATGTAATAGACCAACACAAAGTGGCACATAATTGTAAAGTGGAAGGAAAATGATAAATGGTTTTCAAATTTTTTCAAATAAATATGTGAAAAATGTGGTGTGCATTTGTATTCAGCCCCCTTTTACTCTGATACCCCTAACTAAAATCTACCTGAAACCAATTGCTTTCAGAAGTCACCTAATTAGTAAGTAGAGTGTGTAATTGAATCCCAGTATAAATACAGCTGTTCTGTGAAGCTCTCAGATGTTTGTTAGAGAACCTCAGTGAAGCATTATGAAGGCCAAGGAACATACCAGACAGGTCAGGGATAGAGTTGTGGAGAAGTTTAAAGCAGGATTAGGTTATAAAAAAATATTCCAAGCTTTGAACATTTTAGGGAGCTCTGTTCAATCCAACATCCAAAAATGGAAAGAGTATGGCACAAAAGGCTGGGCAAGGAGAACATTCATCAGAGAAGCAGCCAAGAGGCCCATGGAAACTCTGGAGGAGCTGCAGAGATCCACAGCTCAGGTGGGAGAATCTGTCCACAGGACAACTATTAGTCGTGTTCTCCACAAATCTGGCCTTTATGGAAGAGTGACAAGAAGAATTGCTGAAAGAAAGACATAAGAAGTCCTGTTTGCAGTTTGCGAGAAGCCATGTGGGGGACACAGCAAACATGTGGAAGAAGGTGCTCTGGTCAGATGAGATCAAAATTTGAACTTTTTGGCCTAAAAGCAAAATGCTTTGTGTGGCAGGAAACTAACACTGCATCCTGAACACACCATCCCCACCGTGAAACATGGCGGTGGCAGCATCATGTTGTGGGGGTGCTTTTCTTCAGCAGGGACAGGGAAGCTGGTCAGAGTTGATGGGAAGATGGATGGAGCCAAATACAGGGCAATCTTAGAAGAAAACCTGACAAAAGACTTGAGACTGGGGCGGAGGTTCACCTTCCAGCAGGACAATGACCCTAAACATACAGCCAGAGCTACAATGGAATGGTTTAGATCAAAGCATATTCATGTGTTAGAATGGCCCAGTCAAAGTCCAGACCTAAATCTAATTGAGAATCTGTGACAAGACTTGAAAATTGCTGATTACAGACGCTCTCCATCCAATCTGACAGAGCTTGAGCTATTTTGCAAAGAAGAATGGGCAAAAATGTCCCTCTCTAGATGTGCAAAGCTAGTAGAGACATCCCCAAAAAGACTTGCAGCTGTAATTGCAGTGAAAGGCGGTTCTACAAAGTATTGACTCAGGGGGGCGCCATACAAATGTACCCCACACTTTTCACATATTTATTTGAAAAATATTTTGAAAACCATTTATCATTTTCCTTCCACTTCACAATTTTGTGCCACTTTGTGTTGGTCTATCACATAAAATCCCAATAAAATACATTTCCGTTTTTGGTTGTAACATGACAAAATGTGGAAAATTTCAAGGGGTATGAATACTTTTTCACGGCACTGTACATAATATAAGTACTTACACAATAGTTCTATTTCGCTGGAGTATTTTGAATTAAAATGTCTTTTTGATTGCTTGCAGATTTGATAGTTTTTTTAAAAATCAAATCGCACATCGATCGGAGAAAAGAAAAAAAACATGTACAGTATATGTCCACCATAAATTAATTGGTCAGATTGTTCAAGTGTTGGATAGCAGGCTAGTAAATTTTTGGCGGACAACAGTCTGTACACAAGTCCGTCACACAAAAGTCCAAAGTACAAACACGCATGCTCGGAATCAATGCTCACCAAACACGACATTAGCAGAAGGGGCCCAAAGGGTGGCGCTCAAGAGCTGAAATTCCACGTAGTACGTCACTACGTTCGTGTTTGTTGCCCAAACGTGGCATGCAAGACATGCATAGTTTCGAACCTAGCGTCAGGGTATATTTAACTGCAAAAATGAGAAATTAAGAGGAGGAACGTTCTAACGGGAGGAAAGTTCAAAACTAATCTTAGAAAGTATTATTTTACCGAAAGGGCAGTCGGTGCTTGGAATAGACTTCCAGCAGAGGTACAGTAGTGAGTCAGTCAACAGTAAGTGGCTTCAAACATGCATCGGGCAAACATAAATCTATACTCAGAAAAGAAAGTTAACAAAAAACACAAAAAAAAACAAAAAAAAACAAAACAAAATCCTGTATAAATAAATAAAGAAAAAAAAACAAAAAAAAAATACATAAAAATGTATAAATTAAAAAAAAAAAATACAAAACGTGTATAAATAAAAAATAAATAAATAAATAAATGGGCAGACTTGATGAACCACTCGAGGGGTTACACTCGCTCAAGAAATGAACTCACCCCTTCAGAAAAGAGTCCAACCAACAGCACAAAAAAGAGCCAAGTCCGATCCATTTTCCTTTCAGCTTCTCAAAAACTGGTCAGTTCAATTCAGAAGAAATATTTCGTCTTGCCTCTAACCCAGTAAGGTCACTCTACTCATTCTTCCAAAGCTCCCTATCGGCTGGGATTGTCCATCGGCTAAAATGCAACCAGCGTGGCCAGATGAACGTGGAGATACCAAATGAGGTAGTTTATTTATTGACTTTGCATATGTAGACCAAAACAATCTTTTCTCGGCATCTTCCATGGAAGTCAACCAGTTTTTCTAGCCTTTGTCAGATTGTTCACTAGAAAAGGAGGCTACACAGAAAACTTCCTCATACCTTAACTATGTGCAGACTTATTGGTATGTCACAAACTATTTTACAGCAGAAACCTATTTTTATTTACTGGAAACCTTAGATTACATAAATCAGCTTTGAATATGAAAGCAATTTTAATGGTGACGTTTATACACTATATTACCAAAAGTATTGGGACGCCTGCACATGAACTTTAATGGCATCCAAATCTTAGTCCGTAGGGTTCAATATTGAGTTGGCCCACCCTTTGCAGCTATAACAGCTTCAACTGACATTTTGGACAATTTCATGCTCCCAACTTTGTGGGAACAGTTTGGGGATGGCCCCTTCTCTGTTCCAACATGACTGCGCACCAGTGCACAAAGCAAGGTCCATAAAGACATGAATGAGCGAGTTTGGGGTGGAGGAACTTGACTGGCCTGCACAGAGTCCTGATCTCAACCTGACGGAGCACCTTTGGGATGAATTAGAGCGCAGACTGCGAGCCAGGCCTTCTCAGCCAACATCAGCGCCTGACCTCACAAATGCGCTTCTGGAAGAATGGTCAAACATTCCCATAGACACCCTCCTAAACCTTGTGGACAGCCTTCCCATAAGAGTTGAAGCTGTTATAGCTGCAAAGGGTGGGCCAACTCAACATTGATCCCTACGGACTAAGACTGGGATGCCATTAAAGTTCATGTGTGTGCAAAGGCAGGCGTCCCAAAACTTTTGGTAATATAGTGTATATTGACCCCCCCCCCCCCCCCCCCCTAGTAATCTATAGTTATTTGATATTCTCTTGCATACTCTTAGTTAGATACATATAACACAGAAAATAGAGCCTATTACTTAAAGTGATACAAAACACACGCTGTTTAATTCACATTGTCCCTTCTATTTCTGTATGTGGATGATGGAACAGTAATTATTTTAATTAAAAAAGTACCTTCTTTTTTAATCGAAATACAGCCGTCACTTGACCCAGCTCTCTCCTAGCCTGTCTGCAAGGAAACATAAGCAGGAGGAACCTCTAGTCCTCTGTTGCTGGTCACATGTTAAAGAAAAAAAAAAGCATTTGGAATACAGACTAAAAATAAATAACTAATATAAATAAACTGTTTTAAATTGTTATACAAATATAAATATATACAAATATATATTTGAAATCAAATTTTTATTATTTTTTGGCAATAACATGGTGTGGGCGGATATCGTGCAGTCACAGGCTGTGTCACTCCCCTCCAGCCTGTGTCTTAGAATAAGAGGAAGGTGAAGGCTCCATTAATCTACATGTAATATCCCTCCCCCCCATTGTGTTTAGCTGATTAGTGGGAATGGAGGAGGAGGGAGGGAGTGGGCGGTCATTTACCACTGTGTATACGCCCACATGTGTGACTCTATAGTCACATGGGCTGTTTAGATGTGATGAGGAGGAAATGCTCAGAATAGAAACTCACTAAAAACTGAGCATGTGCAGAGCTGCCAACACTGCTCTGCAAAATCCCTAGCTGAATTGGGGACATGGACAGAAGGGGGAGTTAGAGAGCAGCAGGATCAGCCAGTTTTTTTTTGCAGAATACAGAAAACATATTTTATAGTGACTGAGTGAGTATGAACAGCATGTCATACACAATTTATTGATAGTTTTTTATAATGCACCACTTCAGCCCCGGAAGATTTTACCTTCTTAATGACCAGAGCATTTTTTGCGATACGGCACTGCGTCACTTTAACTGACAATTGCGCGGTCGTGCGTCGTTGTACCCAAAAAAAATTTACGTCCTTTTTTCCCATAAATAGAACTTTCTTTTGCGCTATGAACAATAAAAGAGCGACAATTTTGAAAAAAAAGCAATATCTTTTACTTTTTGCTATAATAAATATCCCCAAAAAATACATAAAAAAGCAAATTTCGTCCTCAGTTTAGGCCGGTATGTATTCTTCTACATATTTTTAGTAAAACAAATAGCAATAAGCGTATATTGATTGGTTTGCGCAAAAGTTATACCGTCTACAAAATAGGGGATACATTTATGGCATTTTTATTATTTTTTTATGGCATTTTTATTATTTTATTTTTTTTATCAGTAATGGCTGTGATTTTTATCGGGACTGCGACGTTGCGGCGGACAGATCGGACACTTTTGACACTATTTTGGGACCAATGGCATTTATACAGCGATCAGAGCTAAAAATAGTCACCGATTACTGTGTAAATGTCACTGGCAGGGAAGGGGTTAAACACTAGGGGGCGATCAAGGGGTTAAGTGTGTTCCCTCAGTGTGTTCTAACTGTAGGGGGGATGGGCTACCACTGACATGACAGCGATTACTTTTCCCGATGACAGGGAACAGAAGATCTCTGTCCTGTCACTAGGCAGAACAGGGAAATGCCTTTTTTACATAGGCACTTCCCCGTTCTGCTTCTCCTCATTGCAATCGCGGGCTGCCGGCGGACATCTCGCCCGCCCGCTATCCTGCTTTTGCGGACTGATGTATGGCTACGTCAGTTTGCGCAGGAGTGCCATCCTGCCAATGTATATCGGCGTGAGCCAGTCGGCAAGCGGTTAATGAAACTTCAGGGTCCCATACAATTTGACTGTATAGAGAACGTTTATGATTGTCACTTGAGCTATATGATTTAGAATTGTCCTTCCACCTCAGTTGCAAGGCCTGCTTACTCAAGGTGCCCCCTTACCGCCTTAAAGTATAAGTTCATCTTGTCAGGAAAAACAAAAAAGTGAACTAACACCCTACACCCTCCCAACCCCCCTGATTTCTTACATCCGTGGGTGATGGGCTGTCAGTGCCCATGCCTCCATTGTAGCCCAGAGAGTTGAGATCCCAGCTCTTCTTCCTCTCTTTCAAGTGGCGGCTGGTGTTTTTTTTTGGGGGGGTGGCAAACAACCAGCTGGCGGCACCTCACCAGCCCGCCCGCCCACTGTCTGCCGCTCGGTCCGGCACTTACCCTATCTAGGTGGGGGGCGGAAGGCATCGGTCAGCTGGCAGCGGCTCCTGCATCTTCTTCTCCATCACGGTGACTTCCGCCGTGCGCCTCCTCCCCTCCTCCTAGGCGTTCAATAGGATTGTGTCAGAAACCATGAAATCAGGCCGAGATAGAAGTACAGTTAAATCACACTTGTTTAATAATAAAAGTAAAAAGAACAAACGTAGTCAAAACATTTTCAAAGTTCAGTAACCGGAACGGATAGTCAGCCAAACCAGAAGACAGGGATCAATGTAGTGGAACAGCAAGCAGGATCTGGAGCCAGAAGGGATGTCAGCAAAGCAGGTCTTGAACAGGATCGCAGGAGAGCGTCTCAGTTTCCGTGATGTTGACCAAGGCGAAGGCAGAGCTCCTCTGGACTGGACGGCTTAAAGTGGTGTTCGGGCCGAAATTATACTTTTTAAATAAAAATACCCCTATAATACACAAGCTTAATGTATTCTAGTAAAGTTAGTCTGTAAACTAAGGTCTGTTTTGTTAGTTTATAGCAGTAGTTTGTTATTTTATAAACTTACAGCAGGCCGTGGCCATCTTAAGTGTGGGCATCTGAAGCCAGACTGTATTTCTTCCTGGATCTCATCCTTGCAGATCTCGCACATGCTCAGTGCAGCACAAGCAGTGTAATAGGTTTCAGGTCAGGTTTCCATAGCAAGGGCAGTTTCAGAGGAAGTTGCCGCCCCTTCCCAGAAGGCATTGCAAACAGGAAATGATGCGAAGGGCCGCGGCCTGGGAGGAGGAAGTGAAAAGTGAATACAGCAGCTATATACAGTAGGTGCTGAGAAAAAAAATTAAAAATTATCCAATTGGTTTACAGTGCAGAGTTTAGTGAGGGATGCTGAAGAGTTGTAAAAGTGGGTGGAACTCCACTTTAAGTAGGCAGGACTGACGAGCAGGATATCATCAACAGCTGAGTAACTGTGGAGAGATAAGGAGCTGGCAATTAGCCGACAGCGTAGAGGCCAGCTCAGAGAAGGAGGGGCTGAACCCAGCCCTGACAGATCGCCTGTCTCAAGACCTGCTTCCTGATTGGCTGAGAGGAGGTTCAGTGTTACAAATAGCACATATTCATTCGCTATTGTAACACACCTGGGTGGGCTCGTTCACATTCTCTGCGCCCCGAGCCCACCCTATTTTTAAGCCTATTAGAGCCTCTGGCTCGAATTAGGTGCTTCAATAAAACAAACCCCCTGTTGGAATTCATACGTCCGGCATCCTGCATAGGGGCCAGGTGCATGGATAAGAGGGGGGGGGGGGCGGCGCCTATGCGGCCTTAATGGACGGGCCGCCCCTGCTCCTTTTTGTAGGGCTTCTGGGATGTATCAGAATGATTCTGTATAGTCCGCGCCAACACGTGACCGATTTGACCAATCAGAATTGCTCTGATCCATACCAGAAACCCTATAGGAAGAATGAGAATACGGCCGGGGATTTCAAATCCCTTGAACGGTACATTGGCTGCGTGGAGGGCTCATCGCCCACGGAGAAAAGTACAGCGAGGATGGGGAAATAAGGTGTGGGGGGGGGGGGGGGGCGGTGAGGGTGTTGCGCTCTAATAGACTTGTATGGGGGCTTTGGAAAAGCGCTGAAGCAAGACGAAAGCAACAGAGGGTTTTTGATTTTTAAAGTGCAGCGAAGCAAAGCAAACGCAACAGTGTGAACAGAATTGAAAGGATACATTGAGAGGGATCCCCGACCTCTGGATGATTTACAAGCATATCAAAGCTTAGTAGACCCACCTCAGTATAAGTCCAGGGGGCCCGTACCTGCGGGTGAGTGCTCACCCCTGTGAGGGACATCCATGGTTTGGTTTTTGGAGTGGAAAATTGCATGCACACGGCCCACTTTTTTTGGAACTGTTTGAATGTAAATCCATTCACTACTTTCACTGGGAGCATACTTGTTTTCAAGTTTAGGAACTGTTCTCATATTATTTGAAAGTATTTACATGCATTTATAATTTAGCGGTCACGAGACTTGACTGGTCATGAGCTTTATTGCACTTTATTATTGTATTCACATACGGTATATTGTAGCACGGCATTGTTTAAAGGATAGCTGTTTGAAATGTTGCATAAAAGTAACTGTAGAGGGAAAAACAGTTAACATAGTTGACATACTTGCCTTTCCCGGACTTCAGTAGTGCAGGGGATCCAGGATGTGTTTTGAGAAGTGCTTAGTACAAAGTCTGAAATCACTTCAATGTCTTTTTGCAATGTATTGGTGAAGGGCATTTGATATACTGCACACCCAACACTTTTCAGGGGAATGACCCCCCCCCCCCCACCTTCTTCGGGGCTTTAGTGTTGAATGCTAGTCAGGATGAGCAAAACATATCAGAGTTGAGTTCCCGGCACATACTTCTGGCGGTTGCAGCGGTGAGGGGATGCACTGGATACCTTCGCTCCTATTGTGCTATTGCTGGGTTTCCAGCGCATTCCGATACCTTTAACCACTTGCCTCCCGGGCACTTATACCCACTTCCTGCCCAGGCCAATTTTCAGCTTTCAGCGATGTCACTAGATTTTTATCATTTTGTTTTCACACAAATAGAGATTTCTTTTGGTGGTATTTAATCATTACTGGGATTTTTAGTTTTTACTAAACAATCAAAAAAAAGACTAAATTTAAAAAAAAAACAAAAAAACAGTTTTCATAGTTCGTTATAAAATTTTGCAAACAGGTAATTTTTCTCTTTCATTGATGTGCGCTGATGAGGCTACACTGATGGGTGACACTAACAGGCACTTATAAGGTGGCACTGATGAGCACTGATAGGTGGCACTGGTGGGCACTGGTAGGTGGCACTGATAGGTGGCAGTGATGGTCACTAATGAGGCGGCACTGGTGGGCACTGATCAGGAGGCACTGATGAGGCTGCACTGAGAGGTGGCACTGATAGGCAGCACTGAAAGGTGGCACTGATGGGCACAGATGGGCACTGGTAGGTGACACTGGTAGGTGACACTGATAGGCAGCACTTAAAGATGGCACTGATGGGCACTGATTGGCCGCACTGATGGGCACTGATATGTGGCACTGGTAGGTGGCACTGATTGCCACAGATGAGGCTGCACTGGTGGGCACTGATCAGGAGGCACTGATGAGGCTGCACTGAGAGGTGGCACTGATAGGCAGCACTGAAAGGAGGCACAGATGGGCACTGGTAGGCAGCACTTAAAGGTGGCACTGATGATGAGGCACTGATAGGTGGCACTGGTGGGCACTGGTAGGTGGCACTGGATAGCAGTACTGATGGGCACTGGTCTATAGCGCGGACGACAAGTGGTTTATTAAAAAGAAAGTCAAATGTTGCTTTGGCAGGATAATGCCTGCTCGCATGTAATATGACTGGAGATGTATAGGAACCTTCCTCCTCATAGTGATAGGCAGGATAAGGGGAAACAAGATAAACATCCATAGCTTAATACTGTTTAGTTAAAACGTTATAAAAAAGAAAAAGCCAAATGGCTGCCCTCATATCAAAGTGCCTTGATCCGGCACTGGGGCTGCTGGCTTGTCTCAAGGTAGTGGTTGCATGTGTCTCGCGTCCACCTCCGTGGATGGCGTGCGTTCCACTGACCGTAAGGACAACCAGAGGGACCAGAAGAGGCATGGAATAGCAAGACCAGTTACCGTCTCGACATACGTTTCGTGATTACGTCTTCAGGAAGCTTCCCTTCCATGCCCCTTTCCGTGTCATTTATACAGTAATCAGTGCATTTTTTAAACACTGTCTTGGTGTCACTGTTCCGCAAAAAGTGTCACTTGGGGTCAGATTTGTCCGCTGCAATGTCGCAGTCTCGCTAAAAATTGCTGATCACCGCCATTACTAGTAAAAACCCAAAAAAAAAAAAAAAAGTCCATAAAACTATCCTGTAGTTTGTAGACGCTATAACTTTTGTGCAAACCAATCAATATAAGCTTATTGGGATTTTTATCTTAAATTTTATCGTAAAAAATATTGTTTTTTTTTCAAAATTGTCGGCCTTTTTTTGTTTATAGCGCAAAAGGACATCAATTTTATTTGGGTACAGCGTCGCACGACCGCACAATTGTCAGTTAAACGATCGCAGTGCCGCATCTCAAAAAATGGCCTGGTCATTAAGGGGGTAAATCCTTCCGGGGCTGATGTGGTTAAACGAGCTGTGGAAAGTAAAGGAACACCTGAAAACATGACCCGTTGTGTCATGTTAGTTGAAGCGGAGTTCCCCCCAAAAATGGAACTTCCGCTTTTCCAGTCCCCCCCCCTCCGGGGTCACATTTGGCACCTTTCAGGGGGGAGGGGGGAACAGATACCTGTCTAATACAGGTATTTTGCTCCCACTTCCTGGCATAGGTACCCGAGCCACCCGCGGGTATCTATGCCACTTCCCGTCCCCCCCCTCCGCTGTCTTCTGGGAGACACACGGGTCCCAGAAAACAGCAGGGACCAGTGGGATCGCGCAGCACGAGTCGCGCATGCGCAGTAGGGAACCAGGAAGTGAAGCCGCAAGGCTTCACTTCCTGATTCCCTTACCGAGGATGGCGACTAGAGTTGCCACCTCATCCCTTTAAACCCGAACACCTTTGAATTACACAGGTTCTGAGGCTAATTAAATGCAGATAAGGCACCAAGTGAGTTTAATTACCATCTTAATCAGCCACAGAACCTGTGCAATTAATATGTGTTCGGGTTTAAAGGGATGAGGTGGCAACCCTAATGGCGACGGCCGAGGGGTAGATCGGCTTCGGGTCGCGACATCGCGGGCACCCTGGACAGGTAAGTGTCCTTATTTTAAAAGTCAGCAGCTGCAGTATTTGTTTTTTTTTTAGTTTTTTAATTGTCTTTTTTTTTTATTGTTTTTTTGTATGCTGCCATCTTGTGACAATTTTTTGTATTGCATGTAATTTTCTGTTTTCCCTTCCTTTTCTTTGTGTGGGCATCTGTTATCCTTCCTCCTCTCAAGACACACATTGGGGCTAGTAAAATAAACACTAATTTTTAACTGCCTTGAACACTTCTATATCAAGTCTACCACATCTTATTGTATTGCCTTAGCATTCTGCATACAGGAAAGACATTATACTAGGTGGATTTAAAGAACTCCACCAAACTGTATTTATAATGGCATATAACCCCAAATGCATAACTCCCAACATTTTGAGATGGGAATGAGGGACACCTACTTGCAAACGTATGTAGGCATAGGACACGCCCCTCTGACACACACACCCTTGACACACCCCCTTAAAGGAGAATTAACCCCAAAAAAAGGTTAATTAAATCCACAAGGACTTTTTTTTGCCACTCCTATTCCTTTATATTGGCTTTTAAGATTTACAAATGCAGCAATTTTGAATTTAGGTGAAAGGTTTAGCACTGGGAAACACTTTTTGAAAGATAAAAAGTGCATTTTATATACAACTATATAGATCAGACCAAAATGAGGGACAATTGAGGAGGAATGAGGGACAGAGGGACATTGCTACAAATCAGGGACAGTCCCTCAAAATCAGGGACAGTTGGGAGCTATGCAAATGGGTTGTGAGGATTTAAAATAACATAAAAATGTGTTCTGGAAAATACTGTACTGCTGTGATTTCTTCATGAATGGGGCATATACATATGCATGAGTTTGAATTTCAATCACTGATAGTGAAACTCGATTTCTAAAAATGTATACACAATGTCCTCAATAAAGTAGGTTGACCAGACATCCCCGTTTTTTTGGGGGAAAGTCCCTGGACTGAGGACACTGCCCCCAGACCAAGTCTGTCCCTGGTTTTGTCCCCAGATTCAGGGCCAATGTTCTGTCAATTTCTCCAACCCATTAGAAACTCCAACCACGTTACTTCCGGTTTATTTAAACTCTTAGTAATTGTAGATTTTGATGAATTGGTGGTTTGACAAAACACCGACAACCTAATATAGTCCCGTACAGGAAGACTGAGCTGTTTTAAAAGCACAGCAGCTAACGAGGACAAAGTTGGCACTTCAGAGGCGGCCATTTTGTTGGCTAGTATCGGAGCGGAGTAAGAATCTCCACCCATAATATCCTGCACTGGGCTCTATTTGGTTGCCGTTGTTGTGTCCAACCACCTATTCGACAAAAATTTCAATTACTGCTGGTTTAAAGAAACCGGGAGTTAAGTAGTTGGAGTTTCTGACAGGTTGGAGAATTTGACAGAACACCAGATTAATGTAGACAGGCATCCCATGCTAGCTGAGATACAGTCTGGTGGCTTGGATGCTGACGGCCCCTGCTGGACGATCCCACTGCTGCTCCTGCTGCTGTTCAGTGGAGGAGAGGCAGAGTCAAAAATTTACTGTGTGGAGGGCTAAGGCCGGGTGGTGAGCAGATGGGAGGGGGGTCAGAGCTGATGCGGCTGCATGGAGAGATGGAGAGTTTAACTGTTGTGGGGAAGGGCTAAAAGGTGGCTGCAGAGATAATCTGTGAGAGAAGGGTGCAGAGGTGAGCTATGGATGTGGGGGCAGAAGTGGGGGCAGAAGTGTCCTCTGTGCACAGCAAACCTCTGAATCCTGCACTCTATACCTAACACCCTCCTATATATTATGTAGTCCTGTGCCCAGCACTCGGTGTATTATGCAGTCCTGTGCCCAACGCTCTGTGTATTATGTAGCCCTGTGCCCAACGCTCTGTGTATTATGCAGTCCTGTGCCCAGCACTCTGTGTGTTATGTAGCCCTGTGCCCAACGCTCTGTGTATTATGTAGTCCTGTGCCCAGGGCTCTGTGTATTATGCAGTCCTGTGCCCAACACACTGTGTATTATGCAGTCCTGTGCCCAGCACTCTGTGTATTATGCAGTCCTGTGCCCAGCACTCTGTGTATTATGCAGTCCTGTGCCCAGCACTCTGTGTATTATGCAGTCCTGTGCCCAGCACTCTGTGTATTATGCAGTCCTGTGCCCAGCACTCTGTGTATTGTGCAGTCCTGTGCCCAGCACTCTGTGTATTATGCAGTCCTGTGCCCAGCACTCTGTGTATTATGCAGTCCTGTGCCCAGCGCTCTGTGTATTATGCAGTCCTGTGCCCAGCACTCTGTGTATTATGCAGTCCTGTGCCCAACGCTCTGTGTATTATGTAGCCCTGTGCCCAGCACTCTGTGTATTATGCAGTCCTGTGCCCAGCGCTCTGTGTATTATGCAGTTCTGTGCCCAGTGCTCTTTGTATTATGTAGCCCTGTGCCCAGTGCTCTGTTTATTTTTGCAGTCCTGTACCCAGCGCTCTGTGTATTATGCAGTCCTGTGCCCAGCACTCTGTGTATTATGCAGTCCTGTGCCCAGCGCTCTGTGTATTATGTAGCCCTGTGCCCAACGCTCTGTGTATTATGCAGTCCTGTGCCCAGCACTCTGTGTGTTATGTAGCCCTGTGCCCAACGCTCTGTGTATTATGTAGTCCTGTGCCCAGGGCTCTGTGTATTATGCAGTCCTGTGCCCAACACATTGTGTATTATGCAGTCCTGTGCCCAGCACTCTGTGTATTATGCAGTCCTGTGCCCAGCACTCTGTGTATTATGCAGTCCTGTGCCCAGCACTTTGTGTATTATGCAGTCCTGTGCCCAGCGATCTGTGTATTATGCAGTTCTGTGCCCAGCACTCTGTGTATTATGCAGTCCTGTGCCCAACGCTCTGTGTATTATGTAGCCCTGTGCCCAGCACTCTGTGTATTATGCAGTCCTGTGCCCAGCGCTCTGTGTATTATGCAGTTCTGTGCCCAGTGCTCTTTGTATTATGTAGCCCTGTGCCCAGTGCTCTGTTTATTTTTGCAGTCCTGTACCCAGCGCTCTGTGTATTATGCAGTCCTGTGCCCAGCACTCTGTGTATTATGCAGTCCTGTGCCCAGCGCTCTTTGTATTATGTAGCCCTGTGCCCAACGCTCTGTGTATTATGCAGTCCTGTGCCCAGCACTCTGTGTGTTATGTAGCCCTGTGCCCAACGCTCTGTGTATTATGTAGTCCTGTGCCCAGGGCTCTGTGTATTATGCAGTCCTGTGCCCAACACACTGTGTATTATGCAGTCCTGTGCCCAGCACTCTGTGTATTATGCAGTCCTGTGCCCAGCACTCTGTGTATTATGCAGTCCTGTGCCCAGCACTCTGTGTATTATGCAGTCCTGTGCCCAGCACTCTGTGTATTATGCAGTCCTGTGCCCAGCACTCTGTGTATTATGCAGTCCTGTGCCCAGCATTCTGTGTATTATGCAGTCCTGTGCCCAGCACTCTGTGTATTATGCAGTCCTGTGCCCAGCACTCTGTGTATTGTGCAGTCCTATGCCCAGCGCTCTGTGTATTATGTAGTCCTATGCCCAGCGCTCTGTGTATTATGTAGCCTTGTGCCCTGCACTCTGTGTATTTTGTGGTCCTGTGCCCAGCACTCTGTGTATTGTGAAGTCCTGTACCCAGCACTCTGTGTTCTACAGTCCTGTTCCCAGCACTCTGTGTATTCTACAGTCCTGTGCCCAGCACTCTGTGTATTTTACAGTCCTGTGCCCAGCACTCTGTGTATTCTACAGTCCTGTGTTCAGCACTCTGTGTATTGTGCAGTCCTGTGCCCAGCAATCTGTGTATTCTACAGTCCTGTGCCCAGTGCTCTGTGTATTATGCAGTCCTGTGCCCAGCGCTCTGTATATTATGCAGTCCTGTGCCCAGCACTCTGTGTATTATGCAGTCCTGTGCCCAACGCTCTGTGTATTATGTAGCCCTGTGCCCAGCACTCTGTGTATTATGCAGTCCTGTGCCCAGCGCTCTGTGTATTATGCAGTTCTGTGCCCAGTGCTCTTTGTATTATGTAGCCCTGTGCCCAGTGCTCTGTTTATTTTTGCAGTCCTGTACCCAGCGCTCTGTGTATTATGCAGTCCTGTGCCCAGCACTCTGTGTATTACAGTGGCGGTGCGTCCATTAAGGGTGCAGAGGTGAGCTATGGAAGTGGGGGCAGAAGTGTCCTCTGTGCACAGCAAACCTCTGAATCCTGCACTCTATATCTAACACCCTCCTGTATATTATGTAGTCCTGTGCCCAGCGCTCTGTGTATTATGTAGCCTGTGCCCAGTGCTCTGTGTGTTATGCAGTCCTGTGCCCAGCGCTCTTTGTATTATGTAGCCCTGTGCCCAGCACTCTGTGTATTATGCAGTCCTGTGCCCAGCACTCTGTGTATTATGTAGCCCTGTGCCCAGCACTCTGTGTATTATGCAGTCCTGTGCCCAGCACTCTGTGTATTATGCAGTCCTGTGCCCAGCACTCTGTGTATTATGCAGTCCTGTACCCAGCACTCTGTGTATTATGCAGTCCTGTACCCAGCACTCTGTGTACTATACAGTCCTGTGCCCAGCACTCTGTGTTCTACAGTCCTGTGCCCAGCACTCTGTGTTCTACAGTCCTGTGCCCAGCACTCTGTGTATTCTACAGTCCTGTGCCCAACACTCTGTGTATTCTACAGTCCTGTGCCCAGCACTCTGTGTATTCTACAGTCCTGTGCCCAGCACTCTGTGTATTATGCAGTCCTGTGCCCAGTGCTCTGTGTATTATGCAGTCATGTACCCAGTGCTCTGTTTATTTTTGCAGTCCTGTGCCCAGCACTCTGTGTATTGTGCAGTCCTGTGCCCAGCACTCTGTGTATTGTGCAGTCCTGTGCCCAGCACTCTGTGTATTGTGCAGTCCTATGCCCAGCGCTCTGTGTATTATGTAGTCCTATGCCCAGCGCTCTGTGTATTATGTAGCCTTGTGCCCAGCACTCTGTGTATTTTGTGGTCCTGTGCCCAGCACTCTGTGTATTGTGAAGTCCTGTACCCAGCACTCTGTGTTCTACAGTCCTGTTCCCAGCACTCTGTGTATTCTACAGTCCTGTGCCCAGCACTCTGTGTATTTTACAGTCCTGTGCCCAGCACTCTGTGTATTCTACAATCCTGTGCTCAGCACTCTATGTATTGTGCAGTCCTGTGCCCAGCAATCTGTGTATTCTACAGTCCTGTGCCCAGTGCTCTGTGTATTATGCAGTCCTGTGCCCAGCGCTCTGTATATTATGCAGTTCTGTATCCAGCACTCTGTGTGTTATGCGGTCCTGTGCCCAGCACTCTGTGTATTACAGTGGAGGTGCGTCCATTAAGGGTGCAGAGGTGAGCTATGGATGTGGGGGCAGAAGTGTCCTCTGTGCACAGCAAACCTCTGAATCCTGCACTCTATACCTAACACCCTCCTGTATATTATGTAGTCCTGTGGCCAGCGCCCTGTGTATTATGTAGTTCTGTGCCCAGCGCTTTGTGTATTATGTAGCCTGTGCCCAGTGCTCTGTGTGTTATGCAGTCCTGTGCCCAGCGCTCTTTGTATTATGTAGCCCTGTGCCCAGCACTCTGTGTATTATGCAGTCCTGTGCCCAGAACTCTGTGTATTATGC
Organism: Lithobates septentrionalis; assembly: GCA_037952835.1. Lineage (NCBI taxonomy): Eukaryota > Metazoa > Chordata > Amphibia > Anura > Ranidae > Lithobates > Lithobates septentrionalis. The sequence continues at coordinate 1,383,206 of JBBDGP010002073.1, read as the reverse complement.
AGTCCTGTGCCCAGCACTCTGTGTATTATGCAGTCCTGTGCCCAGCACTCTGTGTATTATGCAGTCCTGTACCCAGCACTCTGTGTATTATGCAGTCCTGTACCCAGCACTCTGTGTACTATACAGCCCTGTGCCCAGCACTCTGTGTTCTACAATCCTGTGCCCAGCACTCTGTGTATTCTACAGTCCTGTGCCCAGCACTCTGTGTATTGTGCAGTCCTGTGCCCAGCAATCTGTGTATTCTACAGTCCTGTGCCCAGTGCTCTGTGTATTATGCAGTCCTGTGCCCAGTGCTCTGTGTATTATGCAGTCCTGTGCCCAGCGCTCTGTATATTATGCAGTTCTGTGCCCAGCACTCTGTGTACTATGCAGTCCTGTGCCCAGCACTCTGTGTATTACAGTGGAGGTGCGTCCATTAAGGGTGCAGAGGTGAGCTATGGATGTGGGGGCAGAAGTGTCCTCTGTGCACAGCAAACCTCTGAATCCTGCACTCTATATCTAACACCCTCCTGTATATTATGTAGTCCTGTGCCCAGCGCTCTGTGTATTATGCAGTCCTGTGCCCAGCACTCTGTGTGTTATGTAGCCCTGTGCCCAACGCTCTGTGTATTATGTAGTCCTGTGCCCAGGGCTCTGTGTATTATGCAGTCCTGTGCCCAACACACTGTGTATTATGCAGTCCTGTGCCCAGCACTCTGTGTATTATGCAGTCCTGTGCCCAGCACTCTGTGTATTATGCAGTCCTGTGCCCAGCACTTTGTGTATTATGCAGTCCTGTGCCCAGCGATCTGTGTATTATGCAGTTCTGTGCCCAGCACTCTGTGTATTATGCAGTCCTGTGCCCAACGCTCTGTGTATTATGTAGCCCTGTGCCCAGCACTCTGTGTATTATGCAGTCCTGTGCCCAGCGCTCTGTGTATTATGCAGTTCTGTGCCCAGTGCTCTTTGTATTATGTAGCCCTGTGCCCAGTGCTCTGTTTATTTTTGCAGTCCTGTACCCAGCGCTCTGTGTATTATGCAGTCCTGTGCCCAGCACTCTGTGTATTATGCAGTCCTGTGCCCAGCGCTCTTTGTATTATGTAGCCCTGTGCCCAACGCTCTGTGTATTATGCAGTCCTGTGCCCAGCACTCTGTGTGTTATGTAGCCCTGTGCCCAACGCTCTGTGTATTATGTAGTCCTGTGCCCAGGGCTCTGTGTATTATGCAGTCCTGTGCCCAACACACTGTGTATTATGCAGTCCTGTGCCCAGCACTCTGTGTATTATGCAGTCCTGTGCCCAGCACTCTGTGTATTATGCAGTCCTGTGCCCAGCACTCTGTGTATTATGCAGTCCTGTGCCCAGCACTCTGTGTATTATGCAGTCCTGTGCCCAGCACTCTGTGTATTATGCAGTCCTGTGCCCAGCACTCTGTGTATTGTGCAGTCCTATGCCCAGCGCTCTGTGTATTATGTAGTCCTATGCCCAGCGCTCTGTGTATTATGTAGCCTTGTGCCCTGCACTCTGTGTATTTTGTGGTCCTGTGCCCAGCACTCTGTGTATTGTGAAGTCCTGTACCCAGCACTCTGTGTTCTACAGTCCTGTTCCCAGCACTCTGTGTATTCTACAGTCCTGTGCCCAGCACTCTGTGTATTTTACAGTCCTGTGCCCAGCACTCTGTGTATTCTACAGTCCTGTGTTCAGCACTCTGTGTATTGTGCAGTCCTGTGCCCAGCAATCTGTGTATTCTACAGTCCTGTGCCCAGTGCTCTGTGTATTATGCAGTCCTGTGCCCAGCGCTCTGTATATTATGCAGTCCTGTGCCCAGCACTCTGTGTATTATGCAGTCCTGTGCCCAACGCTCTGTGTATTATGTAGCCCTGTGCCCAGCACTCTGTGTATTATGCAGTCCTGTGCCCAGCGCTCTGTGTATTATGCAGTTCTGTGCCCAGTGCTCTTTGTATTATGTAGCCCTGTGCCCAGTGCTCTGTTTATTTTTGCAGTCCTGTACCCAGCGCTCTGTGTATTATGCAGTCCTGTGCCCAGCACTCTGTGTATTACAGTGGCGGTGCATCCATTAAGGGTGCAGAGGTGAGCTATGGAAGTGGGGGCAGAAGTGTCCTCTGTGCACAGCAAACCTCTGAATCCTGCACTCTATATCTAACACCCTCCTGTATATTATGTAGTCCTGTGCCCAGCGCTCTGTGTATTATGTAGCCTGTGCCCAGTGCTCTGTGTGTTATGCAGTCCTGTGCCCAGCGCTCTTTGTATTATGTAGCCCTGTGCCCAGCACTCTGTGTATTATGCAGTCCTGTGCCCAGCACTCTGTGTATTATGTAGCCCTGTGCCCAGCACTCTGTGTATTATGCAGTCCTGTGCCCAGCACTCTGTGTATTATGCAGTCCTGTGCCCAGCACTCTGTGTATTATGCAGTCCTGTACCCAGCACTCTGTGTATTATGCAGTCCTGTACCCAGCACTCTGTGTACTATACAGTCCTGTGCCCAGCACTCTGTGTTCTACAGTCCTGTGCCCAGCACTCTGTGTTCTACAGTCCTGTGCCCAGCACTCTGTGTATTCTACAGTCCTGTGCCCAACACTCTGTGTATTCTACAGTCCTGTGCCCAGCACTCTGTGTATTCTACAGTCCTGTGCCCAGCACTCTGTGTATTATGCAGTCCTGTGCCCAGTGCTCTGTGTATTATGCAGTCATGTACCCAGTGCTCTGTTTATTTTTGCAGTCCTGTGCCCAGCACTCTGTGTATTGTGCAGTCCTGTGCCCAGCACTCTGTGTATTGTGCAGTCCTGTGCCCAGCACTCTGTGTATTGTGCAGTCCTATGCCCAGCGCTCTGTGTATTATGTAGTCCTATGCCCAGCGCTCTGTGTATTATGTAGCCTTGTGCCCAGCACTCTGTGTATTTTGTGGTCCTGTGCCCAGCACTCTGTGTATTGTGAAGTCCTGTACCCAGCACTCTGTGTTCTACAGTCCTGTTCCCAGCACTCTGTGTATTCTACAGTCCTGTGCCCAGCACTCTGTGTATTTTACAGTCCTGTGCCCAGCACTCTGTGTATTCTACAATCCTGTGCTCAGCACTCTATGTATTGTGCAGTCCTGTGCCCAGCAATCTGTGTATTCTACAGTCCTGTGCCCAGTGCTCTGTGTATTATGCAGTCCTGTGCCCAGCGCTCTGTATATTATGCAGTTCTGTGTCCAGCACTCTGTGTGTTATGCGGTCCTGTGCCCAGCACTCTGTGTATTACAGTGGAGGTGCGTCCATTAAGGGTGCAGAGGTGAGCTATGGATGTGGGGGCAGAAGTGTCCTCTGTGCACAGCAAACCTCTGAATCCTGCACTCTATACCTAACACCCTCCTGTATATTATGTAGTCCTGTGGCCAGCGCCCTGTGTATTATGTAGTCCTGTGCCCAGCGCTTTGTGTATTATGTAGCCTGTGCCCAGTGCTCTGTGTGTTATGCAGTCCTGTGCCCAGCGCTCTTTGTATTATGTAGCCCTGTGCCCAGCACTCTGTGTATTATGCAGTCCTGTGCCCAGAACTCTGTGTATTATGCAGTCCTGTGCCCAGCACTCTGTGTATTATGCAGTCCTGTGCCCAGCACTCTGTGTATTATGCAGTCCTGTACCCAGCACTCTGTGTATTATGCAGTCCTGTACCCAGCACTCTGTGTACTATACAGCCCTGTGCCCAGCACTCTGTGTTCTACAATCCTGTGCCCAGCACTCTGTGTATTCTACAGTCCTGTGCCCAGCACTCTGTGTATTGTGCAGTCCTGTGCCCAGCAATCTGTGTATTCTACAGTCCTGTGCCCAGTGCTCTGTGTATTATGCAGTCCTGTGCCCAGTGCTCTGTGTATTATGCAGTCCTGTGCCCAGCGCTCTGTATATTATGCAGTTCTGTGCCCAGCACTCTGTGTACTATGCAGTCCTGTGCCCAGCACTCTGTGTATTACAGTGGAGGTGCGTCCATTAAGGGTGCAGAGGTGAGCTATGGATGTGGGGGCAGAAGTGTCCTCTGTGCACAGCAAACCTCTGAATCCTGCACTCTATATCTAACACCCTCCTGTATATTATGTAGTCCTGTGCCCAGCGCTCTGTGTATTATGCAGTCCTGTGCCCAGCACTCTGTGTGTTATGTAGCCCTGTGCCCAACGCTCTGTGTATTATGTAGTCCTGTGCCCAGGGCTCTGTGTATTATGCAGTCCTGTGCCCAACACACTGTGTATTATGCAGTCCTGTGCCCAGCACTCTGTGTATTATGCAGTCCTGTGCCCAGCACTCTGTGTATTATGCAGTCCTGTGCCCAGCACTTTGTGTATTATGCAGTCCTGTGCCCAGCGATCTGTGTATTATGCAGTTCTGTGCCCAGCACTCTGTGTATTATGCAGTCCTGTGCCCAACGCTCTGTGTATTATGTAGCCCTGTGCCCAGCACTCTGTGTATTATGCAGTCCTGTGCCCAGCGCTCTGTGTATTATGCAGTTCTGTGCCCAGTGCTCTTTGTATTATGTAGCCCTGTGCCCAGTGCTCTGTTTATTTTTGCAGTCCTGTACCCAGCGCTCTGTGTATTATGCAGTCCTGTGCCCAGCACTCTGTGTATTATGCAGTCCTGTGCCCAGCGCTCTTTGTATTATGTAGCCCTGTGCCCAACGCTCTGTGTATTATGCAGTCCTGTGCCCAGCACTCTGTGTGTTATGTAGCCCTGTGCCCAACGCTCTGTGTATTATGTAGTCCTGTGCCCAGGGCTCTGTGTATTATGCAGTCCTGTGCCCAACACACTGTGTATTATGCAGTCCTGTGCCCAGCACTCTGTGTATTATGCAGTCCTGTGCCCAGCACTCTGTGTATTATGCAGTCCTGTGCCCAGCACTCTGTGTATTATGCAGTCCTGTGCCCAGCACTCTGTGTATTATGCAGTCCTGTGCCCAGCACTCTGTGTATTATGCAGTCCTGTGCCCAGCACTCTGTGTATTGTGCAGTCCTATGCCCAGCGCTCTGTGTATTATGTAGTCCTATGCCCAGCGCTCTGTGTATTATGTAGCCTTGTGCCCTGCACTCTGTGTATTTTGTGGTCCTGTGCCCAGCACTCTGTGTATTGTGAAGTCCTGTACCCAGCACTCTGTGTTCTACAGTCCTGTTCCCAGCACTCTGTGTATTCTACAGTCCTGTGCCCAGCACTCTGTGTATTTTACAGTCCTGTGCCCAGCACTCTGTGTATTCTACAGTCCTGTGTTCAGCACTCTGTGTATTGTGCAGTCCTGTGCCCAGCAATCTGTGTATTCTACAGTCCTGTGCCCAGTGCTCTGTGTATTATGCAGTCCTGTGCCCAGCGCTCTGTATATTATGCAGTCCTGTGCCCAGCACTCTGTGTATTATGCAGTCCTGTGCCCAACGCTCTGTGTATTATGTAGCCCTGTGCCCAGCACTCTGTGTATTATGCAGTCCTGTGCCCAGCGCTCTGTGTATTATGCAGTTCTGTGCCCAGTGCTCTTTGTATTATGTAGCCCTGTGCCCAGTGCTCTGTTTATTTTTGCAGTCCTGTACCCAGCGCTCTGTGTATTATGCAGTCCTGTGCCCAGCACTCTGTGTATTACAGTGGCGGTGCGTCCATTAAGGGTGCAGAGGTGAGCTATGGAAGTGGGGGCAGAAGTGTCCTCTGTGCACAGCAAACCTCTGAATCCTGCACTCTATATCTAACACCCTCCTGTATATTATGTAGTCCTGTGCCCAGCGCTCTGTGTATTATGTAGCCTGTGCCCAGTGCTCTGTGTGTTATGCAGTCCTGTGCCCAGCGCTCTTTGTATTATGTAGCCCTGTGCCCAGCACTCTGTGTATTATGCAGTCCTGTGCCCAGCACTCTGTGTATTATGTAGCCCTGTGCCCAGCACTCTGTGTATTATGCAGTCCTGTGCCCAGCACTCTGTGTATTATGCAGTCCTGTGCCCAGCACTCTGTGTATTATGCAGTCCTGTACCCAGCACTCTGTGTATTATGCAGTCCTGTACCCAGCACTCTGTGTACTATACAGTCCTGTGCCCAGCACTCTGTGTTCTACAGTCCTGTGCCCAGCACTCTGTGTTCTACAGTCCTGTGCCCAGCACTCTGTGTATTCTACAGTCCTGTGCCCAACACTCTGTGTATTCTACAGTCCTGTGCCCAGCACTCTGTGTATTCTACAGTCCTGTGCCCAGCACTCTGTGTATTATGCAGTCCTGTGCCCAGTGCTCTGTGTATTATGCAGTCATGTACCCAGTGCTCTGTTTATTTTTGCAGTCCTGTGCCCAGCACTCTGTGTATTGTGCAGTCCTGTGCCCAGCACTCTGTGTATTGTGCAGTCCTGTGCCCAGCACTCTGTGTATTGTGCAGTCCTATGCCCAGCGCTCTGTGTATTATGTAGTCCTATGCCCAGCGCTCTGTGTATTATGTAGCCTTGTGCCCAGCACTCTGTGTATTTTGTGGTCCTGTGCCCAGCACTCTGTGTATTGTGAAGTCCTGTACCCAGCACTCTGTGTTCTACAGTCCTGTTCCCAGCACTCTGTGTATTCTACAGTCCTGTGCCCAGCACTCTGTGTATTTTACAGTCCTGTGCCCAGCACTCTGTGTATTCTACAATCCTGTGCTCAGCACTCTATGTATTGTGCAGTCCTGTGCCCAGCAATCTGTGTATTCTACAGTCCTGTGCCCAGTGCTCTGTGTATTATGCAGTCCTGTGCCCAGCGCTCTGTATATTATGCAGTTCTGTGTCCAGCACTCTGTGTGTTATGCGGTCCTGTGCCCAGCACTCTGTGTATTACAGTGGAGGTGCGTCCATTAAGGGTGCAGAGGTGAGCTATGGATGTGGGGGCAGAAGTGTCCTCTGTGCACAGCAAACCTCTGAATCCTGCACTCTATACCTAACACCCTCCTGTATATTATGTAGTCCTGTGGCCAGCGCCCTGTGTATTATGTAGTCCTGTGCCCAGCGCTTTGTGTATTATGTAGCCTGTGCCCAGTGCTCTGTGTGTTATGCAGTCCTGTGCCCAGCGCTCTTTGTATTATGTAGCCCTGTGCCCAGCACTCTGTGTATTATGCAGTCCTGTGCCCAGAACTCTGTGTATTATGCAGTCCTGTGCCCAGCACTCTGTGTATTATGCAGTCCTGTGCCCAGCACTCTGTGTATTATGCAGTCCTGTACCCAGCACTCTGTGTATTATGCAGTCCTGTACCCAGCACTCTGTGTACTATACAGCCCTGTGCCCAGCACTCTGTGTTCTACAATCCTGTGCCCAGCACTCTGTGTTTTCTACAGTCCTGTGCCCAGCACTCTGTGTATTGTGCAGTCCTGTGCCCAGCAATCTGTGTATTCTACAGTCCTGTGCCCAGTGCTCTGTGTATTATGCAGTCCTGTGCCCAGTGCTCTGTGTATTATGCAGTCCTGTGCCCAGCGCTCTGTATATTATGCAGTTCTGTGCCCAGCACTCTGTGTACTATGCAGTCCTGTGCCCAGCACTCTGTGTATTACAGTGGAGGTGCGTCCATTAAGGGTGCAGAGGTGAGCTATGGATGTGGGGGCAGAAGTGTCCTCTGTGCACAGCAAACCTCTGAATCCTGCACTCTATATCTAACACCCTCCTGTATATTATGTAGTCCTGTGCCCAGCGCTCTGTGTATTATGTAGTCCTGTGCCCAGCGCTTTGTGTATTATGTAGTCCTGTGCCCAGCGCTTTGTGTATTATGTAGTCCTGTACACCTTTCGGATCCCGGGCGCCTGAATTCCAGTGGAGGGGGTGTATTTTTAAAGCACCTGTCAGGAGGACGTGTGTGTTCCACTTTAAAGTTCTGCTACAAGAAGTTTCATATCTGTCCACTGGGTGGCAGCAGAGCACACAGCAGAAAGGATCAATCATTCCCTACTTTTGGCTACAGGAACACAGTAGATACAAAGAATAATCCCATTAGTCCCTGTCCCAGGAGCCGTGCCATACATAAAGGGGTAATTCCTCTATGGGGGTCCTAGATGGCAGTGCAGATAACAGGGAAGGACCTACTCCTCTCACCCCAGCAGAGAGCTCTATTTAATAGTCTCTCTTTTACTGCTAGATTTTGCAGAATGATCACATGTGTTGTCAATATAAAACAGACAAGAGTGTAAAAACAGAAGTCACAGTGGTTTTGGCGGTCGCTGGGCCCCTGTAATATGTTGGACTGGTCATTTATTCTTTCTTAGAAGGTCACAGTACAGCCAATACCTGGGGAGTGTGGACACCTGGTTCTGGTCAGGAATGATTGGAGGATGGTCTGTTTGCTTGGTGGTGGTAGGAGATGTTCCCTTGGGTGCAAGTGCCCAACAGCCAGGGCCCCCATGTCTCATGGGTCTTGGGTGTTCTGAATGACCCCGTGTGGACTAGACCACTGGGAACTAAGAGGCCTCTTGTAAGTGTTTAAGTGAATTATTCCTAAAAAGGTGGTATGAAATGAGTGAAGGAAGCAGAAAAAGTAGTGAACCAGGCAGGATGGTTATTAGGATCTCAGACTCGCCATCAGCCCAACTCAGGGCTATTCTTCTCTTTTTTTTAACCACTTAGCCACTGCCCACCATAGATATACTGCAGCAGGGTGGCCGCTCTGCCCCAAATCCCGTACCTATTACGTGATCCGACACTTCCAGGTGTGGGGCGCATGCACGTGCGCCGCCAGCGACCTGCTTCCGCTGTGATTTGGACACAGCGGGTCCGTCAGACGTGATGTCCGCTGGGACCTGCCGATCATTTAGAACAGGGGTCTCCAAACTACGTTCCTCCAGCTGTTGCAGAACTACTCGTCCCATGAGGCATTGGAAAACTCCGACATTCGTAGGCATGATGGGAATTGTAGTTCCTGAACAACTGGAGGGCCGTACTTTGGAGACCCCTGATTTAGGAGAAAGGCAGAATGGCGGTCTGACTATGTAAACCAGCGTTCTGTGAGAGGGGAATGTGCTGATCCTGTTTTCCTGCTAAGCAGGAACACGGATCTTTACCTTCCCCCAGTCAAAGCACCTCCCCCCTCCACAGTTAGTAATCACTCTCAGGAAACACATTTAGCCCTTTGATTAAAATGTATTATAGGTATTCCTGCGCTACCGTAATGGAGAAAGAACGTGGACAATAAAAATGTATGGACAGCTGCATGCACCAAAATTGGGGACACAACAGAACCCCAAAGAAAAGAATAAGATAAGGGGAGAGGGTGCTGCGCTAACCAGAGAAATAAACAAGATGGGCAAGTGTAAAGGATCTCTAGAGGGGTTGTAAACTTAATTGAAGGGGATGCTGATATCAGAATATCATGCCGCTAATCCCATATCAATAAGGGCAAGGTAGGACGAATAATTGAAATAGAAAAATATTGTGCATATGGAAAATCCGTATACGCCAATCAGACTTGAAAAAATGTACTGACATGAGCTGAGTACAGTAACAATAAAACCACTAATATTGTTGGAAAATGTGCAATCTGCAAAAATCAATGAGACCGTGCAAAAACGCATGAAAAGTGCATAGTGCTGAGTGACCTTATACGCTCTGATGCTATAAATATGTGCCAACAGTAACCTCTGTATAATATATCAGAATTTTATGCCGCTATTCTCATATCCATATGGGTGAATAAAGCAAATCTGGCAATAGATCAAGTATATGTGAATAATGCTAATGTGCCAATATACTTAAGAATGAATGTACTAACATACATAGACAAACATCTAATTATGAAAGCATATAAATGTGCAAACTGCATAAATCAAGAATAAATCAGTGCAAAAACGCATAAAAAGTGCATGGTGCTAAGTGCTCCTATAATATTCTGTATAACTCACACAGTGTACCAACAATACTTCTAAACATTATAACAAATAGCAAATACCATAACATGCATCTGTGTATAAAGTGAAAAAACACAATTATATGGTAATGTCCACAGTGCAACAGTGGTGATATCCTTAGGGGTGCAGTAAAAAGATCCACTGTGCTCAAAAGTAGTGACAATAAAGTGAGGTGCCAGAGGAATGGCAGACAAATAAGTCCTCTTCGTGTAATAACACACTTAAGTAAGCAGTGGCCCCTTACCTAGCGGTGCTAGGTACAACCGCATAAATCAGCTAGCTGGTGGTTGTGGTCTTTACTTGGGGTCCTGGGCTGCACGGGTTCTGTCACTGCTTCCACGCCTGGTGGTGCTCGATAAGTAGCAAGCTAATGTAGGTGGCTGTGGTCTTTAGGTAATGGTCCTGGACCAGCGCGGGTCTTATCTCCACCTCCGTGCATCTAGGTAAACAAGGAAGGGTACACCTGTATGTAAACGCTCTGTGGGGCATCCATCACACTGGTCAGTAGAAGGTATGCTGTCTCAGCCGCTCTGTGGGCTCTCCCAGCTGGCAGGAAGATGGTTTGATGGTGGAGAGCTGGAGAAAGGCTTGGAACACTTCCTGGATCGCAGTGCTAAAGGGGATGACCTCACAGGCTTGATCGCGACATGTTTTTGGGCTGGTCACTCAGCACTATGCACTTTTCATGCGTTTTTGCACGGTCTCATTGATTTTTGCAGATTGCACATTTTCCAACAATATTAGTGGTTTTATTGTTACTGTACTCAGCTCATGTCAGTACATTTTTTTCAAGTCTGATTGGCGTATACGGATTTTCCATATACACAATATTTTTCTATTTCAATTATTCGTCCTACCTTGCCCTTATTGATATGGCATGATATTCTGATATCAGCATCCCCTTCAATTAAGTTTACCACCCCTCTAGAGATCCTTTACACTTGCCCATCTTGTTTATTTCTCTGGTTAGCGCAGCACCCTCTCCCCTTATCTTAGCCCTTTGATTACCCCTGATGTTAACCCCTTCCCTGCCAGTGTCATTAGATATTTTTTTAGCACTGATCACTGTGTTAGTGTCACTGGTCCCCAAAAAGTGTCAGTTAGGTGTCTGATTTGTCCGCCGCAATGTCGCAGTCCCGCTATGAGTCACTGATCGCCGCCATTGCTAATAAAATTTTTTTTTTTTTTAAATAAATAAAAATATCCCATAGTTTGTAGACGCTATAACTTTTGCGCAAACCAATCAATATACGCTTATTGGGATTTTTGTTGTACCAAAAACATGTAGCAGAATTCATATTAGCCTAAATTGATGAAGAAATTAGATTTTTTTTTTTACATTTTTTTTATTGGATGGCAGAAAGTAAAAAATATTGTTTTGTTTTTTTTTTCAAAATTGTCGGTCTTTTTTTGTATATAGCGCAAAAAATAAAAACCGCAGAGGTGATCAAATACCACTAAAAGAAAGCTCTATTTGTGGGAAAGAAGGGACAAACATTTTATTATGCACAGTGTCGCATGACTGCGCAATTGTCAGTTAAAGTAACGCAGTGCCGGATCGCAAAAAAAAATGGCCTGGCCAGGAAGGGGGTAAATCTACAGGAGCTGTAGTAGTTAAAGTTAAAAAAGAAAGCTGTGGCTGCAGTGCTCACTACCATTCTGGGGCTGCCCCCCCCCCCCCCCCCAATTCCTCTTTCCTAAAATATGTTCTCAGTCTTCTCTGTTGAATGTACCCTGGGTCACATATCCCAGGGGTCTGAGAACTTACTCTGAGTTAAGTTATGTAGCTCATGACTGTGTGCTGACACAGAGAGCAATTCTGATGTAGTTACTCTGCATCATTGAGGATTGCCCAGCCCAGACAAAAGGCAAATAGGAAGAAGACCTGAAAGACCTTAAAGCTACACTTGTCCAGGCTGAGGACTTTGGAAAAGGTGAAGAAAAAAAAGCATACAATATATCCCGGGGTACCCTCTGATGTTGGGCTGGGCATAGTGCTATGCCCCGAGTGGTTGTAAACCTCAGACATGAAATATGAACAAAGCATGTAGCATATCCCTCTATAGTGTGTACTTGTCTCAATCCAGAGCACTGAGTGCCATTTCTGTCGGCTGCCTTCTTCCTATGCTATCTGCATGAGTCACTTCTGACCGGTTTTCCTGACACCAAGAGATATAAGGTGACAGGGGAGGGATCTCCAGCACACAGCCTGTTCCTGTGTGCTGTGTGGAGGGGGGTGTGTCTCTTTCCTCCAATCAGCTCTCAGAGCTCTCCTCACTGAGCTCTGCAGAGTGTAACTTCAGCTCTCCCATTTAAACTGAGGTAGGGAAGAGAAGACTGCAGATAAACAGGTACATCTTATGTAGGAGGATTTGTTTCATCTCCGTGTATCAGCTGAAGCCAGTCACTTCACTGGCTGTATGGAAGGATTTACAACCACTTTAAGCTTTAATCCAGAATACAGTATACACTGTAGACATGTGCACTGCCAAAAAATGTGTTCGTTTTTCATTTCATTCGTTTTTTGTTTTTGTTTATTTTATTTTTCGGGTCATTCGTTATGATCGCAATTCGTAAATTCGTACATTCGTAAATTTGTACATTCGTAAATTCATAAATTCGTACACTCGTAAATTCGCACATTCGTAAATTCGTACATTCGTAAATTCGAAAATTCGTACATTTGAAAATGTGAAAATTTGGAAATTCGAAATTCGAAAATCCGAAAACCCGAAAATTTGAAAATCTGAAAAAACGAACTATTAAATTATAGGTATTGGAATTTCCTTTCAAAAAGTTGAAACGTAGTGAACCTAACGAATATGAATTTATCCGAAGTTACGAATTAACCGAAATAACGAATGCCGCATCTAAACAAATGGAACAGAGCAAAATAATAATAAATAATAATAATAAAATGTTTTTATTATTATTATTGTTATTTATTATTATTAATTTGTTCTGCTCCATTCGCTTAGATGCGGCATTCGTTATTTCTGATTTTCGTAACTTCGGATAAATTCGTATTCGTTACGTTCACAAACAGCCAAATTTTAAAGGAAATTCCAATACCTATAATGTAATGGTTAGTAATAGTTAAGTTATTATTAGTTAATTATTATTTCAGATTTTGTAATCTTTGAATTTACGAATGTACGAATTTACAAATGTACAAATGTACGAATTTGGGAATTTAAGAAATGTACGAATATACAAATTTAGGAATGTATGAATTTACGAATGTGCGAATGTACGAATTTATGAATATTCAAATTTACGAATATTTGGAAACATTTGTTAAATGGGTTTTCTTTAATTCGGATATTTCCGAATGAACAAATTTGTCGAAATTTTTAAAAGAATTCGGAACAAAACGAATTGCACATGTCTACTATACAGTACACAAAACCATTCACATCCATTGCTGACCTGAAAAGTCCTCTGATGCCCCCCTAAGCTAACTTTGGTCAAAAGCCAGGTAACTACCTGATCTGTGTGACTTTGGACTGTGCAGACCTCATGTGTTCCTGTTGGGTTGAAGACCAGAACCTCATTGCTTTCAGGTCATAATGGTAAGAACTAAGCCTATCTATAGACCAGTGGTGGCTGGTGCTCCATTTTTGGGGAAGGGGTGGCAAATAAACCACCTGCCACATCACCATCATCCCCCCCATCGCTCGCACGACCGTCCTTGAGTCCGCACCCCAGCCCCGCACTCACCCCATCTAGGGCGCGGGCATCAACGCATCCTTCCTGCATCTCCTCCTCTTCTGCGGCTTCCCCTGTGTCTCCTCCTCGGCGGCTTCCCCTGTGTCTCCTCCTCCTCGGCGGCTTCCCTTGTGTCTCCTCCTCCTCGGCGGCTTCCCCTGTGTCTCCTCCTCGGCGGCTTCCCCTGTGTCTCCTCCTCCTCGGCGGCTTCCCTTGTGTCTCCTCCTCCTCGGTGGCTTCCCCTGTGTCTCCTCCTCGGCGGCTTACCCTGTGTCTCCTCCTCCTCGGCGGCTTCCCTTGTGTCTCCTCCTCCTCGGCGGCTTCCCCTGTGTCTCCTCCTCGGCGGCTTCCCCTGTGTCTCCTCCTCCTCGGCGGCTTCCCCTGTGTCTCCTCCTCCTCAGCGGCTTCCCCTGTGTCTCCTCCTCCTTGGCGGCTTCCCCTGTGTCTCCTCCTCCTCGGCGAGTTCCCCTGTGTCTCCTCCTCCTTGGCGGCCAATACAGTCGCTTCTCCTCTCGGGACAATCGGGTCTCAGGGACTCGCTTCCTGATTGGCCGGGAGGAAAATCAGAAAGACAATAGAGACTATTAAAGCGGAAGTAAACCCATCCATAAAACTGTTTCATTTCCGGCACGTGCCGGAAATGTAACACTCCCATTGGTTGTGCTCTCAACCAAACTGTCAAGCCATCCAATGGCTGGTGTCATAACTGATCACATGTGCAGCATCATGGCAGTTGTAGATTAAACAGAGGCAAAGATGGCAGCTTCCTTGGCTGAAAACGATAGGAGGGTTTACTTACACTTTAATTCGCTATTGTGACACAAGTGGGTGGGCTCGGGGGGGGGGGGGGGGGGTGTTTGCTCTGCTCCCCATATGGACGGGCCGCCACTGCTACAGACGTAAGATGACATTCTGAAGAAGGGGATGAGGACCTACCTAAACAATGCACCTGAATGGAATCTAAACACGGCAGGCTGGTGCATGACATTTTTGTTGTTAGATTGTACATTCATATTGAAATGCGTCAGTTATAAGCCCAACTCTAGGTTTTTTTTTTTTGGTTTTTTTTTTTAAAAATGAAATGGGCATCCAGGCAGTGAACAAACTAAAAAAGTAGCTCAAGCTGAAAATTCCCACCATCCATTTGGTGCTGCTCACTGCAAAACACTTCCTTATTTTACCACAAGATGTCCTCAGTCTCCCGGTTTGAATGGTGCCCAGTGGGAGACTGAGAACAGGCCTATGAGGTCTATGGAAAAAAAAATGTACTATACAAATGTGTCAAAATTCCCATTACCCTAACACAACTTGCCATATGCATCGAAACGATATTTATGGTATAATTATGGGACTTTTAAGGCATAGCATTTAGTAGAAAAATAACATTTATTTCATTCAGTTGAATTTAGACAATATTAGTCCGTTCAGTAGCAGATTATACTAAAATATACTACAATTGTAAAACAAATTGATCCCAAATACTGTGATAATTGCATATAATAGACATTCAAGCTCAAGGCGTTTCTTGGACATGGTCCTCTTCATCAGTACAGGAGCTATCAATGTAGACTTTATTTGTACTTGTCTAAATGGAATGACAAGTTTTAATGATACACAGTGGAACCTTGGTTAACGAGTGACGCAGTTTTGAAAGACGAGCAACTTTTTTTTTTTAAATTCTGACTCAGTTTGTGAGTGTTGTCTCGCAAAACGAGCAGAATTCAAGCTAATGGTGTGTGCAGTACCGCATTTGGCCAGAGGTGCGGGGGCGCGGTGACACTCGGAATGGTTCGGAGTCGATCAGAAACACTCGGAACCACTCGGAAATACTCGGAAACACTCTGAAATACTCAGTTCCTGAGTGTTTCCAAGCCTTTCCGAGGGTTTCCGAGTTCAGCCGAGCTGTCCCCGAGTATTTCTGAGGCTCTCCGGTGCCCCCCACCTCTGGCCACATGCGGTATTGCATGCAAAAGTAGTCAATGCGGAACAAATTAGGTTTGTTTGCATTGACTTCTATGGGGAAACCAGCTTTGATATACGAGTGCTTTGGATTACAAGCATTCTTGTGGAATGGATTATGCTCGTAATCCAAGGTTTCACTGTATAAAGAAAATAAAATTTCACACACTGTGTAATAGCATTTCCCAAGGGATTTCCGCATGGGCCTGGACAATTCCTATTTATGGATTTACATATATCTCCCAGATGTGCCCCAAGCCCTTCTCTCCCCTTATCCTCCTCCTCCAACCTCCAACCTCCAATATAGTTTCACTGCGATCTCTTCTGAGTAGTTTTCATATATTATATAATGTACCGATTGATTTAATATCACAATTCCATTTAGATCAAAAGAATGTGGGAGTTTATTGACTTTATCCTAGGATAGAGAGAATTTATCACAAACTGTTATCATTTTATTAATTTTCCTAGTTACATTAAAGCTAATAGGTAGATTTGTTATAATTATAATGAAGAAATTCTGGCAGATTGTCAGAAACCATGAAATCCGACCGAGGCAGAAGTACAGTTAAATCGCACTTGTTTAATAATAAAAGTATAAAGAACAAACGTAGTCAAAACATAGCCAAAGTTCAGTAACCGGATTGGATAGTCAGTCAAGCCAGAAGTCAGGGATCAATGTAGTAGAACAGCAAGCAGGATCTGGAGCCAGAAGGGATGTCAGCAAAGCCAGTCTTTAAACAGGAACGCAGGAGATAGTTTCTTGTGATGTTGACCAAGGCGAATGTAGAGCTCCTCTGGACTGGACAGCTTTAGTAGGCAGGACTGACGAGCAGGATATCATCAACAGCTGAGTAACTGCGGAGAGATAGGAGCTGGCAATTAGCCATCAGCTGAGCGGCCAGCTCAGAGAAGGAAGGACTGAGCCCAGCCCTGACACAGATTTAAAAATATGCTATTTCTCTATATAAAGGCTTTTAATGATTAATCATAATTCTAATTTTATTGTTGGAGGACCCCAACTTGCCATATGTTATGTAATATACATTCCTCATATGGTTGTAAGTGCCATCTAGTGCAATATTTATTTTACCTCAATCAAGAAACAAACCTATTATGGCCACTAGATGGCGCTTACGATTACAGGAGACGCATACCAGCATGGGGCATTCTGCGCTGTGGGAATGTGTGTGATTTTGCATGCGTTCATAGCCCTAAGCCGCGTACACACGATCAGATTTTCCGACGGGAAATGTGTGATGACAGGCTGTTGGCGGAAAATCCGACCGTTTGTACGCTCCATCGGACAATTGTTGTCGGATTTTCCGCGGACAAATGTTGGATGGCAGGTTTTAACATTTTCCACGGACAAATGTCTGTTGTTGGATTTTCAGAGCGTGTGTACACAAGTCCGTCGGAGAAAAGTCCAAAGTACAAACACGCATGCTCGGAAGCAAGGACGAGCCGGAAGCGGTCGGTCTTGTAAACTAGCGTTCGTAATGGAGAATTAACATTCGTGACGCGGCAAATTATGAGATCTGGAAATGCAGCGCACAATTCTCTTCTTCTGTAATGGGATAATAATGACGCTGCTTTTCTGGTGATACTGATGGAGTTATTGCAAACAAATTTTTAAAGGCTTTTTTTTTTTTTCTAGTGATATCAAGAATAATATTATTATGCTTTTTTTTATTATTTGGACAAGTTACTACAACACCATTATCCTGTAGTTTTTAAGATCAAAGATACATCTATGTTGGTGTCCCTTGTATATTTTACATTGTATTTTTTTTTAATGTAACTGCCGACTCCCAAACTGTCATTTGAAGTAAAACACACAGCCAAGTATTATTCTACACAATGTTTTTTATTGTGCATTAAAAAAAGAAAACAAAAAAAATTAGACATGCTATCTGCCAACAGAACTTAACCAAAAAATGCATTCTATGCATCCAAAAATATAGAAAATATAACAAATGAAATCATTATTATTCAACCAAAAATTAATGTCAAAGCAATAACTGCAAGGCCAATAATAAATAACACATTATCTCCTCCGATTCCGCAACATGGCTGGTTGACGAACGGCCGTTCAGAAACAAACTAAAAAGCGCAAAATGAAAAGTGCGAATCAACACTCACCAAACTTCTACTAACACGAAATTAGCAGAAGGAGCCCAAAAGGTGGCGCTAAAGAGATGGAAAACCACACAGTACATCACTACGTTCGTATTTGTTGGCCAACAATTGTGCGGCCGTGTGTATGCAAGACAAGTTTGGGCCAACGCCCTTCGGACAAAATTCCACGATTTTGTTGGCCAAAAATCCGATCGTGTGTACGAGGCTTAAGTGCTGTTAAAGTGCCAGTGGCTGTCCAGAAGAAGAAGGCGAGTGCTGTTGCCCTTAGCAACCCCTGTGCAGTTGGCTGTCTTTTTGCAAAAGATGTTGCCTACGGATGATCACTGATGCAATCACTGAGCAGCAAATGATATCCCCTGTGATGTATTTCCGTTATCTTTCAAACCTGACCTGTTAGTGGGTCCTGAGGATAGGAGTTGAGAACCGCTGCTTTAGTAGAAGCACCTCCCCCACAATTAGCATCTCCCTAGGAGCACATTTAACCCTTTGATTGCCCCTGCTGTTAACCCCTTCCTTGCCAGTGTCATTAGTACAGTGACAGTGTATATTTTTTAGCACTGATCACTGTATTAATGTCACTTGTCCCAAAAAAGTGTCAGTTAGTGTCCGATTTGTCCGCCGCAATATCATAGTCCCCGCCATAAGTCGCTGATCGCCGCCAATACTAGTAAAAAAAATAAAAAATAAATAAATCTATTCCATAGTTTGTAGACACTATAACTTTTGTGCAAACCAATCAATATACGCTTATTGGAATTTTTTTTTACCAAAAATATGTAGAAGAATACATATTGGCCTAAATTGATGAAGAAATTCGATTTTTGAAAAAAAATATTTTTATTGGATATGTTTTATAGCAGAAACACACATGAGGGAACACACTTAACCCCTTGATCGCCCCCTAGTGTTAACCCCTTCCCTGCCAGTAACATGTACACAGTAATCAGTGAACTTTTATAGCACTGTTCGCTATATAAATGTCAATGGTCCCAAAAAAGTGTCAAAACTGTCCGATCTGTCCGCCGCAAAGTCGCAGTCCCTCTAAAAATCGCAGATTGCCGCCATTACTAATAAAAATTTTTTTTATAATAATAAAAATGCCATAAATATATCCCTTATTTTGTAGATGCTATAACTTATGCGTAAACCAATCAATATACGCCTTTTGCGATTTTTTTTTTTTTAATAAAAGTATGTAGAAGGATACATATTGGCCTAAACCAGTGATGATGAACCTCGGCACCCCAGATGTTTTGGAAAGACATCTCCCATGATGCTCCTGCACTCTGCGTTGTAGTTGAGCATCATGGGAAATGTAGTTCCAAAACATCTGGGTTGCCAAGGTTCAGCATCACTGTCCTAAACTGATGAATTTTGGGATATTTATTATAGCAAAAAGTAAAAAATATATATTTTTTTTCAAAATTGGCGGTTTTTATTTTTTTGTTTTTTAGCGCAAAATATAAAAACCGCAGAGGTGATAAAATACCACCAAAAGAAAGCTCTATTTGTGGGGAAAAAAGGACGTCAATTTTGTATGAAAAAAGGAAGACACATATAAAAAGAGACAAGAAAGGCTGCACACCCCAAAATTGGATTAAAGAAAAATTATTTTCCCCATGGGGCTTTAAAACAGCAATGCACATAATGAAAGGAAGTTCTTAATGGATGTATAAAAAGTTTTATCCAATATCATGGTTTGAAGTACAGTATAGAGAATCATCTGGTACAGTAACACACATCTTATTCCCCAGTGCAGTAACAAACACATATTAATACACATAGTTAGGTTACATAATGTTACATAAATAGCAAGCCCCGACGCGTTTCGACCTGTATATGGTCTCTTCAGGGGGACAGTTGGATCTAAAAAAGAATTACATAAATTAAATTCAAATAGATAAGTATATATATTATTGTGCATCACTTGGATTAAACCAAGATAATGAGTCTTTACCGCTAAGTGGTGGAATGGGTGTTCTCTAGTCCAGGATATGTGCTGAGGGCCAATGGAAACACCGGAGGGCTCGGGGGGCCACCCTCACTCTCCCAGGAGAGCCAGCCTCAGGGGGCTTACAAGGAGCCACACTTAGTGCGCCCCCCGGGAGGGGGGGGGAGGGGAGATGAGGGCGAGGAGCCCACACCTGCAACAGAAACCCAAGAATAGCCATGTATTAGTTAGAGGAAGTTTAATAATTAACTTGGTAATGTACTGAGTGTTTCCAATTTGTCTATGTGGAGACTGGCGTTGGATAGGATTTTTACTATGTAAATATATTGAGATGTTAATTCCATCCCATAAATGTAATCTACAAAATTTAATGATCGTGTGATCCAACAATGCAGTGGTATGGTAGGTCTATTATAATGGATAGGTAAATAAGAAGGATGAAATGGGTGAAAAAGAGGGGGAAAGGTATGTGTGTGAAAAAAAAAAAAAAAAGAAAAAAAAACAAAAAAACAACAACGATGGCCTAAATGGAGAGGAGTGCATTATGTGGTGGAGGATAGTGTGAATGAGGTGGTGCATGATGTGGTAACATGACATGGTGCTTGCTTGGTGCCTGCTGTGTGAAAACAAAAATGAAAAGTAAACTAAAAAGTAAAAAAAAGTCTAAAATTAGGTGAAAAGCCAATTAAAATGTGAAAATGTGTATGTAGGGTGGTGGAAAGCGCTGTGTGGAATAAAGGTGAAATAACAAGAAGTTTACCTTATCAGTTGTAAAAATCGTGTAGGCTGGAGGTAATGCTGGACTTGTTGAAAAGTTCAATGTGATAAGCTTGGTGGCGATCATGCAAAAATAGGGGCTCTAGTGTAGAAAGAACCTGGCAGCAGTAGCATTCATCCTGGCCTGCAGGAGATCATGATCTGATTGTCAGGCCTCCAGTCTCCCTTTATATCCAAATTCAGGCAAATGGGATAATCATGTGCAGGTGCAGACCCCCCACCCACACCGCCCACAAGAAAAAAAAACAAAAAAAAAAAAAAACACCCGGAAGGATTGGCGCTGGAACCGCTGATGGAGCGGCCCCTGTGTGGCTCCCTCGGCGTCCCGGAAGGCCAACAGGCCCCGACCACTGTCGTCATCTCCGCCGCAATGCGCGTGACGTCATGACGTTGTGCGCAAGCCGGGCCCTTACAGGCAATTTTGTTTGGGTGCAACTTCGCACGACCGCGCAATGGTCAGTCAAAGCGGCGCAGTGCCGAATCGCAAAAAGTGGCACGGTCATTAAGGGGGAAATTCTTCCGGTCCTTAAGTGGTTAAAGGCCCATCATGAACCATATCATCTAAATTCATCTAATAAATATGAATGCCTTCCTCCCTTCAATGGGGTTTGTACCCCTAGGGGCTGAAAGGATCGGTGATCGCGTGACCACTGTGATCAGTCCTGTCAGCTGCCAATTGTTGGTGGTGACTACAAGCTGTCTTTGACAGCTCGGTCTCTGTGCTGGGAGCACGCAGTGAGCATGCTCTCAACACAGAAACATTGACCGCCCAGTGCCGCATATGTGCGCCATGTGGGCATTAAACTCCTCCCTTTTGCCACCACACATACGGAAAGAAAGAAAGAATAAAAATGAATACAAAAATTAAAATAATACATTAGTTCATTCATACAAATGAATAAATAAATAAATAAAAGTTTGTCCTTCTGGCCCTAGGAAATAAAATATATTCCATAAAGGGTGCAAGAAAAAAGACTTGCATCAAATAGGTTTCTGGAACATACATATAAAGTGTTAGTACTAAAGATTCACAGGATATACTAACATCTGTGAATCTTTAATTCTTAAGCCATGTACACACTATCGGATTTTCCGCAGACAAAACCTCGGACTTTTGTCCGAAGGCGTGCGCCTGGATTTTGTCTTGCATACAAACGGCAAGGAATTGTCGGCCAACAAACACGAACGTAGGGACGTACTACGTGTTTTTTCAGCTCTTTAGCGCCACCCTTTTGGCTCCTTCTGCTAATTTCATATTAGTAGAAGTTTGGTGAGTGTTGATTCGCGCTTTTCATTTAGCGCTTTTCAGTTCGCGCCTTTCAGTTCGTTTCTGAACGGCCGTTCGTCGACCAGACATGTTGCAGAATCGGAGGAGATAACGTGTTATTTATTATTGGCCTTGGAGTTATTGCTTCGACCCAAGTCCAGTCCAGGAACAGGAGGAGGAGGAGTTCTTGGACCATAAATTGGTTGCTTTATTGATCGTGACCAATTATATCATATGCCTTTGCTGCGGGAGCTCCAGGAGAATAATCCGGATGTTTTTCGGAATTATCTCCGGATGACGGACCCCTGCTTTCTCCAACTCTTGGCATTGCTGACCCCCCATATTAAGAAGCAGGACACATGCATGAGGCTTTTATTTTATTTTTTGGTTGAATAATAATGATTTGATTTGTTATATTTTCTATATTTTTGGATGCATAGAATGCACTTTTTGGTTAAGTTCTATTGGCAGATAGCATGTCTAATTTTATTTGTTTTCTTTTTTTAATGTACAATAAAAAAATTGTGGGGAATAATACTTGGCTATGTGTTTTACTTCAAATGACAGTTTGGGAGTCGGCAGTTACATTTAAACAAATACAATGTAAAATTGACAAGGGACACCAACATAGTTGTATCTTTGATCTTAAAAACTACGAGATAATGGTGTTGTGGTAACTTGCCCAAAAGAACAAAGCATAATAATTTTATTCTTGATATCTTTGAAAATTTGTTTGCAATAACTCCATCAGTATCACCAGCAAAGCAGCTTTATTATTATCCCATTATAAAGAAGAAGAGAATTGTGCGCTGTTTTTCGAGATTTCATAATTTGCCGCGTCACGAATGTTAATTCTCCATTACGAACGCTAGTTTACAAGACCGACCGCTTCCGCCTTGTCCTTGCTTCCGAGCATGCGTGTTTGTACTTTGGACTTTTGTCCGACAGACTTGTGTACACACGATCGGAAAATCTGACGACAGACATTTGTCCGCGGAAAATTTTAAAACCTGCCATCCAACATTTGTCCGCAGAAAATCAGACAACAATTGTCCGATGGAACGTACAAACGGTCGGATTTTCCGCCAACAGCCTGTCATCACACATTTCCCGTCGGAAAATCCGATCGTGTGTACGAGACTTAACACTTTATTGTTATGATTTCTTGTCCCTTAACCACTTCAGCCCCAGAAGGATTTACCCCCTTCCTGACCAGAGCACTTTTTACAATTTGGCACTGCGTCGCTTTAAATGCTAATTGCGCGGTCATGCAATGCTGTACCCAAACAAAATTTGCGTCCTATTCTTCCCACAAATAGAGCTTTCTTTTGATGGTATTTGATCACCTCTGCGGTTTTTATTTTTTGCGCTATAAACGGAAAAAGACCGAAAATTTTGAAAAAAAATTATATTTTCTACTTTTTGTTATAAAAAAAATCCAATAAACTCAATTTTAGTCATACATTTAGGCCAAAATGTATTCGGCCACATGTCTTTGGTAAAAACATGTCAATAAGCGTATATTTATTGGTTTGCGCAAAAGTTATAGCGTCTACAAACTAGGGTACATTTTCTGGAATTTACACAGCTTTTAGTTTATGACTGCCTATGTCATTTTTTGAGGTGCTAAAATGGCAGGGCAGTACAAAACCCCCCCAAATGACCCCATTTTGGAAAGTAGACACCCCAAGGAAATTGCTGAGAGGCATGTTGAGCCCATTGAATATTAATTTTTTTGTCCCAAGTGGTTGAATAATGACAAAAAAAAAAAAATTACAAAAAGTTGTCACTAAATGATATATTGCTCACACAGGCCATGGGCATATGTGGAATTGCATCCCAAAATACATTCTGCTGCTTCTTCTGAGTATGGGGATACCACATGTGTGGGACTTTTTGGGAGCCTAGCCGCGTACGGGACCCCGAAAACCAATCACCGCCTTCAGGATTTCTAAGGGTGTAAATTTTTGATTTCACTCTTCACTGCCTATCACAGTTTCGGAGGCCATGGAATGCCCAGGTGGCACAACCCCCCCCCCCCCCCCAATGACCCCATTTTGTAAAGTAGACACCCCAAGCTATTTTCTGAGAGGCATGGTGAGTATTTTGCAGACCTCACTTTTTGTCACAAAGTTTTGAAAATTGAAAAAAAAAGGAAAATTTATTATCAAATACTTACCGTAATTTTCCTTTCCTGATGGACTCCATGGCAGCCTACGTGTGGGTTAACCCCGCCTCCTCTCCAATGCTATAGGACCCCATTCCCATAAAAGAGTACTCACCACTAGCTACTGCGTTCCGTAACTAGCCTACTCTATGACCAATGGGTGGGAACTCCGTCTGCCATGGAGTCCATCAGGAAAGGAAAATTACGGTAAGTATTTGATAATAAATTTTCTTTTTTCCTGACAGACTCCATGGCAGCCTACGTGTGGGAAATAACTAGCCGACCACACGGGTGGGTATGTTGAATCAAACCAAAAATTTTAATTTGCCCTATCAACCGATAGGATTCTCAAAGCAAAGTCTCATTTGTTTTTGAAAATGAAGAAAGACAAGAAAAACATTTTTCCTGACAGACTCCATGGCAGCCTACGTGTGGGTTAACCCCGCCTCCTCTCCAATGCTATAAAAGAGTACTCACCACTAGCTACTGCATTCCTTTTTTGTCCTCCTCCAATGGACCTATTCAAGTTGTTCACGTCCGGTCGGACGGATCCAGGATTATGGCATACCTCCTGTGGTGCAGCTCAGGGCCCAGCCACGGGCGGGCGAGTAGCGTTTGAGGCTGAAGATTTTCCCCTTGTGGTGGAGGGATGGTTGCCTCTGTATGCTGAAAACCTCTGGACGTACCAAACGGCTGGCAAGGTCGGAAGCATGTTTGTCTCCATGGCAGTGTTTTCTATGTATCCTGTCTTTCCCCAGGTATCTCCGGTCTCTATGTCAGCGAGACCGGTCGTTTTGGGTCCTTTTCCGCCCCTCATGGCGGCTGGAGCGCTGGTGCATTCCAGCCTGCCTCACTACTTCCGGGTACGGCGTTCTCGCTGTTCGCGCGTGCGCAATAGCCTCCTCGAGACCGAGGCTTGGCTCGCGCACGCGCAGTATGGCATAATGCCCTGGAACCGCGCGTGCGCGGTACGATCGCTGACCCATGGCGCAGGCGCGTCATGGGCGGTGACGTCACGGGCGGGGAGCTTTAAATGCCGCTCTGAGACTCCCTCACAGTGGGATTTCCCTCGCAGTGAACGGGAGTGCAGCGGTCTTCCCCATGCCCAGCACTGGTCAACTTTAGGTGAGTGTTTTGAGCACTTTGGTATACTTTGTGCGTAGAAATGTAGAAATGCATATACTTGTAAAAAAAAAAAAATATATATATATATATTTAATTATATTCAAAGTTTAAAAAAAAAAAAAAAATAAAAAAAAAGGGAATAATATAATATAAAATAAAGAAAAAAAAAAAATATATATATATAAATAAATTTTCTTCTTGATATATGATGAGATGTTGTGACTCTTTAGGGGCAACGGACTCCTTCTTACTGGTTTGTTGGCCCATCTAGGCCATTTTTTCTCTCTTTCTTGCAGACCAGCT
Organism: Lithobates septentrionalis; assembly: GCA_037952835.1. Taxonomy (NCBI): domain Eukaryota; kingdom Metazoa; phylum Chordata; class Amphibia; order Anura; family Ranidae; genus Lithobates; species Lithobates septentrionalis. The sequence continues at coordinate 1,357,977 of JBBDGP010002073.1, read as the reverse complement.
GCATTGTATCGCACTTCTTATAGAAGAAGCAAATTATGGATAGTTCACCGCCTTTAAGTGGCCAGCCCTCTCGCACAAGGTATGTGCTTAAGAGGGGAGGGGTGGAAGGTCAGTCGCATGGTATATGCGTTTTCTGATGACGGTCCCATCATTTTCCCTTCCCTATTGTGCTTTTTTCCAGCCCTTCTAGATCGGACCCTCAGATTCCGGTCCAGAATGTTAAAGACCTTGCCAGGCCACAACGCCAGTCTCCTTCAAGATCCAGACGAGACTCTGCTTCTGGAGACCACCACCAGAGGAGACGATCTCATTCCTCCTCCAGACACCGCTCCCACCGCCATGACAGCCGCTCTGATCGTAGAGCCTGCTGGGGATGTGGAACAAGAGTTCCGGAGGGCAAATCACTATGTGACCAGTGCTATGCCCGGGCGGTCAGGGAAAAGGAAACAGAGACCCAGCATTTGGAATCTCTAGTTAAACGTGTGGTACAGCAATCCCTGAAAGAGCTGGATTCACCCCACACGCTGAGCCAGTCTACGTTGCTGTCTGGCCCCCCGGCTGATGAGGCCCGTGAAGACCCGGACACGTCCCAGCCTTATGCGGCCTCTCTTGATTCCTCAGATGATGATCTTCGGGAGGAAGAGGAAATCGGAGGCTTTGACTTCAACATGGTGTCACCTTTAATTAAAGCAATCAAAGAGGCCCTTAAATGGGAGGATCCCGCTACTCCCCCGGCCAAGCAGAAGAAATTCTTCAAACACCTCGGAAAAGAACGTTCAAGCTTTCCGCTCCTTTCAGAGCTGAAAGATATTATAGATGAGGAATGGAGCAAAACGGATAGGAAATCCTCTATGGTTAACAAAACCTCCAGATTGTACACCTTCAAGTCAGAAGAGGTGAAATACCTAGAGAATGCTCCCCTTGTAGACGCTGCCCTGATGCGGCTGGCTAAACATGTCACCCTTCCCCTGGAGGATACGGTATCCTTCAAGGATGGTCTCGAGAGAAGGATTGACCAGGATCTGAAGAGAATCTATGGGTTGGCAGGCACGGCCTGTAAACCAGCGTTTGCTCTGGCAGCCATGTCAAAAGCCATGGAGGCTTGGGCGGAGAATGTGGATTCCTTCCTTAAGGGAATTTCGGAAGAACTGGCGGGAAGTTCAGCGGCCGCAGAATTAAAGCTAGCGGCAGTCTTCTTGGGGGAGGCATCCATTGATTTGATACGCCTGTTGGCGCGAGTTATGCTATCGTCAGTCACGGCCAAACGGGCATTATGGTTACGTCCTTGGCTTGCTGACCCTATTTCCAAACAGGCCTGGTGTAAAATTCCCTTCGAGGGATCCTCACTGTTTGGCAATAAACTCGATGATGCCATATCACGTGCTACGGGTGGCAAGTCGGGCTTCCTTCCCCAGGACAGACGCCTTCTTGGGCGGAAGAAACCTCAGTTTAGAAGACGTTCCCCAGAGCGCTCCAGGGAAGCTCGCTCTTACAAACCCGGCAGGGACTTCAGGAAGAACTGGAGCAGAGGTCAAGCTTCCTTTCGCAAGTCTGCTAAAGGCCAGACATCCAGTGGTCGTGAGCAGGCAAAGTCCTTTTGAGATTACGCCCGCCCAGGCGGGTCGGGTAGAGGCACGGCTAAGCCTCTTCCGGCACGTCTGGGTGGCCTCGATCTCGGACTTTTGGGTGATAAGAACAGTTTCAACAGGTCACAGATGGACCTTTTCCAATATTCCTCCCCCCAGATTTGTCTCCACTCTTCTTCCCCGGTCGGAAGATCAAAGGAAAGCTCTTCTGTCCTATGTGGACCTTCTGAAGTCTCAAGGAGCAGTTGTATATGTCCCCAGGGACGAATGGTTTCAGGGGGTATATTCTCCCCTTTTCTTAGTTCGAAAAAAGAGTGGCTCTTGGCGCCCGGTCATAGACCTGACCTACCTGAACGAGTTTATAGAGCAAGGAAAGTTCAAGATGGAATCTCTGTCGACCATTCAGCAAGCCATTCAGCCAAACGATTGGATGATTTCCATCGATTTGAAGGACGCTTACTTCCACGTCCCAGTAGAGGAGCGGCTTCACAAGTACCTACGTTTCCAAGTAGGGCAGGAGCATCTGCAGTTTATTTGCCTCCCCTTCGGGTTGACAACCTCCCCCCGGGTCTTCTCAAAGATCCTCTTAGCCACGGTGGCCCTCATAAGGTTAAAGGGGGTGCGGCTCTACCACTACCTCGACGACCTCCTGGTTCTATCTCAAAGCAGGGATCAGCTGCTGGCCCACCGGGAGCAGGTGATCTCCGCTCTATCCAGCTTCGGGTGGCTTCTGAATCTTGCAAAGAGCCACCTAATTCCGACTCAACGCCTAATATATCTGGGAGCACAGTTCGACACCGTAAGGAGCACTATTTCTCTTCCACTACAGAAAGTTCCGGTGGTCCGGGGCAGAATTGCTCGGGCTCTACATACCTCACACCTGAAGGCCTCTCAGTGTCTAATAATCATCGGCACGATGGTCTCCACGACTCCCATGGTCAAATGGGCCTTGTGGAGATTACGTCCCTTCCAGTCAGGGTTCCTGCAGCAATGGAAAACAGGGGACAAGAATCAGGTCATCCGGGTGACATCATCAATGAGAAACAGCCTCTTCTGGTGGCTCCAACGCAAGAACTTACTAACATGTCATTCCATTGCTCCCATCGCCTGGATCACGGTTACGACCGATGCCAGCGGGACGGGCTGGGGAGCCCTCTGCGGTTCGAACCTTGCACAGGGCAAATGGGATCCATGCCTGCCAGTCCCGGGTTCGAACGTCCTAGAGCTCAGAGCGGCCTGGTGTGCACTGCAGTCCTTCTCTCACCTACTGAAAGGGAACTCAGTATTGCTAAGAATGGACAACACAACGGCAGTCGCCTATGTGAAGAGGCAGGGGGGTACCCGGAGCCTCAATCTCCTTCGGGAAGTCGAGCCCATCCTTTCCTGGGCACAGAAGAACCTATGCAATATCTCGGCAGTGTTTGTCCCAGGGGTCCAAAATACCCAAGCAGACTTCCTTTCTCGCACCAAGCTGGACAACAACGAGTGGTCCCTGAATATGGAGACATTCAGATGGGTCTCATCACTGGGGATCGAACCCGAGGTGGATCTATTCGCCTCACGCCACAACTGCAAGTTGAAGAAATATTATGCCAGAGGTCATTGCAGCCAGGCTCTCGGGTCGGACGCACTGACGGATCTCTGGAGATTCAACAAGGCCTATGCCTTTCCACCGCTTCCAGTCATCCTGAGGTTCCTGCAGAGGCTCAGTTCGGAAACAGCCGAAGTGTTGATGATAGCTCCATACTGGCCGAACAGGCCATGGTTCCCTCTCCTTGTCCAGCTCAGCTTCAGGGACCCGGTGCCTCTCCCTCTCAGGCCGGACCTTCTTTCTCAGGGGTCAGTTCTGCACCCATGTCCGGCAGTACTGAGACTGATGGTCTGGTTCTTGAGAGGGAGAGGCTAATCTCGCTTGGTTGCGCTCCCACAGTGATCTCAACTCTTATGAGCTCAAGAAGACCTAGCATGAATAAAGTCTACAGTAGGATCTGGTCCAAGTTCGTGGATTTCTGCTCTTCTAACGGCAGGTCTTGTAGACACCCGGAGGTGCAAGACGTCCTCAGCTTCCTTCAAACAGGTTTAGACCTACCATTATCCATCAGCTCGCTTAGAGTCCAGGTATCTGCACTGTCTGCCTTCTCAGGGTCCTCTTGGGCAAATAATCCATTAATCCGGCAATTCTTTCGTGGCGCTTCAAGGCTTAAGCCCCAAAGAAAATCCAGGTTCCCCAAATGGGATCTGCCACTAGTTCTGGATTCAATCTCGGGACTCAGTACTAGCGGGCCTTCCCCGCTCTCTATTAAGGACTTCTCGGCAAAGGTGGTCTTTTTAGTAGCCGTCACATCGGCAAAAAGGGTCTCTGAGATTGGCTCTCTGGGTTGTGAAGAACCCTTCCTGACGTTCTTCCCAGACCGGGTAGTACTCATCCCTATGCTGGGTTTAAATCCAAAAGTGTCCTCAGTGTTCCATGATAATCAAGAAATAGTCCTTCCCACGTTTAAGTCTCCAGGATCCTCCGAAATTCATCCTCTGGATGTAGGGGAAGCAATTAAAGAATACCTGAGAATAACTTCTCCCTTCAGACGTTCTGACCATTTATTTATTTTACACTCAGGAAGCAATAGAGGGAAAAAAGCTTCGATTAGGACACTCGCTACTTGGATTGTTCAGACTATTCAACAAGCGTACAGGGCGAAGGGCTTGGCTCCTCCACAGGCGGTGACAGCTCACTCCACCAGGGGAATGGCGGCTTCATGGGCGGCAGCTCGACACGTGGCCCCGGACACCATATGCAAGGCGGCCTCGTGGGCCTCTATCAATACTTTCATGTCTCACTATTGTATTGAGCCTGCTTCATTGTCCTCTGTAGACTTTGCTTTGAGAATCCTATCGGTTGATAGGGCAAATTAAAATTTTTGGTTTGATTCAACATACCCACCCGTGTGGTCGGCTAGTTATTTCCCACACGTAGGCTGCCATGGAGTCTGTCAGGAAAAAGGAAAATTTATTATCAAATACTTACCGTAATTTTCCTTTCCTGATGGACTCCATGGCAGACGGAGTTCCCACCCATTGGTCATAGAGTAGGCTAGTTACGGAACGCAGTAGCTAGTGGTGAGTACTCTTTTATGGGAATGGGGTCCTATAGCATTGGAGAGGAGGCGGGGTTAACCCACACGTAGGCTGCCATGGAGTCCATCAGGAAAGGAAAATTACGGTAAGTATTTGATAATAAATTTTCTTTTTTTTTTCAATTTTCAAAACTTTGTGACAAAAAGTGAGGTCTGCAAAATACTCACTATACCTCTCAGCAAACAGCTTGGGGTGTCTACTTTCCAAAATGGGGTCATTGGGGGGGGGGGGTTTGTGCCACCTGGGCATTCCATGGCCTCCGAAACTGTGATATACAACTGTGAAAGCCTAAAGGCGGTGCTTGGTTTTCGGGCTCCCAAAAAGTCTCACACATGTGGTATCCCCGTACTCAGGAGAAGCAACAGAATGTATTTTGGGGTGTAATTTCACATATTCCCATGGCATGTTTGAGCAATATATCATTTAGTGACAAATTTGTGCAAAAAAAAAAAAAATTTGTCTCTTTCCCGCAACTTGTGTCACAATATAAAATATTCCATGGACTCGACTTGCCTCTCAGCAAACAGCTTGGGGTGTCTACTTTCCAAAATGGGGTCATTTGGGGGGGGGGGGTTTGAACTGTCCTGGCATTTTATGCACAACATTTAGAAGCTTATGTCACACATCACCCACTCTTCTAACCACTTGAAGACAAAGCCCTTTCTGACACTTTTTGTTTACATGAAAAAATTATTTTTTTTTGCAAGAAAATTACTTTGAACCCCCAAACATTATATATTTTTTAAGGCAAATGCCCTACAGAATAAAATGGTGGGTGTTTCATTTTTTGTTTTCACACAGTATTTGCGCAGCGATTTTTCAAACGCATTTTTTTGAGAAAAAACACACTTTTTTAAATTTTAATGCACTAAAGCACACTATATTGCCCAAATGTTTGATGAAATAAAAAAGATGATCTTAGGCCGAGTACATGGATACCAAACATGACATGCTTTAAAATTGCACACAAACGTGCAGTGGCAACAAAATAAATACATTTTTAAAAGCCTTTAAAAGCCTTTACAGGTTACCACTTTAGATTTACAGAGGAGGTCTACTGCTAAAATTACTGCCCTCGATCTGACCTTCGCGGTGATACCTCACATGCATGGTGCAATTGCTGTTTACATTTGACGCCAGACCGATGCTTGCGTTCGCCTTAGCGCAAGAGCAGGGGGGGACAGGGGTGTTTTTTTTTTTCTTTTTTTTTTTTTTGCTTTTTTATCTTATTTTTAAACTGTTCCTTTCATTTTTTTTTAAATCATTTTTATTGTTATCTCAGGGAATGTAAATATCCCCTATGATAGCAATAGGTAGTGACCCCAAAAAATTGGGGTCTATTAGACCCTAGATCTCTCCTCTGCCCTCAAAGCATCTGACCACACCAAGATCGTTGTGATAAAATGCTTTCCCAATTTCCCAATGCCGCTGTTTACATCCGGTGAAATCTAAGTCATAAAATGCTCGTAGCTTCCGGTTTCTTAGGCCATAGAGATGTTTTGAGCCATTCTGGTCTCTGATCAGCTCTATGGTCAGCTGGCTGAATCACCGGCTGCATTCTCAGGTTCCCTGTTGAGACAGAAGAGCCAGAGAAAAACACGGAAGACGGTGGGGGGGGGGGCATTCCCTCCCACTGCTTGTAAAATCAGTCTAGAGGCTAATTAGCTGCTAGGATTGCTTTTACATGAAAGCCGACCGCTGGCTGAAAAGAATGATACCAAGATGATACCTAAACCTGCAGGCATCATTCTGGTATAACCACTCAAAGTCGTGAATGGCGTACCTGAAGACAAAAAAATGGTTAACAATAAAGCACAGTAAACGGTAAAGTATAAAAAATTGCATACCTGAAAAGCAAACATGATAAAACATAATAACAATAAAACATTGCAGAATAGAATACATTAAAAAAGAGCAGAACAATAGAGAGAGAATAGAGAGAGAGAGAGAACAATAAAACGACAACTATTTATTTTTATTTTATATATTTTTTTGTGTTTTTTTTTTTTTTTTTTTACACTTTTTTTTGTAACTGTAACTTTTATAACTGTAACCGGCTCCAGGTTCGGGTCTCTCAAAATGCGATGGCATCTTGGGAGACCCTGTGAAAGTGTGCCTAGTCTGTGGAATGCTGTACCCTACGCTAATACTCAACTAGTGTATGGTAGCGTTCAAAACATTCATCAATGCAAAGACCAGGATTGTCAGGACAGGAGGGACAATAATAGCGGGTGTCACGCCTATATCCGCGCTTGCTGCAGACACAATATCTTTTTTGGGGGGGTTCGTTGGGTAGGGGTACTTGGAAGGACATAAAGAAAATGCCTCTCATGCAGCCGACTGCATTTGGTTGGGGATGTGAATGGGGGAAGTACAGGTGCTGCAGAAGCGGTGGGTTCCCAATTAGGATTGGCGAATGCAGTAGGAAGGGCACTATGGGCACGACGGGCCTGTGTTTGTCTTCTTCTTGGTGGCAGCGGGACACTACTTGTGCTTGCCACCTCACCAGCTTGAACTGCACTTATGGGACTCGCCACGTCACCAAGTGTTACTGCAGTGCTGGTTTGACTACGACCGGGGTGTACTAGGCCGCTGGTGCTTGCCAGTTCACCAAAACGCTACCAAAAAATCTGTTAGCGATCGCAGGGATCAGGCCTGACTCTGCGAACGCTGCAGTTATGCGTTTAGTGTTTTGTAAGTGACAGTGATCGATCGATACTGCACTTGGCTGGGCTGGGCTGGGCTGGGCGGAGGGGCAAAACGCAGGTGCTAGCAGGTATCTGTGCTGATCCCGCTAACACTGCGTTTTTGGGAACCCTAAACTGCTGGGGACGCTAGTATAGATCTGATCGGATCAGATATTGATCCGTTCAGATACTATACCACTAAGGGAGGCGTATGCTGCGTGCGTGGGTGTTAGCGGTACTGGCGCTAACATGACGCTGCCTGGGGCGACGCATATCACCGCGGGGCAATGAGGGGGCTAAACCTTTATTAGGTAATAAACGGCGGGTGCCCTGACACTATAAAAAATAAACAAACTAACCAGCGTCACTCGTAACGGTTATACGGTGATCAGTGGTGAAAGGGTTAACTAGGGGGCAATCAAGGTGTTAAAACCTTTATTAGGTAGTATATGGGGGTCCCTGACGCTATAAAACGCTGACGACTAACCTAAATATTTACCTCCCTAATTAGCGTCACCAGTGACACTAATACAACGATCAGAAAAATGATCGCTTAGTGACACTGGCGACAGGGGGTGAGCAAGGGGTTAAAACTTTATTAGGGGGGGTTAGGGGGGTATCCTAGACCTAAAGGGAGCTAACACTAACTGCCCTACCACACTAACTGTCACAAACTGACACAAATGCAGTAATCAGAAAAACAAAACAAAAACTGCTTGGTGTCAGTGTGACAGGGGGGGGAGGGGTGATTAGGGGGTGATCGGGGGGGGGGGATCGGGGGTAAAGGGGGGTGTAAAGTATGCCTGGCATGTTCTACTGTGTGTGTGTGTGTGTTTTGCACTCACTCGGATGTCTTCTCCTCGGCGCCGGAACGGAAAATACCGAGCCGAGGAGAGATGACATCCTTTTTTTCCCACAAATAGAGCTTTCTTTTGATGGTATTTGATCACCTCTGCGGTTTTTATTTTTTGCGCTATAAACAAAAAAAGAGCAACAATTTTGAAAAAAAACCCACAATATTTTGTACTTTTTGCTATAATAAATATCCCCATTTTTTTAAAGAAAAAACGTTTTTTTTCCCCTCAGTTTAGGCCGATATATATTCTTCTACATATTTTTGGTAATAAAAATCGCAATAAGCGTATATTGATTGGTTTGCGCAAAAGTTATAGCCTCTACAAAATAGGGGATAGATTTATAGCATTTTTATAATTTTTTTACTAGTAATGGCGGTGATCAGCAATTTTTATCATGACTGCGGCATTGTGGCAGACACATCAGACACTTTTGACACATTTTTGGGACCATTGGCACTGATTACTGTAAAAATGGCACGGGCAGGGAAGGGGTTAACACTAGGGTGCATTCAAGGGGTTAACTGTGTTCCCTCTCTGTGTATTAATTGTAGGGGGATGGGACTGTCTAGGGGAGATGGCAGATCGCGGTTCATACTCTGTATGAACACACAATCAGTCTCTTCTCTCCTGAGAGAGTGTGCTACGGTGTGCTACGAGCGATCGCGGGAGCCCGGCAGTCATCACGCCCGCCAGGCACTCGCATCGGCTCCGGGGGCGAGCAGCGGGCGCGTGTGCGCCCCTAGTGGTGCCCCTAGTGGCCACAGGGCGAAGCAACGTAACATAACGTCGTTTGGCCCAGCCGTGCCATTCTACCGCAGTAAAACTGCGGCGGCTGGTCGGCAAGTGGTTAAAGTGATTGGAAAGTCTAATTTTTTTAATAACAAACATGTTATACTTACCTGTTCTATGCAGTTGGTTTTGCACAGAGTGGCCTGGATCCTTCTCTTCTCGGGTCCCTCTTCTGTGCTCCTGGCCCCTCCCGCCTGTTGAGTGCCCCCACATCAAGCAGCTTGCTATGGGGTTACCCGAGCCAAGTCACAGCTCCTTGTGTCCATTCAGACATGGAGCTATGACCCGGCCCCGCCCCTTCTCTCTCCTGATTGGCTGACTGAGTTTGATTACCAGCAGTGGGAGCCAATCGCTGCTGTCTTAGCCAATGAGGAGGGGAGTCCCTGGCAGCTGAGACACTCCTGCAACATCGCTAGATAAAGATGGGGCTCAGGTAAGTATTAGGGGGGCAGAGGGGGGCACACAGCTCGGCAGGTCAAGAAAGGGGGTGGGGACGAGCGAGTGCTCCCCCCCTCCGGAACCATACCAGGCCACATGTCCTCAACATGGGGGAGAGGGTGCTTTAAGGCAGCGGGGGCCTGCGCCCCCCCACCCCAAAACATCTTGTCCCCATGTTGATGAGAACAAGGACCTTTTCACGACAACCCCGTCCAGTGGTTGTCGTGGTCTGTGGGAGGGGGCTTTTGGGAATCTGGAAGCCCCCTTTAACAAAGGGCCCCCAGATCCCAGCCCCCCACCCACCTTATGTGAATAAGTATGGGGTACACTGTACCCCTAGCCATTCACCCAAAAAAAGTGTCACCCGGAGGAATTTACCCCCTTCCTGACCATGTCATTTTTTGCGATACGGCACTGCACCGCTTTAACTGACAATTGCGCGGACGTGCGACGTTGTACCCAAACAAAATTGATGTCCTTTTTTTCCCCACAAATAGAGCTTTCTTTTGGTGGTATTTGATCACCTCTGCGGTTTTTATTTTTTGCGCTATAAACAAAAAAAAAGGGACAATTTTGAAAAAAAAACACAATATTTTGTACTTTTCGCTATAATAAATATCCCAAAATTTAAAAAAACAAAACAAATTTCTTCATCGGTATTCTACTACATAATTTTGGTAAAAAAAAATCGCAATAAGCGTATATTGATTGGTTTGCGCAAAAGTTATAGTGTCTACAAAATAGGGGATAGATTTATGACATTTTTATAATGTTTTTATTATTTTTACTAGTAATGGCGGTGATCAGCGATTTTTATCATGACTGCGGCATTGCGGCGGACAGATCGGACACTTTTGACACTTTTTTGGGACCAGTGCCATTTATACAGCAATCAGAGCTAAAAATAGCCACTGATTACTGTATAAATGTCACTGGCAGGGAAGAGGTTAACACTAGGGGGCGATCAAGGGGTTTACTGCGTTCCCTAGGTGTGTTCTAAATGTGGGGGGATGGGACTGACTAGGGGAGGAGGCTGATTGGTGTTCATATTTAGTATGAAAACACGATCTGTCTCCTCTCCCCTGAGAGAACCGGGATTTGTGTGTTTACGAGTCACGAGCGATCATGGGTGCCCGGCGGTCATCACATCAGCCGGGCACGTGCATTGGCTCCGGGGACATGCCGCACGTGCCTGCATAAGTGTCTTAAAGAGCTGACGTACAGCTATGACGGCTCGCGCAGGGGAGCCATCCTGCCGCATTATAACTGCGGCGGCTGGTCGGGAAGGGGTTAAATTAGCTCCGGCGTCTCTTGTGATTTTTTTACTCCCCTCTCCGGCACTTCTCCCTTCTCCACTGATGTCTTCTCCCTCTGCCGGTTCTCCTTCTCTCTCTGCTGATGTCTTCTCCCCTCTGTTGGTTCTCCTCCTCTCTCTGCTGATGTCTTCTCCCCTCTGCCGGTCCTCCTCCTCTCTCTGCTGATGTCTTTTCCCTCTGCTGGTTCTCAACCTCTCTCTGCTGATGTCTTCTCCCCTCTGCCGGTTCTCAACCTCTCTCTGCTGATGTCTTCTCCCCTATGCCGGTTCTCCTCCTCTCTCTGCTGATGTCTTCTCCCCTCTGCCGGTTCTCCACCTCTCTCTGCTGATGTCTTCTCCTTCTGCCGGTTCTCAACCTCTCTCTGCTGATGTCTTCTCCCCTCTGCCGATTCTCAACCTCTCTCTGCTGATGTCTTCTCCCTCTGCTGGTTCTCCACCTCTCTCTGCTGATGTCTTCTCCCTCTACCGGTTCTCCACCTCTCTCTGCTGATGTCTTCTCCTTCTGCCGGTTCTCAACCTCTCTCTGCTGATGTCTTCTCCCCTCTGCCGATTCTCAACCTCTCTCTGCTGATGTCTTCTCCCTCTGCTGGTTCTCCACCTCTCTCTGCTGATGTCTTCTCACTCTACCGGTTCTCCACCTCTCTCTGCTGATGTCTTCTCCCTCTACCGGTTCTCCACCTCTCTCTGCTGATGTCTTCTCCCCTCTGCCGGTTCTCCACCTCTCTCTGCTGATGTCTTCTCCCTCTACCGGTTCTCCACCTCTCTCTGCTGATGTCTTCTCCCTCTACCGGTACTCCACCTCTCTCTGCTGATGTCTTCTCCCTCTACCCGTTCTCCACCTCTCTCTGCTGATGTCTTCTCCCTCTACCGGTTCTCCACCTCTCTCTGCTGATGTCTTCTCCCTCTGCCGTTTCTCCTCCTCTCTCGCTGATGTCTTCTCCCCTCTGCCGGTTCTCCTCCTCTCTCTGCTGATGTCTTCTCCCCTCTGCCGATTCTCAACCTCTCTCTGCTGATGTCTTCTCCCCTCTGCCGGTTCTCCTCCTCTCTCTACTGATGTCTTCTCCCTCTGCTGGTTCTGCACCTCTCTCTGCTGATGTCTTCTCCCTCTGCCGGTTCTCCTCCTCTCTCTGCTGATGTCTTCTCCCCTCTGCCAGTTCTCCTCCTCTCTCTGCTGATGTCTTCTCCCTCTGCTGGTTCTCCTCCTCTCTCTGCTGATGTCTTCTCCCCTCTGTCGGTTCTCCTCCTCTCTCTGCTGATGTCTTCTCCCTCTGCCGGTTCTCCACCTCTCACTGCTGATGTCTTCTCCCCTCTGCCAGTTCTCCACCTCTCTCTGCTGATGTCTTCTCCCCTCTGCCGGTTCTCCTCCTCTCTCTGCTGATGTCTTCTCCCTCTGCTGGTTCTCCACCTCTCTCTGCTGATGTCTTCTCCCTCTGCCAGTTCTCCACCTCTCTCTGCTGATGTCTTCTCCCCTCTGCCGGTTCTCCTCCTCTCTCTGCTGATGTCTTCTCCCTCTGCCGGTTCTCCTCCTCTCTCTCCTGATGTCTTCTCCCTTCTCCAGTTCTTCTCCTCTCTTCGCTGTCTTCTTCCTCTGTCGGGTCTCCTCTCTGCGTTATCTTCTCCCTCCTTTCTTTCTCTGTTCTTGACATCACCGCCCGGGGCATGATGGCATAAAATGGCATAGAATGCATTAAGATAAAAAAAAACCTTCTGCCTTTACAACTCCTTTAAGTAAAACAACCCTTATATTTGAACAAGTGGATTGCCCAGCCCTTTACTAATATAAAAGGTTGGGATCCCATCAGCCATACTCGCTGTGTGTTGGAGATACTGATTTTTCTATTTTTGGCATTGGTACATGCCCACCATATCAGAGTCTGGTCTTCTGTCCTTTTAGCCCGACAAATGGCAAGAAGTGAATGACAAGATGCTTTTGACATCACATGATACGCTTCTGTATAGATTTTTTTTTTTGCTTTGTTCTCAGAACAACGAGTTAAGTTTGGAAGATCATGCATTTGAAATATTTGCATATTTCCTTGGGCAGTTTCCCCATCCTATTAAATAACAGACATTCTATTTATACCAAAATGTAACTTAATCCAACTCCTTTATTAAAACGTTCACTCCCAGGAACTGCTCTATGGAAATATAAAAAGCAGACTCACTCTTTTTCATTTTTAAGGTTATAAAGTTAGGCTTCCTCCATCTGATTTAGAGGAGACTTTTGCAGCCAACAAGGGTAAAAAAAAACCAAGCTGGATATTTTTGGTGGACAACCTTTGGGAAAGAACAAGATGCCCTGGAACTTCATCTATCTTCTCTTCTTTGTTGGAATGATTGGGGGGAAGGTAAGCTTTGATTCTTATTTGATTGTTTTGATTGGGCACACCCGTTTTGAAAAAGATGATATTGTAACATTATATATTTATAAACTGATTTATTTTTGGTATAGAAAAACTCATGAACCATGGCCAAGGGGAAAAAAAAAAAAATATATATATACCCTGTTTCCCCGAAAATAAGACCTAGCGTGATTGTCAGTGATAGCTGCAATATAAGCCCTACCCCCCAAATAAGCCCTACCCTGTTTCCCCGAAAACAAGCCCTACCCTGAAAATAAGACCTACAAGGACTTTAACAAGGGCTTATTTGGGGGGTAGGGCTTATATTGCAGCCATCACCGACAATCACGCTAGATCTTATTTTCGGGGAAACAGGGTATATATATATATTAATAGAAGCAAAGAACATGGGGTGAGGGGGTTGTGTTATTAAAGCTGGAGGACTCAGAATCTGGTGCTGCCGTGCATAATAACCAATCAGCTTCCAGGTGTTAGCCCCGATTCACATCTGGCCGATTTGACATGCGATTTGACAAGATCAAATCGCATGCCAAATCGGAGCCTTTTGGCGGCAACAGCATCGTCCAAATCGGTGCGACGCCCACTTTGCAGCTTCCCCGCTGACAGCTGAATGTAGCAAAAACATGCCAGCAATTAAAAATTATGGAAAAAAAAAACAGAAAACAGCGTGGAGTCCTCAAAGAACTCAGTCAGGTTATAGCTAGACCATTGCGGACAGCATACTGACAGGAATGGTACCAGCTGATTGGAGAAAAGCCAATGTGGTAGAAATAATCAAAAAAGGGCACAGGCATATTCCTGGAAACTACAGGCAAGTCAGCCTAACATCGATAGTAGGTAAATTATTGGAGGGGTGGATAAGGGAATATATCCAAGAATTTACTGATGAAAACAGTATAATTAGTAGTAATCAGCATGGGTTTATGAAAGGTCGTTCCTGCCAGACCAAATCTGTTAACAATCTACCAGGAAATGAGCTGCCATTTAGATAGGGGGGAGGCTTGTGGATGTGGTGTATCTGAATTTTGAAAAAGAAATTTGATACAGTTCCCCACTAACGCTTAATCTACAAGCTGAGGTCTGCAGGCATGGACCATAAGGTCTGTTCTTGGATAGAAAACTGGTTACAGGGGCGGGTCCAAAGGGTGCTGATAAATAACATGTACTCAGACTGGTCTGGTGTGGTAAGTGGGGTACCCCAAGGCTCTGTCTTGAGACAAATTCTGTTTAATTTATTCATAAATGATATAGAGGAGGGGATAAATAGCAGTGTTAATTTAGCTGACTAAAATAGTTTCGTTGACTAAATTATTACTATTTTAGTTGACTAAAATATGACTAAAACTGAAACAATTGAGATGACTAAAATACAACTAAAATTACATTTTAGTCAAAAGACTAAAATATGACTAAAACCAAAATGGCATTTTAGTTAAGACTATAACTAAAACTAAATTGGCGTAAAAACTAACACTGCACCACCACATAAGAATATGTAGGGAGCATCTACTAAGCTGCTAAAAGAGAAAAAATCAGGTAATATGTGCAATGGCATTACAGCCAACAGAATTTACAGGTTTTTTTTTTTTTATATATTTTTAAGTCGTACTTATGCTTGTCAAAAAGCAATATAATTGTTTATGAACCTTGGTTTTATCTATAAAGATGTTCTATATTGCAACGGCTGAATCTGTGTCTGTAGTGCCATACCAGAAATAATAACATGTTATTCGATTTTTACTCCAGAAGTATATAATAATAAATAAATATTAAAAAATGTATTAAAATGTAACTAAACCCATTAGATTTAAAACGACTAAAATGTGCTGGAGGTTTTAATCGGCTAAAATACGACTAAAACTAAAACAATTCAGATGACTAAAATACGACAAAAAAATAAAATGGCATTTTAGTCAAAAGACTACAGTGGAACCTTGGTTTACGAGTAACGCGGTTAACGAGCGTTTTGAAAGACAAGCAACTTTTTTTTTAAATTCTGACTCCGTTTGCGAGTGTTGTCTCACAAAATGAGCAGAATTCAAGCTAATGGGGTGTGCAGTACCGCATTTGGCCAGAGGTGCGTGAGCGCCGGTGACACTCGGTTCGGAGATACTCGGAACCACTCGGAAATACTCGGAAATACTCTGTTTCCAAGTGTTTCCGAGGCTTTCCGAGTTCAGCCGGGCTGTCCCCGAGTATTTCCAAGGCTCTCCGGCGCCCCCCACCTCCACATGTGATATTGCATGCAATTGAAGTCAATGCGGAACAAATTATCTTTGTTTCCATTGACTTCTATGGGGAAACTCGCTTTGATATGCGAGTGCTTTGGACTACAAGCATTCTCCTGAAACGGATTATGCTCGTAATCCAAGGTTCCACTGTATAACTAAAACTAAATTGGAATTTGATGTAAAAAATTAACACTGATAAATAGCTCAATCTCAGTTTTTGCACATGACATAAAAATAAGCTGGGCAATAAGTTCACATCAGGATATAGAAATTTTACAGAAAGACGTGAACAAAATAATGGGGTGGGCAACTACATGGCAAATGAGGCTTACAATGGAGAAATGTAAGGTCATGCACTTGGGGGCTAAAAACATAGACGCAAACTACTTACCGGGGGGAGAACCTCTGGGAGAGTCAAGGATGGAGAAAGATCTGGGGGTCCTAGTAGAAGACAGACTAAGCAATAGCATGCGGTGTCAAGCTGCAGCTACTAAAGCCGGCAGAATATTGGCATGTATAAAAAAAAGGGGATATACTCCAGGGTTGAAACTATAATCCTGCCTCTTTATAAAACTCTGGTTAGGCCCCATCTGGAGTATTCTGTCCAGTACTGGTCACCAATCCTCAGAAGGGATGTGCTGGAACTGGAGAGAGTCCAAAAAAGGACAATGAAACTAATAAGGGAAAAAATATGAAATACCTTTAAGCTGCGCACTCTGAATCAAAGTAAATAAATTAAAGTTGTGCTGAAAAACCTCTAAGGAGCCGCTGGTAGTGAGACCAAAGATGTAATAATGTGTTAAAGAAATCAAATAAATTTCATACTGCACTCTGAATAACTATATATATATATATATATATATATATATATATATATATATATACACACACAATAATAGTGCTAAAAATCATAAGTGAATTCCTAAACATGCGTGCTGAAGAAATAATAATAAATGTCCAATATAGACAATTACCAATGAAAATTAGATTTGAAATTAAATTTCCATAGACCACCACCAAAATCTTCTATCAACGTGAGTGATGAGAATCATTCCGGATTGGGTGAGATGGATAGCGTCTTCTACCACCACCAGGCAAACAATCTACTCACCAGAAGAATTTGACACCCGTTACAGGGAGTCAAACCAAAGGCAGATACCAGTAGGAGTATGTCTTCTGAAGAGAGACTGGTCCTCGGCATGATGAACTCCAACAAATTGATTATATATTTAAAAAGAAGGGGCTCCTCATTGTGTAGTATGTAAAAATTCCTTTTATTCCATACAAGGCATCGACATAAAACACGATAAAAGCAGTTTGCCCAATTCAAAACAAGCAGGCACGCCTTTTGCATTCCACCTGCGCTCCAACTAGCTGAAGTGGCGTATCACGTGCCCTACGGTCTGACGCGTTTTGTCAGTAACGTCTGACGTCATCAGGAGTCCCAGAAACGAATAAGGGGACTGGAGGACCTCGATTACGAGGAACGGCTACAAGAACTAAATTTATTCTCGCTGGAGAAGCGACGCTTGAGAGGGGACATGATAGCAATCTACAAATACCTCAATGGTGATCCCAGCATAGGAAAAAAACTATTCAGTCTCAGGGGGTGTAAGAGGACACGGAGCCACACAATGAGATTGGAGGAGAAGCGGTTTAACCTTAAACTGCGCTGGGGGTTTTTCACTGTCAGCGCAATAAGAATGTGGAACTCCCTTCCACAATTGGTGGTGTCAGAGGGGATTATGGATATTTTTAAAAGACTTTTGGACATGCATCTTAAAGTACACAACATACAGGGATATGGGAAATAATTATAGACACTGACACACGTGCATCTACACAGGTTGAACAGGGTGGACTATTGTCTTTATTCAACTTTACCTACTATGTAATGAAGTTGCTGAAAGCTCTCATTCACTGGCAATTCAAACACTTGACCCCTGGAAGGTTTTATCCCCTTCATGACCAGGGCATTTTTTTTCGCTGTTCAGTACTGTGGTACTTTAACTGGCAAACACTCGTTCATGCAAAACTGTACGCAATTATATTTTTTATCATTTTTTTTCCCACAGATAGAGTTTTCTTTTGGTGGTATTTAATTACCACTGGGTTTTTTATTGTTTGCTATATAAACAAAAAAACCTAACATTTAAAAAAAACAAACACTTTTTTCGTTTCTGGCTGTGACAGTATTAAAAAAATAAAATAAAAATAATTTTGTATTCAATTTTTTAACACATTTTTTATTTTTTATCATTTTTTTTACATACTTTCATCAGAGTAGTTCAGCGTCACCATACTAACATTTTTTATTTTTAAAAAACAATTTTTTTATTTCTGTTATAAAATTTTGCAAATAAATAATCTTTCTTCATAAATTTAGATCAAAATGTATTCTGCTACATTTCTTTGGGAAAAAATATCCCAAATCGGTCTATATTATTTAGTCTGTTCGAAAGTTATAGCGTCTACGTACTATGGTATATGTATTTAAAAATGGATCAATCCTGCTGTACTGAAGGCCTATCTTATTCCTTGAGGCCCTAAAATGCCAGGACAGTACGAATGCCCCCCCCCCCCCCAATAATCCCTTTTTGGAAAGTAGACAGTCCAAGATATTTAGTAAGAGGTATGGCAAGTTTTTTGAAGTTGTATTTTTTTTTTGTCACAATTTTTTGGAAAATAAAGAAATTAAATAAAATGTATAATTATTATTATTTTTTTTTTTTTAACATACTGTACCCAGTGCAGTAAAGCATCATCACATGACTGATGTGGCGGTGATCAGGGGTACTGACTGTGACAGTATTAAAAATAATAATAATAATTTTGTATTAATATTTTTGACATTTTTTTAAATTATTTTTTTACATACTTTCATCAGAGTTCAGTGTCACCATAGTACTGTACAACTCTGGGGGTGATCAGGGATTTTTTTTACATTGTTATTGCTTATAACAGTGATGGTCACTGCTATAAGCAATAAACTGTCATGAATGGAAAGCCACAAGCCATGAATGGAAAGCCACAAAAAAAATAACAATTTTGTATTCAATTTTTTAACATATTTTTTATAATTTTTTTACATACTTTCATCAGAGTACTCATTGTCACCATAGTACTGGGTGATCAGGGATTTTTCTTTACATTCTTATTACTTATAACAGTGCTGAGCACTGCTATAAGCAATAGTTGCAGCAAACTGTCATGCCAGCTTGCTTTCCGTTGACATACTGTGATTGGCTACAGCTAATCACAAGGTACAGGGTGTCAGGTACCATGTGATAGCCATGGGCCAATCACAGCATGTTAACAGAAAGCAAGCTGTCTTGAATGGAAACCATTATTGGCTGTTTGTCTACATTGTAATCATGTGATCGCTATGACCAATCATAGCAATCACATGATACCCCAGTGGCTCGGTACCAAGCGCTGTGATCCCCTGTGATCCACCAGACACAGTGCCATGGGATTGTACAGCTTTGTACTCCAGGAGGCGCGGCGATGTGCGTGTACTCAGTAACGTACCAGTAGGTCGCTGAACCTTTAGATGTCACCCGCTCGCAGTAAAAGTACTCGAGTGGGTTGGCTAAGTGGTTAAATGACTCTTTTTTTTTTTTAAATGCAGTTTGCTGTAGTAGATTGTAGACAGGGGAAGGGCACCCCAAACATGATATTTAAAGGAGTTTTGAATATTTTCTTGTTTCACTTTAAACATTATTAAAATTGCCGCTTCCCACCACATGATATTTAAAGTGGGGTTCCACCCAAAAAAACAAAAATACATGAAAAATCCAAAAAAAAAAACAAAAAAAACCCATTTGGATATTTTTTTTTTAACTTACCTCTAAATGCCTGTTGCTAGGGGGTCCCTCGTAGTCTGCCCCTTCCAGTGCCTGGGCTGGTGACATCACTTCCCCCTCGGCACAGGAAGGACTCGGCTCTGCTCCCTCCCTCCTGTCAATCATCTGGGACCCACTACAGGTCCCAGGTGACTGAGCGGCCAATCACGGCGCGCGGCGCCGCTCGCGCATGCGCAGTGGGTGCCAGGCTGTGAAGCCACAGCCCGGCGCCCACAGTTGCAATGCCGACGCCGCTGAACGGTGGGGGGGATGTGCGGGGCTTCGATCCCCCGCATCGCTGGACCCAGGGACAGGTAAGTGTCCAATTAAAAGTCAGCAGCTGCAGTATTTGTAGCTGCTGACTTTTAATTTTTGTTTAAGTTTTTACTGGACCCCCTGGGTGGAACTCCTCTTTAAGTTTTTTTTGGGTTTTTTTTTTTGCACTGGTACATGTTCCCCAGAGCAGTGTCCAGCAACCCATGCCATTTATTTGCCTATTTGCCTAGAAAATTGCCATTATTATTTTCTTAGATTCCACTCCCATTGATTTCAGCGAGGGTCTGATTCTGCATCCTAACTTCACCAAAGTACGCCGAACATAACCCGAACCGAACCTGGGAACATTTAGCTCATCAGTACTGAATAGTCACAAATGCAATTGAAACAACTTAGTGGGGGATTTACTAAAACTGGAGCATGCAAATCTGGTGCAGCTCTGCATAAAAAACATTCAGCATCCAAGTTTTATTGTCATGGCTTAATTGAACCAGCTGAAGTTAAAAGCTGATTAGTTACTATGCAGAGCTGCACCAGATTCTGTGTGCTCCAGTTTTAGTATATGGTCCCTAATGATGGGTCTGCAGATACTGCACCTGCTAGCTTCCTGTGATGCATTTTGCACCCTGCTGGGTCCATGACTAAGCCCCAGCAGAGGGTGAAACACATACACAAGTCCTTTAAATAACATGCTTGGAAGACAGGGACGTGGGGTGAGGTCAGTGGCTGGTGAGGCACTGGCTAGTATCAGAGCCGGATACACACAGGTTACATACGCCGCGATTGTTATGCCCCGTACACACGGTCGGATGTTCCGACGGAAAATGTGTGATAGGACCTTGTTGTCGGAAATTCCGACCGTGTGTGGGCTCCATCACACATTTTCCATTGGAATTTCCGACACACAAAGTTTGAGAGCAGGATATAAAATTTTCCGACGACAAAATCCTGTGTCGGAAATTCCGATCGTGTGTACACAAATCCGAAGCACAAAGTGCCACGCATGCTCAGAATAAATTAAGAGAGGAAAGCTATTGGCTACTGCCCCGTTTATAGTCCCGACGTACGTGTTTTACATCACCGTGTTTAGAACGATTGGATTTTCCGACAACTTTGAGTGACCGTGTGTATGCAAGACAAGTTTGAGCCAACATCCGTCGGAAAAAATCCATGGATTTTGTTGTCGGAATGTCCGATCAATGTCCGACCGTGTGTACAGGGCATAAGAGTGAGAGCAATAATTCTAGCACTAGACCTCCTCTGTAACCTGTAAAAATGTTTACAGTGTCGCCTATGGAGATTTTTAAGTACTGAAGTTTGGCGCCATTCCACAAGTGTGCGCAATTTTAAAGCGTGACTTGTTAGGTATCTATTTACTCGATGTAACATCATCTTTCATAGGATACAAAAAAATCAGGCTAACTTTACTGTTTTTTTTTTCTATTATTTATTTTTATTCATGAAACAGTTTCTTTGCAAAAGAAAAAGCGTTTGAAAAATTGCGGTGCAAATACCGCGTGACATACAAAGTTGCAACAACCACCATTTGTTCCCTAGGGTGTCTGCTAAATATAAATGTATGTGTGTATATATATATATATATATATATATATATATATATATATATATATAAAATTTCAGGGTTCTGAGTAATTTTCTAGCAAAAAAATATGATTTTTACATGTAAGAGATAAGTATCAGAATTGGCCTGGGTAGGGGTTAATTACCATAAGTAGTATACAAATAATTATTATATATTTTTTTTAAGGTAATTTTATTGTATTTTCAAAAACTGTACTCAAGCGGTAGGCTTAACAAACAAATGTAGCGCCCTGCTCCTGTTGACCAGGCGCTCGCATGTAAATTTAGTTTTTGGCTGAGCTGTAAGCAGCTCAGATTGAATGTATATAGTTTACTGGATCTGTTCTGGAATTGACTTGGTTGTGCAGTTCCCACTGTCGCCAGTAGGTGACACTGGTACCATGGTACAGTGTGCGAATAACAACTTAGTGAAACTTTAATGAATATTCTTTTTTCAGAGACAGCCCAGTAGGAGGTTCCTGCCGCTGTGCATTCTGGGAGAGAGTATTTATGGGACAGATGCCATGCGCTTAAGCCAGTCCTGACCTCGGGGCCCTCCAGGCCTGGAGGCTACGTCACTACAGCTGTGCAAGTAGGCCCAGAAGCATGTCTGGGGCCTACTACTGCAGAGGTGGTCTTTAGGCTGTCTTGCCTGCTAGGAAGAAGCCAAGCTGAGGAAACCCAGGGGAGGACCCTTGCTGGAGAGAGCCAGGATGAAGGCTGGTCTCTCTGAAGGGACTGGTAACTTACTTGGAGGACGCACCTATCTCTAACCTATCCTCACAGTAGGTTCTGGTACTGTGAAGAAGCTGTTCTACAATTCGATCAAGGTAACTAACTGTCTGGCTGCTAAGTTTGTGAGAGACTTATCCAGGCGAATACTGGCTGCTAAGTCTGTGAGAGAGGCCTGTCCAGACATCTTGCAGGTTGCTAGATCTGTGGGAGAGATCTACCCAGCCATACAAGATTTACAGAGAGAAAACTGTGTTTTGTCCTTTATTCCGAAGAGTCTGTAAGTGATCTGCTACAAAAAGGTATCTGCAACTCCCCTTCAACCTCTTTACTGCTAGTTCTTTCAAGTTGTTTTTCATTAAAGCATTGAAGAAAAAGAACTAAGTGACTGGTGCATACATTGATGGGCGCAAGGCCCAAAATAGACTCTAAGTTTCAGATATGGTAAACTGTGGGTAAGGGGTGACGGCAAAGACCCAATTTAAATCAGCAGCTCCTTCGGGGGTCAGTGCTGCACAAATTTTTGAAGTTTAAAGTTAGAACTTCCAACCAGTAATTTCACAGTAAATAGATAAATAATAAATGATTATCTTATAACATATAGCATATAAATATATGATTTCGCTTGTACCTTTTCAACAGCAGAAGATTCTCATTCTCCCTCTTAACTGTGTGAGAAAAACATGAGATTGTGGGTAAATCTTATACCCATTTACCAATGTTTTGTCCTTGTAGTTAAGAGGGCTGGGCTGGAAGGGAGTATTTGTCTTTTAGACACACCCCCTTTATGACACTGCAGTGAGAGGCGTGCCTCCACTGCAGCACTTTTATTGGACAGCTGGGGCCAATGGTACTTTACCGTTGGTCCGAGACTCCAAGCTGTCCATGGAGCTCAGTGCCTCTGACAAGAAGTGAGGAGAGGCACTGTGAGCTCATCCTCTCAGTCTGCTGCAAACAGAGTGTGCCAGCTTGTATTTAAACTGGCAGCTCTGTATGTAGCTTCTGACAAGCTGCGCAAGGAGCTATAGGTCGTAGGAGCCCCAGGTCACCGAGCTACGACCGTTGAAGCTCGATCGTTTTTTTTTTTTAATGTTCATGTCAGGTGAGTCTCTGCCTCACCTGCCTCCCCTGACTGCACGTCCCTGTTGGAAGATGCGCTTAAAGCCACATGTGAAGATGCATTTGAGCAGCGGGTTATCATGGTGGTGGTTGTTTATCATGATTGACATAGACCTTCATGCCATTCCAGGAGTGTGCT
This sequence comes from Lithobates septentrionalis, assembly GCA_037952835.1. Lineage (NCBI taxonomy): Eukaryota > Metazoa > Chordata > Amphibia > Anura > Ranidae > Lithobates > Lithobates septentrionalis. The sequence continues at coordinate 1,334,887 of JBBDGP010002073.1, read as the reverse complement.
CAATTTTAAAGCTTGACATTTAGGAGTGCGTTATGCAGAGAATGCAGGGTTCACCAGTGCATTACTCTCAGAATGCAGAGATCAAGAGTGCTTTGTGGTCAGAATGCAGGGATCAGGAGTGCGTTGCGGTCAGAATGCAGGGATCAGGAGTGCGTTGCGGTCAGAATGCAGGGATCAGGAGTGTGTTGCGGTCAGAATGCAGGGATCAGGAGTGCGTTGCGGTCAGAATGCAGGGTTCAGGAGTGCGTTGCGGTCAGTATGCAGGGTTCAGGAGTGCGTGGCGGGCAGAATGCAGAGTTTAGGAGTGGGTTGCGCTCAGAATGCAGAGATCGAGGGGGATGTGAAGGGTGGTAGACATGGGCGTCCGCAGGTAGGGTCAAGGGGGGTCAAGTGCCCCCCCCGGCAGGGCTGGTGCTACCTATAGGCAAGTGCGCACAATCAGTCGGGGGCGCTGCGCTGCATGTCCCAGGACCGGGAGTCACAAACAACATAAAGTGTTTGTGAGTGATGGTGTTTGCTGCCCCTGAGCTGAGGGGGTGCAGCACGGCCAGAGGCAGGGAATACAAAGTGCTCCCGCAGCTTGCCTGTTACCTTTCACCTGCTTTCTGGACAGCGTCTGCTAATGCTCAGCCCAACCAGATCACTGATGATTTATCTCCCCTCCTCTCCTCCTTCTCGGCTGGGACTGCCGGCTGTGTGTGCTCTGCCTGGACATGTGTGAGAGGCCCAGCGCTCCCTTCTAGATAGGGGCCCCAAGAACACCCACCGCATGGGGCCCCAGCCTCATCTGAGCTGCTTGGCATGTGCAGCTGTTGTTGGAGCCTTCCTTCCATATGCCTTTTCTGGGGTTAGTAATCCATTTAATTCTCTCTAATGTCACCTGAAGCTTGCAATATAGAAATTGATTGGAGGGGAGTTCTCCATACTAATGATTGCGTGTGTAATGTATCGGGGTGTAATGTATCTGTGTGTATGGGGGTGTAATGTATCTGTGTGTATCGGGTTGTAATGTATCTGGGTGTATCGGGGTGTAATGTATCTGTGTGTGTCGGGTTGTAATGTATCTGGGAGTATCAGCGTGTAATGTATCTGTGTGTATCGGGGTGTAATGTATCTGTGTGTATCGGGGTGTAATATATCTGTGTGTATCGGGTTGTAATGTATCTGGGAGTATCGGGGTGTAATATATCTGTGTGTATCGGAGTGTAATGTATCTGTGTGTATCGGGGTGTAATGTATCTGTGTGTATCGGGGTGTAATGTATCTGTGTGTATCGGGGTGTAATGTATCTGTGTGTATCGGGGTGTAATGTATCTGGGTGTATGAGGGTGTAATGCATCAGAGTGTAATCTGTTGTATGGGAGGTTTAATGTTTCTGGGTGTATCTGTACTTTGCAGTCTCTAACCGTGATAATGACAGTCGAAAAGGGGCGGAGCATGGGTGACCTTAAAATGATGCCCCCCTTGAAAAAATTTCTGTGTATGCCCATGGTGGTAAAGGACACACAGAACTTTTTTCAAGGGGGGCATCATTTTAAGGTCACCCATGCTCCGCCCCTTTTCGACCGTCATTATCACGGTCAAAGACTGCAAAGTACAGATACACCCAGATACATTACACCCCAATACACACAGATACATTACACCCCGATACACACAGATACATTACACCCCGATACACACAGATACATTACACCCCCATACACACAGATACAATACACCCCAATACACACAGATACATTACACCCCGATACACACAGATACATTAACTGAGGGACGGATTTCCGCGCTCACGGACCTGAAGGCTTGCAGCCTCCCCTTACACTTACCCCCGGAGGGGTGAGTTAAATGGTAAAGGAATTTTAATTAGGGGTGAGTGGCGCTACCTTTAACAGGGTACCTTAGATAATATATATAAATACCCAAAAGTAAAAAATATAATATAATATATTAAAAATATAATATATTCTGAAGTGCAAAACCTCAATCACACAAATTCATTGGGTAGTGAATGTGAGAGTGCAACTCTAAAATAGTGGACCGTAATAGCGTGTCAGTCTCATAACCTACATAAAAGTGTAAAGCGTGTGGCTGACCATTACAATTGATTAATAAGTGACAACATAATAGAAATTGATATATGACAGTAGATTAAAACACCACAGTCTGTGACATGGAAGGGAATCAGTCCAATAGGAATCCCCCCTCAAAGAACAGTGTGTGATCCACTTTCCAAGTGGCATTAATCAGCGTGTCTAAATCCTATGTTGATCCACAAGTAGTCCAGAATTATATAAGGTGAGAAAACTAAATGGCTAAAAAGTATATATATAAGTGAATCAAAAATAGTCCCAACATAGGCATAAGGTGCAAAATGCACACCTAAAAAATATTGTGAAAAAGTGGTGAGGAAATTGGATGTGTCAGAGTCCAGCATAAGCAAAAAACAAAAGACAGGAAACAAAACGTCTGTGATAAGTGACTTTCGTGGAAACAGCTGTTCAGATCCAGTGACTTGCGGTGCTCCCCCTCAAAGATCCCCACTCACCAGCTCCCTGCCCCCCTGCAGGGGTAGTAGGCATGTAGTACCAGGCAGCGATATGATGTTTTGGGTCCCCAGGTGCTCCCGTTCCAGCTGTGAAGTATCCATCAGTATATCCTCATATGGAAGAAACAGGGCTCCATAGTGTGATACGTTTTAAATAGTTTATTCAGCTATCATAAACAGCACATAAATTAATAAAAATAACTAAAATGAAATAAAATAAAATAAAATCCAGGCTTCTTCTAAAAAACCAAATGGTCACACTGCGTGTAGCCTAATTTAGAAAGGAGAGAGCTCGTGCGCCTGGAACCATCAGCTGAGCGGCGTGCACCTCAGCTGCGTTCCACACTCTCCCACTACGCCTTTGATAACGTCGATGATGAAACACGTAAGGCGGAGCTACGCACTGACGTCACACGCGGAAGTGGGAGAGTGTGGAACGCAGCTGAGGCGCACGCCGCTCAGCTGATGGTTCCAGGCGCACGAGCTCTCTCCTTTCTAAATTAGGCTACACGCAGTGTGACCATTTGGTTTTTTAGAAGAAGCCTGGATTTTATTTTATTTTATTTCATTTTAGTTATTTTTATTAATTTATGTGCTGTTTATGATAGCCGAATAAACTATTTAAAACGTATCACACTATGGAGCCCTGTTTCTTCCATATGAGAATATACTGACGGATACTTCACAGCTGGAGCGGGAGCACCTGGGGACCCAAAACATCATATCGCTGCCTGGTACTACATGCCCACTACCCCTGCAGGGGTGCAGGGAGCTGGTGAGTGGGGATCTTTGAGGGGGAGCACCGCAAGTCACTGGATCTGAACAGCTGTTTCCACGAAAGTCACTTATCACAGACGTTTTGTTTCCTGTCTTTTGTTTTTTGCTTATGCTGGACTCTGACACATCCAATTTTCTCACCACTTTTTCACAATATTTTTTAGGTGTGCATTTTGCACCTTATGCCTATGTTGGGACTATTTTTGATTCACTTATATATATATACTTTTTAGCTGTTTAGTTTTCTCACCTTATATAATTCTGGACTACTTGTGGATCAACATAGGATTTAGACATGCTGATTAATGCCACTTGGAAAGTGGATCACACACTGTTCTTTGAGGGGGGATTCCTATTGGACTGATTCCCTTCCATGCCACAGACTGTGGTGTTTTAATCTACTGTCATATATCAATTTCTATTATGTTGTCACTTATTAATCAATTGTAATGGTCAGCCACACGCTTTACACTTTTACGTAGGTTATGAGACTGACAAGCTATTACGGTCCACTATTTTAGAGTTGCACTCTCACATTCACTACCCAATGAATTTGTGTGATTGAGGTTTTGCACTTCAGAATATATTATATTTCTAATATATTATATTATATTTTTTACTTTTGGGTATTCATATACATTATCTAAGGTACCCTGTTAAAGGTAGCGCCACTCACCCCTAATAAACATTCCTTTACACAGATACATTACACCCCGATACACACAGATACATTAAACCCCAATACATTACACACACAATCATTAGTATGGAGAACCCCCCTCCAATCAATTTCTATATTGCAAGCTTCAGATGACATTAGAGAGATTGAAATGGATTACTAACCCCAGAAAAGGCATATGGACACACTGCTATGGGGGTGACACTGCCCATGACAGTTTCCTCTGCCTCCTTCCCATCACCCCCCCCCCCCCCCCCCACACACACAGTGATGTCTTCTGCCCCCCCCTTCTCCCTCCTCTCCCATAGCACAGTGTCCTACCTGTTTCACAGCGCAGACCAGGAGGCAATACAGTTCTGGACAGAGGGGCGGGAGTTGGCAGAGTGACTTTTCATATTAGCAAGCTGGTGATTGGTTGCTTAGGACCACCCTGTGTGCTAGCAACCAATTACCAACGGCTTAACATAAAACGTTTCTTTGGCTGGCTCCTCCTCCCGCCCTCTGTCCTGAGCTTTGCTTCCTCCCGGTCTCCGCTGTTCACAGATCACAGCGGCGGAGGAGGTGGGAGGGAGAGAGAGACACCAGGACATAGATGGTGCGGCACAGCCGCGCAGGAGGCTTGAGGCTGGGAGGGAGAAAGGCACATAGAAGCCGGGGGTTGGTGGCGCAGGAACCTGTTCACGGCCCACCTGCCACCTGCCGGCGGTCGACGAGTGGACTGCGATCAGGGCCAGTGCTACCACTAGGCAAACTAGTCAGCCGCCTAGGGCGCACTGCTGCCTAGGGCGCCCAGCCACTGGTATTCCTACTCTCTTTTCTCTGCAGCAAGCAACTAAGTCTCAGCATCAGCAGGCAGCCGCCGCTCCATGCTGGTAGGCTGCATTGATGGGAACTGGTAGGCTGCATTGATGGGCACTGGTAGGCTGCATTGATGGGCGTTGGTGAGGCTGCATTGATGGGCGTTGGTGAGGCTGCATTGGTGGGCGCTAGTGAGGCTGCATTTGATGGGCGCTGGTGGGCTGTATTTGATGGGCACTTCATTAAAAAGGTGGGGAATACATAAGCAGGGCAAAGAGGGTGGAGTCAGGGTGGAGCCAGGACGGCAAAGTTAGGTTTCGCCTAGGGTGTCAAGAATCCTTGCACCAGCCCTGACCGCGATCGATGGGTTGACAACCCCCGGATTAGACTGACTGCTTTCTGAATTCTGCATCCCAGCTAGTATGTATCCTGTTGACAGCCTGTCTGATCCTGGCTGGCATGTAACTATTAAGCTGAATTTCAATATATATATAAATTGCTAATTCTGCTTTTTTTTTTTCTTTCCATTCAGGTTAAAGCAATTTGTGAAGGTAAGGATTATTATTAGTTGTTAATATTATGCTGTGCTTCGCCCACCAAACAAGTGGTGATGTCATAATGAGGGACATGCGCACATATGCACATCACTCAGAACACAACAGTAATATTCACTGTTGATACAAAGACACTGAATTTCAAAAGAGCCAACTTCCCTAAACTACAAACCTTGCTAAAAGGCATAAATTGGGATAAAATATTAGGAACAAAGAATACGGAGGAGAGATGGGTTTGCTTTAAGAGCATATTAAATAAGGGCATTAGCCAATGTATCCCATTGGGTAATAAATTTAAAAGAGCGAACAAACATCCTGGATGGCTTAACTCCGATGTAAAAATGCATATAAAAGCAAAGGAGAAGGCCTTCAAAAAATACAAGGTTGAGGGATCATCCTCAGCATTCAGTATTTATAAAGAATGCAATAAAAAATGTAAGGGTGCAATTAGGATGGCTAAGATAGAACATGAAAGACACATAGCGGAGGAGAGCAAAAGAAATCCCAAGAAATTCTTTAAGTATGTAAACAGTAAAAAAGGGAGGACAGACCATATTGGCCCCATAAAGAATGAAGAAGGACATCTGGTTACAAAGGATGGGGAGATGGCAAAGGTATTGAATTTATTCTTCTCCTCAGTCTTCACAAGTGAATCGGGGGGCTTCAGTAACCAAAACTGCAGTGTTTATCCTCATGACACATCACAGGAAGCACCTCCATGGTTAACAGAGGACGGAATTAAAATTAGACTTGAGAAACTTAACATTAATAAATCACCGGGACCAGATGGCTTGCATCCGAGGGTACTTAGGGAACTCAGTCAGGTGATTGCCAGACCGTTGTTCCTAATATTTACAGACAGTCTATTGACTGGAATGGTACCAGCTGATTGGAGAAAAGCCAATGTAGCACCAATATTTAAAAAGGGCCCAAAAAACATCCCTGGGAATTACAGACCAGTTAGCCTAACATCAATAGTATGTAAACTCTTGGAGGGGATGATAAGGGACTATATACAAGATTTTAGTAATAAGAATGATTTCATTAGCAGTAATCAGCATGGATTCATGAAGAATCGTTCTTGCCAAACCAATCTATTAACCTTCTATGAGGAGGTGAGTTGCCATCTAGATAAAGGAAGGCCCGTAGACGTGGTGTATCTGGATTTTGCAAAAGCATTTGACACAGTTCCCCATAAACGTTTACTATACAAAATAAGGTGCGTTGGCATGGACCATAGGGTGAGTACATGGATTGAAAACTGGCTACAAGGGCGTGTTCAGAGGGTGGTGATAAATGGGGAGTACTCAGAATGGTGAGGGGTGGGTAGTGGGGTTCCCCAGGGTTCTGTGCTGGGACCAATCCTATTTAATTTGTTCATAAACGACCTGGAGGATGGGATAAAGAGTTCAATCTCTGTATTTGCAGACGATACTAAGCTAAGCAGGGCAATAACTTCTCTGCAGGATGTGGAAATCTTGCAAAAAGACCTGAACAAATTAATGGGGTGGGCGACTACATGGCAAATGAGGTTCAATGTAGAAAAATGTAAAATAATGCATTTGGGTGGCAAAAATATGAATGCAATCTATACACTGGGGGGAGAACCTCTGGGGGAATCTAGGATGGAAAAGGACCTGGGGGTCCTAGTGGATGATAGGCTCAGCAATGGCATGCAATGCCAAGCTGCTGCTAATAAAGCAAACAGAATATTGGCATGCATTAAAAGGGGGATCAACTGCAGAGATAAAACGATAATTCTCCCGCTCTACAAGACTCTGGTCCGGCCGCACCTGGAGTATGCTGTCCAGTTCTGGGCACCAGTCCTCAGGAGGGACGTACTGGAAATGGAGCGAGTACAAAGAAGGGCAACAAAGCTAATAAAGGGTCTGGAGGATCTTAGTTATGAGGAAAGGTTGCAAGCACTGAACTTATTCTCTCTGGAGAAGAGACGCTTGAGAGGGGATATGATTTCAATTTACAAATACTGTACTGGTGACCCCACAATAGGGATAAAACTTTTTCGCAGAAGAGAGTTTAATAAGACTCGTGGCCACTCATTACAATTAGAAGAAAAGAGGTTTAACCTTAAACTACGTAGAGGGTTCTTTACTGTAAGAACGGTAAGGATGTGGAATTCCCTTCCACAGGCGGTGGTCTCAGCGGGGAGCATTGATAGCTTCAAGAAACTATTAGATAATCACCTGAATGACCGCAATATACAGGGATATGTAATGTAATACTGACACATTATCACACACATAGGTTGGACTTGATGGACTTGTGTCTTTTTTCAACCTCACCTACTATGTAACTATGTAACTATGTAACTATGATAGTGGCACCACAGGGTAGAAAATCCACATGAATAACGCCAGGTTTGTCCTATAAAAACACTCGCCATCACTTTACCTTCGGATGCAATTGTTCTATTGCTTTGGTGCCCGTTTTGATCCCGGAGTGAAATGATGTGCCCGGGTTTTGTCACATGTGATGATGCGATCGAGAAAATCCTGGCCTTCCCCGTCAAAACATTCCTTCAACACAGTACAAAGCGGAAAGCTGTCTTGGCACCCAGTGTGCGCTAACTTTTAGAAAATGCAAATATTTGTGAAATGATTGTGTTCACCGTTCCCACAGAAAAAAATAGTCTCTTCTGAAATTTCACCACAGGTTATGCGTCAATTATCCAGGTTTAGGCATTCCATGCACTGAATGTTCACAGGTATGACCCCTGTGGGCCGGGAACCACCACGGCTGGGATCATCTCTGACAGACGTACTGCCATCTTTGAAACGTTTACACTAGGGTTGCACCAACACCACTTTTTGAAGACCGAGTACAAGTACCGATACTTGTGTGTAAACAAACAAATCCCGGTTCTCTCAGGGGAGAGGGGACAGATCGTGTGCTCATACTAAGTAGGAACACCAATCGGTCTCCTCTTCTAGTCAGTCCCCTCCTCCCGCCATAAACCTAGGAAACACAGTTAACTCCTTGATCACCCCCCTAGTGTTAAAGTGATTGTAAACCCTTACAGACCACTTTTACCTACAGGTAAGCCTAGATTAAGGCTTACCTGTAGGTGCAAGAAATATCTCCTAAACCTACACGGTTTGGGAGATATTTGCAAAAGACAGGCCCCCATTTCTACAGCGCATGCGCCGTAAACAACGGAGCGCAGGCGCATTGAGCGTGCCGTTTCTAAGGGCGATCGCGCCGTTAGTGGCGGCTCCCGCGTGCATGTGCGGGAGTGACGTCATCGCGGTTCCGGCCAGTCACAGCGCCAGAGCTGTGATACCCGGAAGTCACTCCGAGAGATATGGCGGCAACGGAGGAGGGGAACGAGGACCGCTTCGGGGGCTTCAATCTCAGGTAAGTAATTTATAATGAGCTAGTATGCTATGCATACCAACTCAATATGGCTTTGTCTTGCAGGGTGTTTTTTTTTTTTTTCAGAGGGTTTACTTCCTCCTTAACCCCTTCCCTGCCTAATTTTTAGCTCTGATCGCTGTATAAATGTCGCTGGTCCCAAAAAAGTGTCAAAAGTGTCCGATCTGTCCGCCGCAATGTCGCAGTCACGATAAAAATCGCTGATCACCGCCATTACTAGAAAAAAAAAATATATAAAAATGCCATAAATCTATCCCCTATTTTGTAGACGCTATAACTTTTGCGCAAACCAATCAATATACGCTTAATGCGATTTTTTTTTTTTTACAAAAATATGTAGAAGAATACATATCGGCCTAAACTGATGAAGAAATTTGTTTTTTTTTTGTTTAAATTTGTGATATTTATTATAGCGCTCTTTTTTTGTTTATAGCGCAAAAAATAAAAAACGCAGAGGTGATCAAGAGACATCAATTTTGTTTGGGTACAGCTGAATGTATCTTATAAAGCACATAACATTATGAAGTTTGTGTTTCCAGTTCCCGGACAAGCTGTCAATGTCACAGTGAACAATTATCAGTCGGTGAATTCTCTGGTGGTGAACTGGAAGGCGCCAACAGGAAACGTGTCCATTTATAATGTCACCATAACAGGAGATGTAAATAGGACATTGCAGAATACATCTACACAAGTGACCTTCACTAACTTACTACCAGGAAGGAATTATACCGTCACTGTACAGACAATCAGTGGGAGCTGCAACAGTCCAATCACTACAGTGACAGCGGCCACATGTGAGTATGATCCACGAGTGATCCGTGTTATCTGTGTATGATCAAAGTATGGGGCATGCAGCTTTACATTACCAAGTGTGAAATATAAGAACAATTTTTGAGGATGTCTTATTCACTTTTCTATAAGATCATTTTATGATAATTGGACTAGATACTATGAATTTGTCCCAGAAATAGATGTAACAAGAAGGCATTTTTCCCCTAGGTCAGTATTATTAAGATACATTGGGCTGGTGGCCCTGAGTGGAAATTCCCCTCCACCCCTCACTGAACACTGATCGGAGTGGGACCTACAGTCAGTGACACATGGCAGTCATTATATACATTGGGGGAAAATAATAATTCGATCCCCTGCAGATTTTGTAAGTTTGCCCACTTACAAAGAAATGCAGGGTCTATAACTTTTATCATAGGTGTATTTTATATGATAGAGACAGAATACCAACCAAAAATCCATAAAAAAAACACATAAAACAAATGCTATAAATTAAAGTTGCAGTTCAGTGAGTAAAATAAGTATTTGATCCCCAAGCAAAACATGACTTAGTACTTGGTGGAGAAATTCTTGTTGGCAAGCACAGAGGTCAGGCGTTTCTTGTAGTTGGTGACCAGATTTGCACATATCTCAGGAGGGATTTTGGTCCACTCTTCTTTACAGATCTTCTCTAAATCCTTAAGGTTTCTTGGCCATCTCTTGGCAACTCAAGTTTCAGCCCCCTCCATACATTTTCTATAGGATTAAGGTCTGGTGATTAGCTAGGCCACTCCAAGACCTCATAGTTACCAACATTCAGAAAAAATTAATAGGGACACTTTTTTGAATGTAGGCAGAGTTGTATTTTAATTATGGGCGGGGAATTCATTTGTAGGTGTGGCTTAGTATAATGGGAAAAATGGGCATGGCTTAATTGGGGTGTGGTTAGTCTGAGATGAAAGAGGGATGGAGAGAGAAGGAAAAGAAAGAAAGGAAGAAAGAGGGAGAGAGAAAAAGAGAAAGGGAGACAAAGGGAGAGAGAAAAAGAGAGAAAGGGAAAAAAAGGGAGAGGGTCAGAGAGTGTGCCGACATGATACAGAAGATGGTCCGAGATTGCAGACCACATAAAAGAGACAGTCAGGAAGTGTGAGGACATGATACAAGAGATGGTCAGAGAGGGTGCGGACATGGTACAGGAGACTGTCAGAGAGTGTGCAGACATGGTACAGGAGAGGGTTAGAGGGTGTGGACATGGTACAGGAGAGGGTGAGGACATGGTACAGGAAAGGGTGAGAGGGTGTGGACAGGTACAGGAGAGGGTGTGGACATGGTACAGGAGAGGGTTAGAGGGTGTGGACATGGTACAGGAGAGGGTGAGGACATGGTACAGGAAAGGGTGAGAGGGTGTGGACAGGTACAGGAGAGGGTGTGGACATGGTACAGGAGAGGGTGCAGACATGGTACATGAGAGGGTGAGAGGGTGTGGGCATGGTACAGGAGAGGGGAGCAGGTCCCTTCCGTGTGTACAGTGCAGAGGGGAGGGGCCTCCGACCCAGACAGCTAACCGGCATCAGGGTACAAGTGAATTTCTCTGCTTATACACTAAAGAGAGAAGCTGATTAGCTGTCCAGGTCGAAGGCACCTCCCCTCTGCATTGTACACACGGAAGAGACCTGCTAGCTGCATGGAGATCCCCTGCGGCCATGTCTTCACAGCCGGGAGCTGCAGATGGGGGTCGGCCGGTGACAGGTTGCCGGGACAATGCCAAATTCCCGTGATTTTTCCTGGGACATGGACAGACTGGGACAAGGGTCTAAAAACCGTGAATGTCCTGGGAAAATCAGGACTGTTGGCAGCTATGTGACCTTAGAGTGCTTCTTCAGCCATTCCTTTGTTGCCCTGACGGTATGTTTTGGGTCATTGTCATGCTGGAAGACCCATCATCGGCCAATCTTCAGTGTTTTGGCTGAGGGAAGAAGGTTCTCATCCAAGATTTTACAATACATGGCCCCGTCCATTGGCCCCTCAATGCGGCAAAGTTAGCCTGTACCGTTAGCAGAGAAACAGCCCCAAAGCATCATGTTTCCATCTCCATGCTTGACTGTAGGGGTGGTGTTCTTAGGTTCATAGTCAGCATTTTTCTTCCTCCAAACATGGGGAGTCCCCCTCCTCAAGAAGGCACATGTACAGTCATGTCAATGAACATTTAAATGATTCAGAGAAGGATTGGGAGAAAGTGATGTGGTCAGATGAGACCAAAATTGAGCTCTTTGGCATTAACTCGATTCGCTGTGTTTGGAGGAAGAAAAATTATGACTATGACCCTAAGAACACCATCCCTACAGTCAACTACTTATTTTACTCACTAAACTGCAACTTAATTTATAGCATTTGTTTTAGGTGTTTTTTTCTGGATTTTTGGTTGATATTCTGTCTCTATCATTTATCACCTATGATAAAAATTATAGACCCTTCATTTCTTTGTAAGTGGGCAAACATACAAAAGGGATCAAATCATTATTTTCCCAACTGTAGCTATATGCTTCCCACTAACAGTGTCTACCAGCACAAACTTACTTTACGGCTCTGAGATGTTATGTGACCAAATGATAGGAGCTGCAAAGAAATCATATGTTGGAAGAATGCTTTGAATCTGTAGGAGCCACTTGGTTGTGCCCCCCAGCTAAATTTTCCAAGCATTTCCAATAGATATGTGCAATTCATTTAGTTCCAAATTAGTTTAACGGATTTTGACAAACTTGTTAATTCGGAAATATCCAAATTAACAAAAAAACAGTTTAACAAATTTTTCAGAACATTCGTAAATTTGAATATTTGTAAATTGGTAAATTTGTAAATTCAAAATTTGAAAATTTGGAATTTGGAAAAATTTGAAATGCGTAAATTCGAAAATTCTAAAATGGGAAAATTTGAAATTAGAAAATTTCGTAAATTCAGAAATTCAAAATTCCAAGACACGAAAATTTGAAAATTTTCTGAATTTCTGAATTTCAGAATATATGGATTTCCGAATTTTCAAATTTTTGGATTTTCGAATTTTCAATTTTTTTTTTGAATTTACGAATTTTCGAATTTTGATCATAACGAATGACCCGAAAAATGAACAAAAAGACCTGAATGAAACAAAAACTAAGGAATTTTTCGGCAGTGCACAAGTCTAATTTCCAACTCACACAGGCTATGAGAAATGACAAAATGTGGCTTAGGTGTCCCTGCCCACCACCACTAGAGGGCCCTGTTTAGAGAAGAGACTGCAAGGGGAATAGCCCCTCTGTTGGAGTAGATGGAGAGTCTCAGAGTTGTGAAGCTGCAGTCAGTATTACTAAAAACAGGATGTCTCTTCTGTAAAGATAACACATTACACTGGAATTTTTTTCAGAGGTTTCTGGGGCAACTGCAAATGTGCAATTTTTTTTAGTGAATGTACTTTAACTTCTATCTATGCATTATTATATGCTTGTTTGGTTCACTTTTTTTTATATATATTTTTTTTTATTTCAAGGAGTTGTAAAGGCAGAAGATTTTTTTATCTTAATGCATTCTATGCATTAAGATGAAAAAACCTTCTTTGTGTAGCAGCCCCCCCAGCACCCCCCTGATTACTTATGTGAGCCCCATCTCTCTCCAGCGATGTCCACGAATGTCTAAGCCATCCAGAACACTCCTCCTGATTGGCTGAGACACAGCAGGCGCCTCTGGCTCCCACGGCTGTCAATCAAAGTCAGTCAGCCAGTCAGGGGAGAGAGGGGGCAGGGCTAGGGCGTGGCTCTGTGTCTGAATGGATACACGGAGCTCTGACTCGGCTCGGGTGCCCCCATAGGAAGCTGCTGGCTGAGGAGGCACTCAACAGGAGGATCTGGGCTGCTCTGTGCAAATCCTCTGCAACAGTGCAGGTAAGTATAACATCTTTGGTATTTTTATAGAAAAAAAAAAAAAGACTTTACAATCACTTTAATGCCTTAAAGCAGAAATAAACACCCTCAATCAACATGAACTATTTTTAAACCTTATGCTGCTAGCCTAAGAAAAAAAGTAGGAAGGTACTTTGTATATAGTTTTTAAATTAATTCAGTTGCTTCCTGGTTTCTGCCCTAGGCCAAAATGATGTCATACATCCCAGGAGTCTTCATGGAAGGAGGGGCTTTCTCAGCTAAGCACCTCCCTCCTGCATAGCTCCCAACTGTCCCTGATTTCGAAGGACTGTCCCTGATTTGGAGCAATGTCCCTCTGTCCCTCTTTCTTTCTCATTTGTCCCTCATTTTGGTCTGAGTTTTTCTTTTATGTATTTGTCTTATGTGACTTCACTGTATGCTTCTCTCCTGAGGCTACAGTGAGCTGCATTGTTCTATACTGTACATGACATATGAGGTGTTCTAGCAGTCATTTTGCTCTGTATACGTATTTGTTACCTGCGTATAAGGGTCAACTATCCCAAGCCATTGTCTCTTCTAATTTTCATTTCTTTTCCCAGATCCAACCCCACCAAGAAATGTTACTTTTATTACAATTGGGACAAACACCATCACATTATCATGGGTAGAGCCAATAAATATGACCGGGGTGATAAAGTCATATAATATAACCTATTATTGGAATGCTTCTTCCCACATCACTGTGACAAGTAACTCTTCAATTGTCACTCTTCCGAGCCTAAAATCTGGGCATAATTACACCATTACTGTGGTGACAGTCGGAATCCGGGGGTATCTGAGTACACCTGTCAGCGGATCTGTGTTTACAAGTAAGCTCTTATGATGTCAATATGCCAACTATACCAGTGTGGGCCCTCAATGTACACTGTATGGGATATTCAATGGTAACTGGTAGACTTAACCAAGAAATGTAGGCTGACAGCTGGTTCTTGGTAGAGCATGGTACCATGGATCAGGTTACCCCTGGTAGCTGGATGTACAGAGTAAGAACCGTGTTGGAGCACACTGGAAGGGGACATCCTGGATACTGGACTAGAATCACTTTGGAACAGACTGACCTGGGAGTTGGATCAGGACTCACTGAAGTAGGAGGATGGTCCCTGGTGAGAGCAGATGACACAAGATATCCCATGGTGTTGAGTCTAAAAGCCAGCTGCTATTCAGCAGGCACCCTCTCATGAGGGTTTGGGCTTTGATTCATGCTAACCAAAGGTTACGATCCCTGGGTTCACCCTGTTCTAAGTACCACTGACCAGGAGTCGGAGGTCACCAGGAGCAATCCAGAAAACAGATTGCTGTGGACACAGATGGTCAGGAGCAAGCCAGAGGTAACAATGGGCAATACACATGGAGAACTAGGAACAAGCCACTGGTCAGGATAGGCAGCAGACATGGATAACCAGAAGGTACAGTAGTATTCTCCTGTGCTCAAGGGTGGTGTAATAGTGTTGGATGCATCATACAATCTTGGTAGTTCAAAAGGAAGGATAGGTATTAGGACAACTATTAGTCATGCTCTCCACAAATCTGGCCTTTATGGAAGAGTGACATGAAGAAAGCCATTGTTAAAAGAAAGCCATAAGAAGTCCCATTTGCAGTTTGCGAGAAGCCATGTGGGGGACACAGCAAACATGTAGAAGAAGGTGCTCTGGTCAGAAGAGACCAAAGTTTAACTTTTTGGCCTAAAAGCAAAACGCTATGTGTGGTGGAAAACTAACACCATACATCACCCTGAACACACCATTCACACCATGAAACATGGTGGTGGCAGCATCGTGTTGTGGGGGACACTTTTCTTCAGCAGAGACAGGGAAGCTGGTCAGAGTTGATGGGAAGATGGATGGAGCCAAATACAGGGCAATCTTAGAAGAAAACCTGTAAGTGTCTGCAAAAGACTTGAGACTGGGGCAGAGGTTCACCTTCCAGCAGGACAACAACCCTAAACATACAGCCAGAGCTACAATGGAATGGTTTAGATTAAAGTATAGTCATGTGTTAGAATGGCCCAGTCAAAGTCCAGACCTAAATCCAATTGAGAATCCATGGTAAAACTTGAAAATTGCTGTTCAGACACTCTCCATCCAATCTGACAGAGCTTGAGCTATTTTCCAAACAAAAATGGGCAAAAATATCACTCTCTAGATGTGCAAAGCTGGTAGAGACATCCCCAAAAAGACTTGTAGCTGTAATTGCAGCGAAAGGTATTTCTATAAAGTATTGACTCAGGGTGGCTGAATACAAATGTACACCACGCTTTTCAGATATTTATTTGTAAAAAATATTGAAGAACATTTATAATTTTCCTTCCTACTTCAAAATTATGTGCCACTTTGTGTTGGTCTATCACATAAAAGCCCAGTAAAATACTTTTACATTTTTGGCTGTAACATGACAAAATGTGGAAAATTTCAAGGGGTATGACTACTTTTTTAAGGCACTGTAAATGTCCTTAGACTACATAATGCTTCATAACTTTCACAGGAAGGACTATGAGTGATCTATGAGTGCTTTTTATTGTCTCAGACAGATGGAGCGATCATTAAGAGATGGAAGGAATACTGGGGCCTCTCTTTCAAAGGACAGATGGCCTGATTTTAAAGGGTTGTGCTTTATACAGTATTACACTATTGAGTCATTTTGACGGAGTAAAACCTACTATTGTCATCCCTAATTCCCTTTTTTTATATACAGTTAGTTTTCTCAATGAGCCTTACCGGTCAGTTTACTATGATATTTTACTACACAACAACAATAAAAATACACTAACATTATTTCTCCAACCCACTAAATTTGATGGGTTTTATTGATAATGTGCTTTTTTTTAAAAAATTACACTCCATAAACTGTTAGGTTTTGAACTAATAAAAGTCATGTGATACTTTAAATATATGGTGGTTGAATCCTTTACAGGCCCATCATGTAAAAATGGGAATTACCCAGAAATCATGCCAGGGAGACCCTCTGACACTATGCTTATACTATTATTGGTCTCCTTTAATGTAATATAAGTGTTTTTCTTTCTCTCATGTTAAGCTCAGATGTTTTCTACATTCTAGAACCATTGCCTGTGAACCTTCTACAAGCCAATCATATGACTTCAACTTCTGTGTCCTTAAATTGGAGCGCACCAAATGAATATCAGAGTTCTTACAGATACAGAGTGCAGACAAATGTCACATCACCATCTACAATAATAAATAATATAATAGTGACAAGTGATTCAGCTACAATAGTGAATCTGACACCAGGAGAGATGTATACATTCCTGATATATACAAGAGCTGCTAATAATGTTACAGAATCTGATCCTGTGTCACTATCTACCTGCACAGGTGAGTACAGCTACGGTCATGTTCTAATCACTCTGGTGGGAACACCATGATGTCCCTTCTCTCAGTTTAGTAAGAGAGTGTTCCTTTAAAAGTATTTATTTTTTTGCCAAGGCATATCAGATTAGGTTTTCTTTTTTTTATATACATATGTAGCACAAACCCCAAAGGGGCCGCAGGCAAGAACAGGAACTTCTCTAATAGTACAGACTTCCAGTCACCCAAGGACCAATCCATACTCTCCGGCTCCAATGAATCAGTCCAATGAATTATCAGGGTGTTCGCCTGCTTTAAGCGTTCAAGGAGCTATTCAATGAGCCAGTCTAAAAGGTGCTTGCAATGCTTCAGCTGGTGTGTCTAGGGAACAATAACTACACCGGAGCAGAGATTCTTGCAGCTCTGCAGGGGCAGGCCCAGGGGTGGTTCACGCCACGTCAGGAATGGTGGTGTGCAATAATGGCACAAACCTCCTGTCCGCCCATAGACAGAGTAAGTTGACATATGTGCCATGCCTGACACATGTCCTCAATTTGGTGGTTTCTTAAATAGGTACCTAGGTTTGGAAGATCTGCGTGAATTCACCCTGCCCGTAAACTGCCTCATTTGTGACATGCCCACCAGGTGGAACTCGACTTTGTAAATGCTGCAGCAGATGCCCATGCAGCAGAGGCCAATGAGTACCTGTGTGAGTATGGCACAACGACAGGCTCAGGCTGGCTCTGCTTTTTTCCCCACGCCAATGGCTGCTCATAAAGCATGCATGCACTGTACTGTCACCATTTGAGGAAGCCACAAGGATGGTGAGCCATGACAATGCATGCATCAGTGACACAATCCCTGTTGTGTTCCTGCTGGAGCAGAATCTGCTTGGCATTAGCGACAGGGCACTCGAGGCAGAGCAGCTGGAGGAAGAGGAGGACTTCCTTTCCTCTCAAGGCTCACTTTATGCAGACACCATTGTTCCTACGCCACAGAACACACAAGAGGGGGAGGAGGATTTTGGCAGTTTTGGAGGCATTGAAGCAGAGGAAGACATACGTCAAACAATAAGAGATGGTTTTCCATCCTCAGAACTCTTGGGAGTAATACGTGGCTGGGAGGAGGCAGTTCACAATTTTTTTAATCCTCGCCGCCCAGGGCTGTTAGCTTCCACATTCCATCGGCAGCATCTGCATCACATGGTGGACGATTATCTAGGGGCAAAAACAGAGATGGAGAGCTTTTCAGTCCAGGGCCGATCCTAGGGTCACCGGCGCCTGGGTGCAGAAATATTTCTGGCGCCCCCACATGGGCGTGGTCATCTTACCAACTCCTCCCCTTTACAAATGTTTCTATGGCAACGACTCAAACACAGAGATGCTCCCCTAAGAAGTCTTTGTTACCCTGGGATCCTCCTGTGATCTTTTAATAAAGAAAATACAGGAAGAGAGAGCACTAATGAGACCTGGAGGGGAGTATCTCTGATGCACACAAAGAGGGCTTCTGTTAGAAAGTCTGTTAGAAAGAGCCCCCAGACATATTACAGGAGATGATCAGAGACTGCAGACATAATACAGGAGATGATCAGAGACTGCAGACATAGTAAAGGAGATGATCAGAGACTGCAGACATACTACAGGAGATGATCAGAGACTGCAGACATAGTAAAGGAGATGATCAGAGACTGCAGACATACTACAGGAGATGATCAAAGACTGCATAGTACAGGAGATGATCAGAGACTGCAGACATAGTACAGGAGATGATCAGAGACTGCAGACAGAATATAAGAGATGATCAGAGACTGCAGACATAGTACAGGAGATGATCAGAGACTGCAGACAGGATATAAGAGATGATCAGAGACTGCAGACATAGTACAGGAGATGATCAGAGACTGCAAACAGGATATAAGAGATGATCAGAGACTGCAGACATACTACAGGAGATGGTCAGAGACTGCATTTCCTATGAACGTTAGTAGATAATGGCCGATCGGCCCTCTCACCCGACCCAGCGATACAGCAACGGTTCCTCTGATCAGGAGTCAGCTCACTCTGAATTGCCCGTGGTGACTCCGCTTGGTAGAGCCCAGATCTATATTCTGGCAATGACTCCATTACTTTCTCTGCCTGGGATGGCGCTAGGCTGTGTGGCTTTCCCTCTGGTGGCGCAGGGCAGTGGGGTTCCCTCTCTGATGGTGTTCTCTCAGCACTGTCCTGGGTGTACTTCCCTGAAAGCTTTCCCGGGCTCCTGGCTCTCTCTCTCCCATTCAGCTGAGCATGCTGTGTGAGCTCCAGTTTCCGTGTTACAGTGGGGCTGCCAGTCCTCGGGACTACATGTCCCACAATCCTCTTCTCTGCTCCTTTTTCTATTCTGTTTCTTCCCTGGGCATATGAAGGCGGGGGGAAGATACATAGTGGGCACCTGTGCTGGCAAGCGCTACTCAATAGTACAGCAGCGTGCACGAGAGGGACAGGGAGGGGGGAGAGGGGGGAGAGGGAGGGGGGAAAGAAGAGCCCGCAGCTGCATTGGCATCACTAGGGTTGGGGTCACCCCCCCTTCCAAGAAACTATAGTCGCCACTCAGTACAGACCCCCTCCACTAAGTATAGACCCCCTCCATCAGTGCAGAACCCACACTAAGTATAAACCCCTCCCTCAGTACAGACCTTACTCAGTACAGACCCCCCCAGGAAAACCCCCCTCCATTAGTACAGACCCCCCCAGGACAGACCCCCCTCCATTAGTACAGACCCCCCTCCATTAGTACAGACCCCCCAGGACAGACCCCCCTCCATTAGTACAGACCCCCCTCCATTAGTACAGACCCCCCTCCATTAGTACAGACCCCCAGGACAGACCCCTCCTTCATTAGTACAGACCCCCCCAGGAAAGCCCCCCTCTATTAGTACAGACCCCCCATTAGTACAGACCCCCCAGGACAGACCCCCCTCAATTAGTACAGATCCCCCAGGACAGGACCCGCCCTCCATTAGTACAGACCCCACTCCATTAGTACAGCCCCCCCATTAGTACAGACCCCCCAGGACAGACCCCCACCTCAATTAGTACAGACCCCCCAGGACAGGACCCCCCCATTCATTAGTATAGACCCCCCAGGACAGACCCCCCTCCATTAGTACAGACCCCCAGGACAGACCCCTCCTTCATTAGTACAGACCCCCCAGGAAAGACCCCCTCTATTAGTACAGACCCCCCATTAGTACAGACGCCCCAGGACAGACCCCCCCCTCAATTAGTACAGATCCCCCAGGACAGGACCCCCCCTCCATTAGTACAGACCCCCCTCCATTAGCTCAGCCCCCCCATTAGTACAGACCCCCAGGACAGACCCCCACCTCAATTAGTACAGACCCCCCAGGACAGGACCCCCCTCCATTAGTACAGACCCCCCTCCATTAGTACAGACCCCCCAGGACAGACCCCGCCTCCATTACTACAGACACCGCAGGACAGACCCCCCTCCATTAGTATAAACCCCCCCCAGGAGAGACCCCCTCCATTAGTACAGACCCCCCTCCATTAGTACAGACCCCCCAGGACAGACCCCCCTCCATTTCTACAGACCCCCCAGGACAGACCCCCCTCCATTAGTACAGACCCCCCAGGACAGACCCCCCTCCATTACTACAGACCCCCCAGGACAGACCCCACTCCATTAGTACAGACCCCCCAGGACAGACCCCCCTCCATTACTACAGACCCCCCAGGACAGACCCTCCCTCCATTAGTACAGACCCCCCTCCATTACTACAGACCCCCCAGGACAGACCCCCCTCCATTACTACAGACCCCCAGGACAGACCCCCCTCCATTACTACAGACCCCCCAGGACAGACCCCCCTCCATTACTACAGACCCCCCAGGACAGACCCCCCTCCATTAGTACAGACCCCCAGGACAGACCCCCCTCCATTACTACAGACCCCCCAGGACAGACCCCCCTCCATTACTACAGACCCCCCAGGACAGACCCCCCTCCATTAGTACAGACCCCCCTCCATTACTACAGACTCCCCAGGACAGATCCCCCTCCATTACTACAGACCCCCCAGGACAGACCCTCCCTCCATTACTACAGACCCCCCAGGACAGACCCTCCCTCCATTACTACAGACCCCCCAGGACAGACCCTCCCTCCACTAGTACAGACCCCCCTCTATTAGTAATGACCCCCCAGGGCAGACCCCCTCCCCTCCATTAGGGTACAGTACATAAAAACACCCGTGGAGAACAGAGCAGGCAGCAGGAGTGAGAGACACAGACAGGAGGAGAATGTGCCAGCACGGACCGCTCCCCCCCCCCCCGCTCGACATCACTCACTGCACGGCTGGTCTCTCTCCACACAGAGACCAGCCGCTCTGCCTCCCTTCTCATCTCCGGCTTGAGCAGTTAATACGGTGGCGCCTTTCTTCTTAGAACACCGGCGGAGAGGCGCCGCCGGACACAAACAAGAGGAGGGAAGGGAGCACTCTGGCGCTTTAGCGCCCCCACCTCTCTGGCGCTCGGGTGCACTGCACCCCGTGCACCCCGTCTAGGACCGGCCCTGTTTCAGTCGACGATCCACTGGCTTACTGGGTCATGTAAATAGACCACTTGCCAGAACTTGCCAGTATGTAATTGAGCTGCTGGGCTGCCCTGCATCCAGCGTGCTTTCCAAATGGGCATTCAGTGCTGCTTTATCCTGCTTTGGCTTTCGGGGCTCTTTTATTTTTGGCCTAGAGGCCCTCTACTCCAATCCCTCTTCCGAGGTTCGGATGTCTTCCTTTCCGTCACAGACCTTCCCAATGTCTAATGGCTTCAAGTAGGGGTGCCCGTTATCACTGCTTCTTTTTATTCTATGTTTAGAACCCTTAGCAGCTGCCATCCAGACATCTGGGGGGTCCCTATGCGACAGAGGGAATACAAACTCTCTTTATTTCAGAATAATATCCTGCTAACTCTAACACATCCTCATCTCTC
The DNA here is from genome assembly GCA_037952835.1 of Lithobates septentrionalis. Lineage (NCBI taxonomy): Eukaryota > Metazoa > Chordata > Amphibia > Anura > Ranidae > Lithobates > Lithobates septentrionalis. Next base: position 1,313,124 of record JBBDGP010002073.1, on the reverse strand, counting down.
CCTCTCATCCTTACACACCTTTTATTTCAAATTCAGCCTCTTATCTGGTTATAAAATGAACACCTCCAAGACGGAAGCTGTGCCTCTCCACATTCCCTCTGAAGACCTTTCCGCCTTACAGAAGTCATATCCATACCAGAGGTGTCCTCATTCCCTTAAATATCTGGGCGTACACATTACAACTGCCTATTTGTCCTTATATCCGGTTAATTATGTGCCTTTATTTAGGGACATTAGTGACATGCTGAAGCATTGGAATACATACCCTATCTTATGGTTGGGCAGGATTAATGTCTTGAAAATGTCTATCATGCCTAAATTGCTTTATTTTTTTTGAAACGCTACCAGTGCCTGTTCCAATGTCCCAACTAAAGGTGTTTAAACATTGGTTTCTCAACTTTATTTGGAGCAACAAAGCACATCGGGTCGCCAGCTCTGTGGTCTTCTCCCCAAAGAACTATGGTGGCTAAGGTGCACCCGATGTTTTTAAATATTTCGCCTCTTGCCTCCGATCGGTCTCGTCCCGGTCTTTTCAGCCGGCGCCGAGTAGAAATTTAAATGGGCTCCCTCTTCCCTGCTCATCCCTGCTCCCTGGTCCTCTTCTTTACTTCAAGGCCCTAAACTACAGGGGTTATGTTTGGCCCCAATGCTTTTTACTTTAAAGATTTGGCATACCTGTGTCACTAAGTTCTCTCTCTCTCTCTCTCTTTGCCATGCCCTCCCCTATCGAATGTACTCTTTAATCCCAATATTCCGGATAGCTTATCCTGTGTCATGTGTCATCCTGGGCTCAAGCTGGTTTGTTTCAGCTTCATCAATTTGTCCATCTAGCCACTCGCAGATTTTGTACATCTGATGACCTCCAGACTAAGTACCACATCCCTAAATATATGTTCTATTTTACCTCCAAATTAAACATTATCTCTCCACACTCAAGGCCCTCATAAGTTACATCTAATTTCCACTATTTATAAACTACTTTATGATGCCACTCCAACGTCTGCAGATCTTCTCCCCTATATGCGTAAATGGTCACCTATTCTACAACATCCCATCACTCTCCCCTGTTGGAACAAAATATGGTCATCTACATCCAAAATATCCAGATGCGTGGCGCAGAGAGATGGCTTACAAAATCTTACTGTTCTGGTATAGAACATCTGAATTTTTACATTGTCAAGACCGTTCCCTTTCCCCTATGTGTTGGCATTGTGGTAAAACTAGAGGTACCCATTTTCATATTTTTGGGCAATGTGAGGTTATTGTGCCTTTTTTGGTCTATGTCCCTGCTCCATTGAGTACTTGACCACTCCCTTCCATTGGACCTGCTACATTATCTTCTAGACCAGTGGTTTTCAACTCCAGTCCTCGGGACCCACCAACAGGCCAGATTTTAAGTATTACCTTGGGGAGTTGCAGACTAGAATACTGCAATCACTGAGCAGCAAATGATATCACCTGTGATCTATTTCAGCTATCTTGCTAACCTGGCCTGTTGGTGGGTCCTGAGGACTGGAGTTGAGAACCCCTGTTCTAGACCTCCCTTTATCTGGTATTGGGAACCCTTTAAATAGGCTTGCTTCTTTTATTCTGTTAGCGGGCAAGAGAATTCTTTCATTACACTGGTTCTTTTTTTTGTAATTTTGTAAAACTTTAATAAAAAATACAATTATAAAATATGCTCTCCCTCATAGTCTCAATCAGTTTCAAACTTTTATTGACGTTCAGAAATGCAATAGAAAATTCAATTTCAAAAGGTATGTGATGTCCAATCCTGTGAAAGATAGAAGGACTGTGGTGACAGATATCCAACATTCTTATTTAACAAATGCTGCACTATTTAATCCTCCTGGGAATATGTCCTCTTCTATCAAAGTTGTTAAGGATCTAGTATTAAAGGATTTAAAGGACTTAAAAGTAAAATGATATAAAATAGAAATGACATTGGAAAAAGTGATTTAACAATTGTTTGACTGAACTTGTCACCCAGTCCGCAGACATGGGGAGTGGCATAGTTGTTTTAAATAGACAAAACTATAATGTAAAAATGAATAAGATCTTAGGGGATAGGGAGACGTATATCACTTTGAAAGATGATCCTATGCATTTTTATAAGAACGAATTGTCTAAACTGGTTTCTAAAGGCTATAAGCAAGGTATTTTAGACAAAATAGCATTTCTTGTCCCTCTGACTACTCATATTCCAGTGATCTATTACTTGCCTAAAAATACATGAAAATTCTGAACGCCCTCAGGTCCCATTGTAAGCGGGATCAATTACGTACACGAAGCACTATCTTCAGCCACTTGTTCCTAAAATGCTTATTGAATAACACAGAGTGTTGTGTGAAACGTTTAAAGGTTACAATGGATGTAATTATATATATATACCATTGTTCCCCATTCCTTAGGTTTTGAGGCAGTTACTATCTGAATCAAATTTTGGAGTTAACTGAGCGAAAAAAGTGTTCTATTACTGACCTCCTCATAATTTTTTTTTGGTTCGGTGGCCAGTATTACTTACAAGGTATGGGAGTTGCCATGGGGGCTAAATATGTCCCCAGTTTGGCTAACCTATTTATAGAGAAACAGGAGGAGGATGTCATCTGAGCCCCTAAGGCCAACGTAGACCTGAGGTGGTTTTATGGACACGTTATTTGGATGACATCCTCCTCTTATGGGGTGGCGATAGAGAGTCACTTGCAAGGTATATGGAGGAACTAAATACTAATGATAGGGGTATATATCTCAACTATGAGGCTACTCAGAAGGAGATACATTTCCTGGATCTTACAATCCATGTGGAAAACAGTCAGTTTGTTACTACCACCTCTTTTAAAACCGATCATAATTCATATGTACCCTTAGTACCCTTAGATAGTTGCCACCACCAATTGTGGCTGAAGTCAGTGCCTTGCAGACAGTTTGAGACTGAAATGCAGTTTATTCAGAGAGGAGGACTATTTGACACAGGCTACATTGTTGAGGAATAGGTTTATCCAAAAAGGTTATGACGAGGAAGGTTTGGATGTTGAGATTTATCAGGTTAATTCTATTGAGAGGAGTTTGCTTTTGTTGGAAATGGAGAAAACAAGATTAATGTATGACGGTAAATTTTCTTTATGTTCATGGCTTTTGTTCTTTTCAAGAATTAAACGTTTTTTTTCACGTAAAAAATGCTTCATTTTATTTTATTTATTTACTTTATTTTGTGTACATCTACTTATGTTTTCCACATGTTACAGTGTCCGAGTGGTCTCCAGTATGTGAGGAGGACCACACTGGTCCTAAATGTTCATTTGGGAGACCATGTGGGCAACATAAAAAAGGGATTTAAAGGAAAATAGTTTTTGTAAACACAATGCTGCTGCACATAGCAAGGATCCTTAGTCTTTTTTAGGAATGATAAGTTTGTCCCTTACTGGAAGGTGAATGCACCTAAGAGAGGAGTCTGAAAATTATAGACTAAGTGGATAGATATGTATATATATCATTTTAAAACATACCCATAGTTTAAATATTGATTGGAACAGAGTCATAACCCTTGTCAGTTTTTTCTTGCAATCTGTGTCCTATCGGGGAAATTTTCCTTCACTTCCTGTCCCATAGCCAAAACAAGAAGAAATCCCTCCAAAGTGAAAGGACCTCGAGGTGTCACCTAAAACAGTCACCCCATTATACGATATCCCCTCTATTATTTTTCTGGTTTCAACCCAAATTTGGTATTTTCTTTCACTTTGGATGATAACGGTAAACATGACAATTGGAGGAGGAACCTCTTTAACAAGGGCACAGACAGCAATAAAACCTGACAGGGGCTTGAAAGTCTCTCTACTCTATCCAAAACAAAACAAAAAAGGATGTTTTTGGAGCTGGGACCTGTACAGAAACAAGAATAAGACTTGCCATGGAAAGGGACCCAGATTTACACAGGTGAATAGTAAGGTGAAGTGCACCTGTTTTCACTGTATATATCCATCCACGTTCATAGAAATGGATAATATTGTGTCTTCTTCCCAGGTTTTGGTGCATAATTTCACTTTACTTTATACTTTACTCTTAGGTTTACTTCCCCCTCTCCTCACTTCACAGTTTAGAAAATGAGGCCTGATGCATGTATCCTCATTCTGATTGCATTGTACAGTTCTGACTGCTGTCTGTTCCCACCACGAGCACAGCCATTGTCTTTTCTAAGTGTATTTTCTATTTTCTTTTCCCAGATCCGACTCCACCAGGAAAAATTACTTTTATTACAACTGGAACAAACACCATCACATTATGCTGGATAGAGCCAGTAAATATGACCAATGTGACTTATAAGATAACCTATTATTGGAATGCTTCTTCCCCCATCACTGTGACAAGTAACTCTCCAAATGTCACCCTTCTGAGCCTGAAATCTGGGAGTAATTACACCATTACTGTGGTGACAGTTGGAATCCAAGGGTATTTGAGCACGCCTGTCAGCAAATCTGTGTTTACACGTAAGTTCTGTCAGGATGCTAACTATGCCAATGTGAACCCTCCCGATGCACTTAAGGTGAAATGCAATGAGAAGTGATAGACTATCCTGAGAAGTGTAGAATGACAGCATTTCTTGGTAGGGAAGAGTATCATGGAACAGGTTAGATGTGGGTGCTGGATCTACAAAATAGAAACCACACTGGAGCACACTGGATGAGGGAGGTGATGGAAACTGAAAAAGGAAAGAAAGCCCAATGTATCCTCTTATGTATGATTTTTCCAGGGACAGCTGCAGAGGATCCTGTACTGATCCTGCACCCTGACCAATGATCACATCCCCCAGGTTCACCCTGCTCTAAATACTATACACCATTAGTCAGAGGTCACCAGGAACAGTCCAGAGGCCGGGATGGGCAGGAGACATGGATAACAAAGACCTATCCAGAAGTTGGTACACAGGAGTTAACTGAAGATGCAATGGATAGCCAGAAACTAGCTAGAAGTTGGTACATAGCAGTCAATGAAGGATTCAGGCTGGATAGCAGGAAGGCCAGCTTGCAAAAGTATTGCTTGGGCAGCGAGCCTAGATCTGCACCAAGTTTAAATGGGGTGGACAAGGGGAAGGAGCCACTCTGACAGGGAATGGCCACCACTCTGATTGGCTGTGCGCTGCCAGGAGGTTGGTGCTGCTCTGACTGGATGCAGATGCCATCCTCCAGGTAAAACCCAGAATGCCATGCAGTGTTGGCATTGGATCAAGGAAGGTAAGTAGCACTGACACCATCTCTGTTGATAGACCAGAAATGTGGTGCCATTAGGGCACCATTATAATACACAGAAGAATATATTTAATTCTTCCAGCATATGAGAATATGAGAATCATTACCACTAGTGTGTCCAACCATGACCAGAAATTGGTAGTAAACTAAGGTTTTTTTTTTCATCTGTGTGTCATAAGATAAATGTTTTTAGATTATATAATCTTTCATATTTTGCACAATAAGCACTAATGCCGCGTACACACGGTCGTACTTTTCGTCTACAAAAGTCGGACAGCCTGTCCGACAGACTTCCGGCAGACTTTCGGTGGACTTGCGGCGGACTTGCGGCCTACTTTCTAACGAACGGACTTGCCTACACACGACCACACAAAAGTCTAACGGATTCGTACGTGATGACGTACACCGGACTAAAATAAGGAAGTTCATAGCCAGTAGCCAATAGGTGCCCTAGCGTGGCTTTTTGTCCGTCGGACTAGCACACAGACGAGCGGATTTCGGGGTCCGTCGTAGTTACGAAGTAAAGTTTTAAAACATGTTTCAAATCTAAAGTACGTCGGATTTGAGGCTAAAAAAGTCAGTTGAAAGTCCGGAGAAGCCCACACACGATCGGATTACCAGCCAGCTTTAGTCCATCAGCGTCCGTTGGACTTTTGTAGACGAAAAGTAGGACCGTGTGTACGCGGCATAAGAGCGGTCTCTAGACATTTTTTTGTCACAGACAGATGGAGCCATCATTGAGAGGTGAGAAGGCGACAGAGGCCTTTCTTTCAAAGGACAGGTGGCCTGATATTAAAAGGGTGTTCTATGTATCTGTTACAGGGTTGCAAAGTTTTGATGGCAAAAAAAACGTGCAATTAGTAATTAGGGAAGAGTTCCTGGTTTGCTGCAAACATAATTTCGGACTGAATTATGCTGGTTTGAGTGTTCGCCTGAACACCGGACCTTTAGATCATTCGGCAGGAGCCGTGAGTACCCCCCTCACATTTTTGTAAATATTTTATTATATCTTTTCATGTTAACACTGAAGAAATGACACTTTGCTACAATGTAAAGTAGTGAGTGTACAGCTTGTATAGCAGTGTTTGCAGTCCCTTCAAAATAACTCAGCACACAGCCATTAATGTCTAAACCGCTGGCAACAAAAGTGAGTGCACCCCTAAGTGAAAATGTGCAAATTGGGCCCAAAGTGTCAATATTTTGTGTGGCCACCCTTATTTTCCAGCACTGCTTGGACATGTAGTTCACCAGAGCTTCCAAGGCTGCCACTGGAGTCCTCTTCCACTCCTCCATGGCGACATCATGGAGCTGGTGGATGTTGGAGACCTTGCACTCCTCCACCTTCCGTTTGAGGATGCCCCACGATTGCTCAATAGGGTTTAGGTCTGGAGACATGCTTGGCCAGTCCATCACCTTTACTCTCAGCTTCTTTAGCAAGGCAGTGGTCGTCTTGGAGGTGTGTTTGGGGTCGTTATCATGTTGGAATACTGCCCTGTGGCCCAGTCTCTGAAGAGAGGGTATCATGCTCTGCTTCAGTATGTCACCGTACATGTTGGCATTCATGGTTCCCTCAATGAACTGTAGCACCCCTGTTCCTGCAGCACTTATGCAGCCCCAGACCATGACACTCCCACCACCATGCTTGACTGTACGCAAGACACACTTGTTTTTGTACTCCTTACCTGGTTGCCGCCACACACGCTTGACACCACCTGAACCAAATAAGTTTTTCTTGGTCTCATCAGACCACAGGACATGGTTCCAGTAATGTCCTTAGTCTGCTTGTCTTCAGCAAACTGTTTACTGGCTTTCTTGTGCATTATCTTTAGAAGAGGCTTCCTTCTGGGATGACAGCCATGCACACCAGTTTGATGCAGCATGTGGCGTATGGTCTGACCACTGACAGGCTGACTCCCCACCCCTTCAACCTCTGCAGCACTGCTGACAGCACACATATGTCTATTTCCGAAAGACAACATCTGGATATGACGCTGAGCACGTGCACTCAACTTCTTTGGTCGACCATGGCGAGGCCTGTTCTGAGTGGAACCTGTCCTGTTAAAAAGCTGGTCTTGGCCACCGTGCTGCAGCTCAGTTTCAGGGTCTTGGCAATCTTCTTATAGCCTAGGCCAGTGATGGCGAACCTTGGCACCCCAGATGTTTTGGAACTATATCTCTCATTAAGCTCAACTACACTGCAGAGTGCATGAGCATCATGGGAAATGTAGTTTCTAAACATCTGGGATGCCAAGGTTCGCCATCACTGGCCTAGGCCATCTTTATGAAGAGCAACAATTCTTTTTTTCAGATCCCCAGAGAGTTCTTTGCCATGAGGTGCCATGTTGAACTTCTAGTGACGGATATGAGAGTTAGAGCGATAACACCAAATTTAACACATCTGCTCCTCTTTCACACCTGAGACCTTGTAACACTAACGAGTCACATGACACTGGGGAGGGAAAATGGCTAATTGGGCCCAATTTGGACATTTTCAGTTAGGGGTGTACTCACTTTTGTTGCCATCAGTTTAGACATTAATGGCTGTGTGTTGAGTTATTTTGAAGGGACCACAAATTTACACTGTTATACAAGCTGTACACTGACTTCTTTACATTGAGGCAAAGTGTCATTTCTTCAGTGTTGTCACATGAAAAGATAAATTAAAATATTTACAGAAATGTGAGGGGTGTACTCTTGTGAGATACTGTATTGTGTTTTTCCTTATATCCTTAGTCTTTTTACATGTTCCCCAGGGCAGTACCCAGCCCCCCCATGCCATTTGTTTGACAATCACTTGCCTATTAGCCCATGAAATTATCAGTGTCCATCAGTGTCGCCTTATCTGTGCCCATCAGTGCAGCCCATCAGTGCCCATCAGTGCAGCCCATCAGTGTGTTTCAACAGAGCACTCTACAATGTTATTAACTGTAATTAGCTACAAAGCCTTTTCTAAGAATTATACCCAATAAATCTAATGTGTTTAGTGCTTAAAATATAGCCATTGAATCCTTCAAAGTCCTGCCATTTAAAAATGAGAGTTACCCAGAAGCCATTTCTCATGATGTGTAGACCCTCTTACACTATACATATACTATTAGATTATATCTTCTTCAATGTCATTTAGGTGTTTTTCTGTCTTTTTTGTTAAGCGCAAATGTATGTTTTCTACTTTCCAGAGCCATTGCCGGTGAACCTGCCACAATATTTTAACGTGACTTCAACATCTGTGTCCTTAAATTGGAGAATACCGGATGAATCCCAGAGTTCTTACACATACAGAGTGCAGACAAATGTCACATCACCATCTACACTGATAAAAAATATAATAGTGACCAATCAACCAGAAACAATAGTTCATTTGACCCCGGGACAAACATATACATTCCTGATATATACAAGAGCTGCTGATAATGTCACTGAATCTGCCCCGGTGTCATTAACTACCTGCACAGGTGAGTACAGCCGCAGTCCTGCTCTTATCACTCAGGTGGGGGACTCCATGAAATCACTTCTGTATTACTGAGTTCTGTTAGTTTGATAAGAGAGGGTTCCTTTAAAAGCAAGTTGTTGTTTTTTTGCCAAGGCATGTTGGATAAAATTGATTAGAATTTTCTGATCTACAGTGTCTCACAAAAGTGAGTACACCCCTCACATTTTTGTAAATATTTTATTCTATCTTTTCATGTGACAACACTGAAGAAATTACACTTTCCTACTATGTAAAGTAGTGAGTGTACAGCTTGTATAACAGTGTAAATTTGTTGTCCCCTCAAAATAACTCAACACACAGCCATTAATGTCTAAACCGCTGGCAACAAAAGTGAGTACACCCCTAAGTGAAAATGTCCAAATTGGGCCCAAAGTGTCGATATTTTGTGTGGTCACCATTATTTTCCAGCATTGCCCTAACCCTCTTGGGCATGGAGTTCACCAGAGATTCACAGGTTGCCACTGGAGTACTCTTCCACTCCTCCATGACGACATCATATAGCTGGTGGATGTTAGAGACCTTGCGCTCCTCCACCTTCTGTTTGAGGATGCCCTACAATATGCTCAATAGGGTTTAGGTCTGGAGACATGCTTTGTCAGTCCATCACCTTTACCCTCAGCTTCTTTAGCAAGGCAGTGCTGACCCCCCCCCCCCCACCCCTTCAATCTCTGCAGCAATGCTGGCAGCACTCATATGTTAATTCCAAAAGACAACCTCTGGATATGACGCTGAGCATGTGCACTCAACTTCTTTGGTCAACCATGGCAAGGACTGTTCTGAGTGGAACATGTCCTGGTAAACCGCTGTATGGTCTTGGCCACCATGCTGCAGCTCAGTTTCAGGGTCTTGGCAATCTTCTTATAGCCTAGGCCATCTTTATGTAGAGCAACAATTATTTTTTTCAGATCCTCAGAGTTCTTTGCCATGAGGTGCCATGTTGAACTTCCAGTGACCAGTATGAGAGTGAGAGCGATAACACCAAATTTAACACACCTGCTCCCCATTCACACCTGAGACCTTGTAACACTAAGGAGTCACATGACACCAGGGAGGGAAAATGGCTAATTGGTCCCAATTTGGACATTTTCACGTAGGGGTGTACTCACTTTTGTTGCCAGCGGTTTAGACATTAATGGCTGTGTGTTGAGTTATTTTGAGAGGACAGCAAATTTACACTGTTATACACTGCAGGCATCATTCTGATATCATCACTGATAGTTATTATTTCAGATTTTCGAATTTTCAGATTTTTGGATTTTCAAATTTACGAATCTTCAAATTTACGAATTTTAAATTCTCAGAATCTTCGAATTTACGTAAATTACGAGTTTTTGAATATTCAAAATAATTTGTTAAATGGTTTTTCGTTAATTCGGATTTTTGCGAATTAACGAATTTGTCGAAATTTGTTAAAAAAATAATTCAGTACGAAACAAATTGCACATGTCTAGTACTGGTGTTACTGTCAGGAGTTCCTCTGTGAGTCTTTGTGTTTGTGTACTCAGCCTGGTGTGTCAGAAGGGCTGAGGTCTTTAAGAAGGTTAAGGCCGGCAACAGAGGACGTATCCAGACTAGCAGTTCCTTCAGGTGTAGCGCTACATGTGGGGGCTCGGCTGGGATCCCTCTGTTTTGCAGGCAAGACACCAAGAAAACAAGCCAGAGACAATCAACATAGATGCTACAGCTGCTACTATCATTACTATAGGAGCAGACTTCTTTACTGCTCTGGAGAGCTCCTTCAGGGGTAGCACTACATAGGTTTAAACACTTTTTTAAACACTTGTTTACCAGTTGATTGCAACTTACATTTTTCTTTTCTTTTCAATCTTATTTTATTGCAAGGTAAAGGGAGAACTAATGTATAAACCATGTTACAGTATATAATATACATGTAGCTTACATATAGCATTGAGGGGAACCTTTACGAAATATGTACAATCCGAGGCAACTTTGCTTTAAGATCTTTGATGGAATAATAGTGTATCACAATGTAATTTTATGCCACATAGAAGCGTGAATAATAATAACATGCGGACAGGTTCCAATATACAATTCATCTCTAATGTAACACAGACCCATGATGTTATGTGGTCTTTCCTAATTGGGGTGGTATGCTGTAGGGATCCCTCATTGTCTTAGAGTAGATAACTAGTTCACTGATCTGTTTTGGGCATACGGCCTCTGTTCATATGTTTGGGTGTTTGGTTCAAGGCGGGAAGGAGAGCAGGCAGGGAGAGAGAAGAAGGTTATATCAAGGAAAGGAATAAGGGAGGTTAAAGAGCACTCCAGCATGGCTATCCAGTAGATGAAGCAACTTACATTTTTAATACAAGATATGAAGGTTGTGAAACTATGTTAAGATATTATTGGTCATCTTTTCACTGTAATTTTCCTTGATTATTTTGATCTACTTTTCATGGAAATATCTGGAAGAATTTATCAGCCATCACAAAACATATTATATTAAATGTACCGTATATGTCCTGAATTCTTTGTTGTTCTTCTACTATTTCTAAAAATGCTTTAAAGAACTTATCAGTCATCAGTAAACATGAATAGAATGAGTCTCATAAAGCATATAACATTATGAATATTGTATTTTCAGTTCCAGAACAAGCTGTTACTGTCAAAGTGCATAATTACCAGTCAGTGAATTCTCTGGTGGTGAACTGGACGACACCAGCAGGAATCGTGTCTATTTATACTGTCACCATAATAGGAGATGTAAATAGGACATTGCAGAATAATTCTACACAAGCGACTTTCACTAATTTACTACCAGGAAGGAATTATACCGTCACTGTACAGACAATCAGTGGGAGCTGCAACAGTCCAATCACTACAGTGACAGAGGCCACATGTGAGTATGATCCATAAGAAAAATGAAGACTGTCACAGACCACATCCGAATAGTTATAGAAAGAGGGATTATTTGTGGACAGGGAGACCCTAGTCCCACAAAAAGCAAAACGGGACTTTATTGGCTCAGCAAAGGAGACAACAAATGATTCTGGAAAGTAGAAAATGTATTTAAAATATAAAGGTACAAAAACACAAAAGCATCAGGTAGTAACAAATTTCCCACTCTAGACCTGAAATCTATCTAGGGCCTTATATTGCAAACCTGGCTCACTGAGTCAGAATTGTGGATATATAATCCCACGTAGATAAATAGCATAATCAAAATACTAGACATGTGCGATTCGGTTCGTAACGAATAGATTTTCGTACGAATCTGTTAGTTTTTGTACATTCGGATCAGTTCGAACATCCGAATAGCTGAAAGAACCAAAATACGAAAATTATGACATTACGAATAAGCAAATTAACGAACACGCGAAAATACGAACTTACGAACGGACAAACTTACGAAACTCGGAAACAGTAAAAGAAAGAAAATGACATCTATAACAAATGATTTACATTTCGTAATTTCCTATGTTCGTATTTTCATTCGTGTGTTCGTAAATTTTGTTTCTTCATCTGTTTGTAATTTCGTTTATTGAAGTTTTCGAATCGTTCTTTTGAAAGGACAGTGTAAGTGTATCTTAATTTGTATGTTCGTAATTTAGTATGTTCGTAATTTCGTGTTCTCGAATCGTTCTTTCGAATGGGCAGTGTATTAGTGAGTGATGTATCTTACTTAATATCTTTAGCCAATCAGCTTATCCCTTTTGTGTCTGAGTCACACTGCATTCCTGAATCTTTTTAGATTCAGTTGAGTCCGGTCTGGTGACTGGGGGAGTGGGACTGGAGGAAGTACAGGACTTATTAGAAAAGCAAGCATAGGATTATTATTCTTTATTTCCTACGAAAGTACGAATCAACGAAAAAGGCAAATCTCACAAAAGTAACAATTACTAAATTACGAGTAGTGTACCGAATAAACGAAAATTATTATCTAACAAAATGACACATTTCGAATCAAAGAAAATTACACTAACGCAATTACGAATCATTCCGTATCAACGAAAATATATCTGTTACGAAAATACGAAGGAGTCCGAATATGAAAACTCGCGTCTTACGAAATTACAAATCGTTAGACTAACGGAATTACGAATCATTCCGTATCAACGAAAATATATCTGTTACGAAAATACAAACCAGTCCGAATATGAAAACTCACATCTTACGAAATTTTGAATCATTACGAATCAACAGAAACGTAAAGAAACGAAAGGAAACAAAACTATTATTTTTGTTGTGCACATGTCTACAAAATACGATAGTAAATACACTCCCAGTTGTGTAGGTCAACGCGTTTTCTCCAGAATATGGCTTCTTCAGGACCCAGTATATTGAGCAGAGGTCAATCAATGCTGTGGATCGTACAGTCCAAACATTAGCCTCGGAGGGCAGGCACAGGAGGGGCATCAAAGGCAAAAAAAAATGCAGGAGGGCACATGGCGGGTAGCATAGGTGAGTAAAAACTAAGGTTGGACAGCACTTAAATATTATCTTTTAGTGGAATCCAAATGGGATTAGGAAGGCCACTAAGTGCCCATTAGATGATTATATATAGGCTAAAGTATGGCTGGCCAAAGAATATAATTATAAACCCAGCAGGGAAAAGTGGGCACTGCATATTTGGACAAAGTAATGGGCATCTATTAAGCCACAAAAATACTCCAGGACTAAAGGTCATCAAGCTGTTCTCCAGCTCGCCACGCCAAATGCCATGGTGCATGGTCTCCCTGTCCAAAAAGAATCTTTCTTTCTATGATCCATAAGAGATCTATGTTATCTGTGTATGATCAGAATAAAGGCCACGTGATTGTAAGAGTGCTGTAAGGCCACATGTGAATATTTTTCCAGGTATGAAAAAAGACAACCAGAGTTCTTCTTCTGTTCCATTTTTTTTTTAAATTAAAGACAGGTCTGTCACATTATGATGCATTTTAATTAAAGCGATATTAAACCCAAAATAAAACATTTATTATCTTGCAGCTAACCAATTCTTAGATGTGATGGCTGCATTCATTTTCTTTTTTTTAGGCTTTCTTTCCTTTCTCTTCACTTGGTGATCTAGTCAGTAAGTCTGTTTTTCAAAAGATCAAGCTGTCCTGCAGATTTAGCAGTTGCAATGATGAGACAAAACATGTACCACTGACTTTTATTCCAAAAGAAAAAAAAAAACAGTTTGCTGTAATTGATTATAAAGCGTTAACCAGATTTTTAGCTTCAATATGTTAGTGAATCTAAATCTGCTAGTACATCTAAAACTCCCCGCCCCACCAGACTGTCCATAAAAACCACCTGTGCTCCTTCATCCAGAGTGGAGGCACTCTAATACAGGAGGCGTGTTACTGTGGCCAGGTCACCAGGTGAAAACAGAGGGAAAAATGACTGAAAAAGGAAAATAATGCAGCCACCACATCTAAGGATCGGTAAGCTGTAATATATTACACTTTCGGTTTTAGGTTTAATACCGCTTTAAACTTACCTCTTTGTGGCTGCAGAGGACCTAACATCCTGTATAAAGTATAATGCTGTGAATATATTTATTTGAAAGGGAAACTGCAATGCCTTTGGCTCAACTTTATTTGACTTTTTATGTTTATCCATTTTACACTGATTTGTTTTTTTTTGTTTTTTTCATATCAGTTTATTTACTTTATATGCAATCTTTGTTTTACAATATTTAATATATGAAGTGAATGTGTCAAAGGATGCCCAAATACTAGGGCCAGTTTATAAAGGATACACACACAGCAAATGTTTGCTGGACATACACTATATTACCAAAAGTATTGGGACACCTGCCTTTACACGCACGTCAACTTCAATGGCATCCCAGTCTTAGTCCGTAGGGTTCAATATTGAGCAAGGTCCATAAAGACATGGATGAGCGAGTTTGAGGTGGAGGAACTTAACTGGCCTCTTTAGAGCCCTGACCTCAACCCAATAGAACCCCTTTGGGATGAATTAGAGGGGAGACTGGGAGCCAGGCCTTCTCGGCCAACATCAGTGCCTGACCTCACAAATGCTCTCCTGGAAGAATGGTCAAACATTCCCATAGACACACTCCTAAACCTTGTGGACGGCTTTCCCAGAAGAGTTGAAGCTGTTATAGCTGCAAAGGGAGGGCCAACTTAATATTGAACCCTACGGACTAAGACTGGGATGCCATTAAAGTTCATGTGCATATAAAGGCAGGCGTCCCAATACTTTTGAAATCAATGCAAACTCAATAATCAGTCCACATTCAGTGAAAGTTCATGTACTGCAAAGTTTGCAGTACATGAACTTTCACTAATTGTGGACTGTTTAATGCGTTTTGTAGCATGGATCACTTTATTGCAACTTCATGATCTGTATATTAATTTCCATGTTGAGCACAGATTGGCTGCTTGGCAAACGCACACTACAAAAAGTAATAGTAATCCTGCTGGCCTGGGGGTTCCCCTCATGTTTCTCTCTCTCCCCCCTCTCCCTCTCTTTCTCTCCCCCTCTCTCTCTCCCTCCCTCTCTCCCCCCCTCTCCCCCCTCTCTCTCCTCCCCCTCTCTCTCTCCTCCCCCTCTCTCTCCTGCCTCTCTCTCTCCTCCCCCCTCTCTCCCCTCCTCCCCCCCTCTCTCTCTCCTCCCTCTCTCTCTCTCCTCCCCCCTCTCTCTCTCCCTCTCTCCCCCCTCCCCCTCTCTCTCCCCCTCTCTTTCCTCCCCTCCCCCCCCTCTCTCTCCTCCCCCCTCTCTCTCTTCCCTCTCTCTCCCCCTGTCAGAAACCATGAATCAGACCGAGACAGAAGTACAGTAAATTACACTTGTATGATAATAATAAAAAGGTAAACAGAGTAAGCGTAGTCAATACATAGCCAGAGTTCAGTAACCAGATCAGGTAGTCAGCCAATGCCAATGTCAGAGAGCCAAAGATCAACATAGTAGTATAGCAAGCTGGATCAGGAGCCAGAAGGGATGTCAGCCGAGTAAGTCTTCAACAGGAACGCAGAAGTAAGTCTCTGAGATGTGACCAAAGGCAAAGGCAGAAATTAAGTGAGCTGGACGGCTTCAAGTAGCCAGGACTGACGAGCAGATCATCAACAGCTGAGTCACTGTGGAAAAAAAGGAGCTGGCAATTAGCCGACAGCTGAGCGGCCAGCTCAGAGAAGGAAGGGCTGAGCCCAGCCCTGACACCCCCCCTCACCCCCCCTCTCCTCCTCTCTCCCTCCCTCTCTCACTCTCTCCTCCCCCCTCTTTCTCCTCCCCTCCTCCCCTCTCTCTCCTCCCCTCCTCCCCCTCTCTCTCCCCACTCTCTCACTTCCCTCTCTCTCCCCTCCTCTCTCTCTCCCCCCCTCTCTCTCTATACTCCCCCTCTCTCTCTCTATACTCCCGTCTCTCTCCTCCCCCCTCTCTATCTCATCAGACAGACCCCGAGCTGGGATGAAGATGCAGTGAACGAAAGCCACACAGAGGAGGGAAGGCCACTTATGGTCGACCGAGTCGCCCCCCCCCCGGCCGAGCATGCCCATACACCATACTACTGCCCATGATATTTACAAGTGCCGCTACATCAAGCCGGCCGCCGGGGGCGGCTGCATTTGCGTGGGAGGCGGCCACAGGAGCCAGGACTCAGGAAGACAGGTTGGGGGGGGCTTTTGTTGTGCAGGGGTGGCTTTTTTTGCCGCCTCCCCCGCAAAGTGCCGCCTTAGGCCTGGAGCTTCCTCCCAGGATTTGATGCATAATTCCATTTTACTTCATATTTTACTCGTAGGTTCACTTCCCTTCACCTCATTTCACACTTTGGTAAATGAGGCCTTACGCATGCTGTTCTGCCTGCTGTCTGTCCCCACCATGAGTGCAGCCATTTTCTCTTCTAAGTGTATTTTCTATTTTTTTTTCCTAGATCCGACTCCACCAGGAAATATCACTTTTACTACAATTGGGACGAACACCACGACATTATCTTGGGGAGAGCCTGTAAATATGACCGGGGTGCCAAAGTCATATAATATAACTTATTATTGGAATGCTTCTTCCCCCATCACTGTACTAAGTAACTCTCCAAATGTCACCCTTCGAAGCCTGAAGTCTGGGAGTAATTACACCATTACTGTGGTGACAGTCGGGGCTCGGAGGTATCAGAGCACTCCTGTCAGCAGATCTGTGTTTACACGTAAGTTCTTACCATCGGTCAGGGTGCCAATTATGCCGATGTGGACCCTCTAGGTACACTTAAAGTGATATGCAATGAGAAGTGATAGTCTTAGCTGAGAAGTGTAGACTGACAGCTGGTTTGTGGTAGGCCAGAGTACCATGAAACAGGTTAGAGGATCTACTGAATAGAAACCACGCTGGAGCACATCGGGGGGGTCCTGGAAACTTAAAAATGAAAGATATCCCAGCGCATCCCCCTGTACATAATTTAGATTCAGATTAAAAAAACATTGAACTAAAGGCTGTAATGTAACAAAATAGGTAAAAAGCCAAGGGGGTGAATACTTTTGCAAGGCACTGTATACCCTTAGATTATGTCTCCTATATCTCAATGTGATTTAAAAGTTTTCCTTTCTCGCATGTTAAGCTCAGATGTATGTTTTCTATGTTCCAGAACCATTGCCTGTGAACCTGCCACAAGCCTTGAAAGTGACTTCATATTCTGTGTCCTTAAGTTGGAGTATGCCGAATGAATCTCACAGTTCTTACACCTACAGAGTGCAGACAAATGTCACATCACAATCTATGATAAATAATACAATAGTGACCGGCGAAACAGCCACAATAGTAAATCTGACCCCGGGACAAACATATACATTCCTGATATATACAAGAGCTGCTGATAATGTCTCTGAATCTGAACCGGTGTCACTAACTACCTGCACAGGTGAGTACCACTGCTCTCATCACTCAGGTGGGGACACCATGAAATTATTACTTTATTACTGAGAACGGTCAGCTTTATAAGAGGTATAACAAATGTGACAGCGCTGCCACCCAGTGGTAAGTGGATAGAAACGCACACAATAACACTAATGATGTGAAAATGTAATATAGCTGCTGCTATCACCTGCATGTTCTCAACAAACAAAAGATAATAAGTATAAGAAATGTGACAGCGCTACTACAAACTAATAATATAAACACCAATAACAATGTGCAATATAAACGTAAGATGCTAAATTAATAGTCCAATTGGATGAAAAAACAAAATCTATATGAATATAGATGGATAGTCTTCTTATATAAAATGTGCATCAAATTTCACTGTGAAAAAAAGTGCTTCTCAAACGTAACGACAATCTGTGACAAGTGCTCCCTTCACCGGGTACAATGGACGCTCACCTCCTTCCTAGACCCTGAAAGGGTCAAACACGCTCAGGAATAATAATGGTTCTCATCAGCAAATGGCTCCACATTTGTCTGTGATGGTTCCTATAAAGACCCTGCAGGGATCAAACACGGTCAACACACCATATGCTTCTCCTTTAATAATGCCTCCGTGATGTCCACCAGCAACTCCAAACCGACATGCAGATATAAAGTGCTTCAAATAATGCAGTACCAGGTGTTAAGTGGAATGAAACCTCACAACCCCAGCTTCATACATTGAACTCACATTTATTTAAAAGTAAAACAGCATGATAAAATCCAATAAGTCTCACGTGTATCACCGCCAGGCTCTACCTCTGGAGTTGCCCTCCAGATGAAGCCATGAGGATGGTTTACAAGGTCTCAGGTGTGTTAAATTTGTTATCGCTCTCACTCTCTCATACTGGTCACTGGAAATTCAACATGGCACCTCATGGCAAAGAACTCTCTGAGGATCCGCAAAAAGAATTGTTGCCCTACATAAAGATGGCCTAGGCTATAAGAAGTTTGCCAAGACCCTGAAACTGAGTTGCAGCACGATGGCCAAGACCATACAGCGGTTTAACAGGACAGGTTCCACTCAGAACAGGCCTCGCCATGGTCCACCAAAGAAGTTGAGTGCACGTGCTCAGCGTCATATCCAGAGGTTGACTTTGGGAAATAGACGTAATGAGTGCTGCCAGCATTGCTGCAGAGGTTGAAGGGGTGGGGGGTCAGCCTGTCAGTGCTCAGACCATACGCCGCACACTGCATTAAACTGGTATGCATGGCTGTCATCCCAGAAGGAAGCCTCTTCTAAAGATGATGCACAAGAAAGCCTGCAAACAGTTTGCTGAAGACAAGCAGACTAAGGACATGGATTACTGGAACCATGTCCTGTGGTCTGATGAGACCAAGATAAACGTATTTGGTTCAGATGGTGTCAAGCGTGTGTGGCGGCAACCAGGTGAGGAGTACAAAGACAAGTGTATCTTGCTTACAGTCAAGCATGGTGGTAGGGGTGCCATGGTCTCGGCCTGCATGAGCGCTGCCGGCACTGGGGAGCTACAGATCATTGAGGAAACCATGAATGCCAACATGTACTGTGACATACTGAAGCAGAGCATGATCCCCTCCCTTTGGAGACTGGGCTGCAGGGCAGTATTCCAACATATTGACCCCAAACACACCTCCAAGATGACCACTGCCTTGCTAAAGAAGGTAAAGGTGATGGACTGGCCAAGCATGTCTTTAGACCTAAACCCTATTGAGCATCTGTGGGGCATCCTCAAACGGAAGGTGGAGGAGCGCAAGGTCTCTAACATCCAACAGTTCCGTGATATTGTCATGGAGGATTGGAAGAGGACTCCAGTGGCAATCTGTGAAGCTCTGGTGAGCTCCATGACCAAGAGGGTTAAGGCAGTGCGGGAAAATAATGGTGGCCACACAAAGTATTGACACTTTGGGCCCGCTTTGGACATTTTCACTTAGGGGTGTACTCACTTTTGTTGTCAGCGGTTTAGACATTAATGGCTGTGTGTTGAGTTGTTATGAGGGACAGACAATTTACACTGTTATGCAAGCTGTACACTCACTACTTTACATTGTGGCAAAGTGTAATTTCTTCATGGTTGTCACATTAAAAGATATAATAAAATATTTGCAAAAATGTGAGGGGTGTACTCATTTTTGTGAGATACTGTATGTACTACTTGTAGTGATGTGGTAGTGATAAAATCTTTTCCCTTCATTACTTCATACGTAACGTCTATGACAGTCATTAAAAACATGAATAGAATGAGCATATAACATTATGAATATTGCATTTCAGTTCCCGGACAAGCTGTGGGTGTCACAGTGAACAATTACAAGTCGGTGAATTCTCTGGTGGTGAACTGGACGGCACCAACAGGAAACGTGTCCAATTATAATGTCACCATAACAGGAGATGTAAATAGGACATTGCAGAATACATCTACACAAGTGACCTTCACTAACTTACTGCCAGGAAGGAATTATACCGTCACTGTACAGACAATCAGTGGGAGCTGCAACAGCCCAATCACTACAGTGACAGAGGCCACATGTGAGTATGATCCACGAGTGCTCTGTGTTATCAGTGTATGATCAGACTGCACATTATTTATAAGGCCGCATTTGGGATGACCACCCAACAGCAGCAATTCTTCTAGGTACACTTGCACACAGTTTTTGAAGGAACTCAGGAGGTAGGTTGTTCCAAACATCTTGGAGAGCTAACCACAGATCTTCTGTGAATAGACTGCCTCAAATCCTTCTGTCTCTTCATGCAATCCCAAATAGACTCAATAATGTTGAGATCAGGGCTCTGTGGGGGTCAAAGCATTACTTTCAGGACTCCTTGTTTTTCTTTACACTGAAGAGAGTTCTTAATGACATTAATGACAAATGTTTACTATTTTGATTCATCAGTCCAGAGCACCTGCTGCCATTTTTCTGCATCCCAGCTCTATGTTTTTGTGCATAGTTGAGTCGCTTAGACTTGTTAGCACATCAAGGTAATCTTAGCTGAAGACCACTTCTGACCGGAATTATCTAGACAATAGATGGGTGTACCCCTGCGTCTACTGTCCTCAACATTGACAATTTCTTTGTGCTTCTTCAAAAGAGCTTGAACAGCACATCTTGAAGCCCCAGTATGCTTTGAAAACTTTACCTGGGAGAGACCTTGCTGATGCAGTCTAACAACATGATGTCTTGTTGCTGTGCTCAGTCTTGCCATAGTGTATGACCTGTGATATGAAACTGTCTTCCACAACCTCACCTTAATAGCAGAGTTTGGCTGTTCTTCACTCAGTTGTAAGCCTCCTACACAGCTATTTCTGTTTCACTTAATGACTGTGTTTCAACCTTCATATGAAATTGATGATCATTAGCACCTGCTTGGTATAATTGGGTAATCATACACCTGTCTCTAATTCTACAAAATCCTGGGATAGTGAACAGGCTTTTAATAGAAATTCTGGAACCTTTCCTTTTCCTGTCTATGACCCCTTGACAGTGGAGCTGCTCTAGAACAGCATTAAGGTCCACCCATCTTTGCGGAGAGGTTGGCAAGTGTGACAGCATGAAGTAAGGTGGAGGCACAGATTGAAATTCTAGTCAGTAGCCCCGTGATATGATATTCTGGACACATATCTGAATGTTCCTGAGACCAGATGGCCTCAAAGGCCTACTGATGTCCCCCCGTGATGACAACCAGGGGGGGTGTCCGCCTCATTGAGAATATGACTTGTTTCCTAACTTGGTGGGTTTGGGGTTCCAGGCCATATGGCTGAACTATGCTTACTTGCTGGAATTTTTTGCCTTTCTTTCTGGGGCCAACATTAAAAATAAGGGATCCTCTTGTACTGAAAGAAGGCCAATCTTGGATGTCTGGCAAAATGTATCCACTAACCCATCAACACAAAAGCACAAGGTAATGGGCAATAGCTTCAATTGTTGGTGGACAGATCAGGCCATCTGTTTGGATCCAGGGTCCCAGGTAGTGATGGGCCAAACACCCCCTGGTTTGGTTCGCAACAGAACCCCCGAACATGAAAAAAGTTCGGACCGAGCCGTGAACCCTATTAAAGTCTATGGGACCCAAACTTAAAAAATCAAACATCCCCATTTTGAAGGCTTATATGCAAGTTATTGGCCATAAAAAGGTTATGGCTGCCCTGGTACTGTCCTGGGGGACATGTATCAAAGCAAACATTTTTTTGCAGTGATTTTATTGATGCTTAAAGTGAAACAATAAAAATGAAATATTCCTTTAAATATAGTGCCTGGGGGGGGGGGGGGCCCTTAGTCTGCCTGGTAAAGTGGGTCATCTGTACCGTGTATAGAACCTGCTGCAGCGAAGCTGACATATATATGGAAAGAAATTACATTTAAGTTGACTTTCCCAGGTGCAAGCCATTGCCAGCAACACAACTACAACAAGAAGACGGCGTGAGGTCCCTCTCATGCATACCAGGCCCTTTGTGTCTGGTATGGATTTTGAGGGGAACCCCGTGGCAAATTAAAAAAAGAAACGGCACAGGGTCACCCCCCAATCCATACCAGACCCTGAGCATTCAGTCTGGCAGGCCAGAAAAGGGGGGGCAGCAAGCGCCCCCCTCCCCTGAACCCTACCAGGCCAGATACCCTTAACACAGGGGGGTGCTTTGGGGCGGGGGAGGCTCATGTTGATGTGGACAAGGGCCACTTCCCCACAACCCTGGGTAGTGGTTATGGCTGTCTGCGGGCAGGGGGCTTATCAGAATCTGAAAGCCCCCTTTCACAAGAGGGGCCCCCATATCACACACCCCCATTTCAATAAGTAGGAGTACATTGTACTTCTACTCATTCACCAAAAAAGTGTCACAAACAATTTTTGACAATTCCTTTATTAAAAAAATAAAAAAAACAAATGTCCCCTGATGTAGATCAATCATCACTCACGATGCCCACCGGACCCAAAAGAAAAAGAAAAAAGGCTAACCGCTGACTGCCTGCTCCATTATCTGACAGTTCTTAAATAGGTAAGGGGTGGGGCCACCTAGTCAAATCACCTGGTGGCACTGCCCCTTTGTGACATCACCGACCGATGCATGCTGGGTCGATGACATCACATAGGCCGCTCGTTCGCCACCCCCCCCCCCCATTTCCTGGCCTGCCAGGCTGCATGCTCAGATAAAAGTCTGGTATTGATGTTGCCCACACCATTTTTATTTTACATTTTGGGGTAGGGGTTCCCTTGAAAATCCATACCAAACCTAAGGGTCTGGTATGGATTTTGTGGGGGACCCGACACCATTTTTTACATTTTTTATTTGGGTGTGGGGTTCCCCTTAAAATTCATACCAGACCCAAAGGGCCTAGTTTTTACCCACGCTATTATTGAAAAAAAAAACATTTCTATTGCTGGCAAATTCTGCAATGCTATCTTTTTTTATTCAAATGTCAGCGGGAAATCCCGCTGACAGTTGATGACTCATCTGTTGTTAAGAATGTAGTGGCTAGCTTTTTGTCCCGCTCCTTAACAACCTATTACCTGTGCGCTCGGTGAGCGAACAATCCACTGAGCGCACAGAAAATTTGGGAGTTTGGTGAACACCCAAAGGGACGATGTTTGGGCCCGAACTCATGCTCAGCCCGAACCACTCGCCCATCCCTAGTCCTAAGTCAGGGTCTTGGACCAGGTAGCTAGAGCCCCACAGACTGACATGGCCACAACGATAGGTTGCCTAGCAGGACCTGCAAGAGAGAACAAGGCCTTGGTCCATGCAATCTAAAGACTTTAAGAGGGCTTTAAGTTTTCCCATAGATTCAAACATTGTGGCAGAAAACTCCTTTTTTGGTTCTTTGTTTTTTAAAGTCTGTAGACCAGAGCACAGCACACCCAGTCTCCCAGATATAAAAAAGAAAAACTTGAAAAAAAACAGCAAATGAAAAAAAAAAGGAGAGTGGTTTGCTTCTCTAAGAGCAGACAGAAGAGGTCCATTCTCTGCTGGGTTCTGCAGGGCTGTCCTTAAAGCTTTATTTACCAGTGTCCAGTCTCCTGAAGGCAGCTGGACAACTGTGGCTCCAGAATACTGTCCTGTGTCCTGTTTCTACACTTTAGAAATAACAATATAATGATTTCATTTTTCTGCCTCTCAAATCGTCAGAATAGACTCCAAATAGAATATCCAAAACGTTAAGAGAATCTTGGAAAATAAAGTTCTTCTTCCCAGGATTTGATGTGTGAAGTTAGCACATTTCCACTTCAGTTTACTCCCAGGTTCATTTCCCTTCACCTCACTTTAATAAATGAGGCACAATACACTATTCTGATTGCATTGTGCTGATCTGTCCTCACCATAAGTGCCGCCATTGCCTCTTCTATGTGTATTTTCTATTTTCTTTTCCAGATCCGACTCCACCAGGGAATATCACTTTTGTTACAAATGGGAAAAACACAACTACATTATCCTGGGTAGAGCCATTAAATATGACCAATGTGATAAAATCATATAATATAACATATTACTGGAATGTTTCTTCCTCCGTCACTGTGGCAAGTAACTCTCCACGTGTTACCCTTTCGAGCCTAAAATCTGGGAGTAATTACATCATCACAGTTGTGACAGTCGGAGCCCGGGGCTATATGAGTACACCTGTCAGTGGATCCGTGTTCACAAGTAAGGTCTTACTAATAATAATTAATATGTTACAGGTTTTATACAGCACCGACAGAACAAAAAAGGGAGACAGTACAGTTACAATACAATTTCATACAGGAAGGTTAGGAGGGCCCTACACATGAGAGCTTACAATCTAAAAGGGAAAGTCACGTGGCACGAAAAGGTGATAACTGTGAGGAAAGAGCTGATGAAAAAAGTAAAAGTGGCGGTGGGATTGGCTTCTCTCAAGAGAGATGAGTTTTCAGGAATCACCTAAAAGTAGACAAAGTAGGAAATAGTCAAACAGATTAGGGTAGGGAGTTCCAGAGCATAGGGAGGAGGTGATGATGGAACCAGAGCGTAGGGGATCTTAAGTGGAGCAAAGAGGTTGGTTTGGGAAGTGTACATTGCTTTGTATGTCATTTGAAATCTAAAAATTGTATTTGTTGGGCAAGTGAAAGCCAATGGAGGGATGGGCAAAGAAAATTCAAGAGTGCATTAGTAGCTTTTGTGGTTTCATTTGTTAAGAAGGGGCGAATTTGGAAATATTGATGCAGTGAAGGCAGCAAGATTTGAAGAGCGATTGGATGTGGGGCCAAAAAAAGTAGAGATCAGAGTCAAGGATTACACCTAGCACCCTGGTGTGAGAACAAATATAATATATAAAACAATGTATTTATTTCTTCAAGCATATTGGAATCATTTACCACTAATGTGTCCATCCATGACCAGAAATTTGTAGTTAAGTTATTTTCATCTCTGTGTCTTATAAGATAAATGCTTTATTAGAAGAACGCTTTATATTTTCACAAGATGTGATGTCCTTGGGCTGGAAGTGGATAAACAATTTAAATAGTTGACAAATAAAAATGAAACATTATAAAGAAAAAAGTTCAGTGTGCTACTCAAATTAAAACCAAATAATAATGTGAATATAAAGAAAGAAAATAATGGTATTTTTCCATATGAACTATAATTTTTTCATTTCTTTATATTCACATTATTATTTGAGTAGCGCACTGAACTTTTTTCTTTATACTGTATAAAACCTCATGTTCAAGGTTTTTTAGTTGCAGCACTCAGGATTATTTAGGTTTCATATATTTGCGATTTTGTGTGTTTTTTATGCACTTTTAAAATAGAGTTTCACTTCACTAATTCAAATTCCACATTGGTTTATCAAAGTTGGGGGTAGCGCGGAAAGTCTACCATATAAAAAATTAAACATTGCAACAAAAGACTTATGATTATTAAGTACTGTATGATTAATAATACAACCATTTCTAGGAATTAAAATCCAAAAAACTTTAAATCAAGAAAAGTCACACAGTGCTTTCTGCCATAAAGAAATGGGAATTACCTAGAAGGCATATGCCACGTACACACAAGCGGAATTTCTGACAGAAAGAGTCCGATGGGAGCTTTTCATCGTACACTCCGATCGTGTGTATGCCCCATCGGACTTTGCCCGTCGAAAATTCAGACGGACTTAGATATAGAACATGTTTTAAATTTTTTCAATTTTTACCGATTAATTACTATCAGTAAAACCGCTCATCTGTATGCTGTTCCGACGGACCAAAAACGACGCATGCTCTGAAGCAAGTACGAGACGAAAGCTATTGGCTACTGTCTCTTGAACTTCCTTTTTCTAGTCCCGTAGTACGTGGTGTACGTCACATCGTTCTGGATGGTCGGAATTTGGTGTGATTGTGTGTATGCAAGACAGCTTGAGCGGAATTCCGTCAGAAAAACCATCAGAGATTATTCCGACGACAAAACCGGTCGTGTGTACGAGGCATTACTCTTATGCCCCGTACACACAGTCGGACTTTCCGCCAACAAAACCGTGGATTTTTGTTCAAAGGTTGTTGGCTCAAACTTGTCTTACACACAGTCATACAAATGTTTGCCAACAATTACGAACGTGGGAATGCGGTGACGTACAAGACGTGCGACGAGCCGAGAAAAAGGAAGTTCAATAGCCAGTGCGGCTCCTTCAGCTTGATTCCGAGCATGCGTGAATTTTTGTGCGACGGACTTTTGTACACACGATTGGACTTTCCGACACCAAAGTTTTGTTGGCCGAAAATTTGAGAACCTGCTAGCGAACATTTGTTGGCGAAAAGTCTGATAGCAAATGTTCAATGGAGCATACACAAGGTCGGACTTACCGACAACAAGCTCACATCCAACATTTCCCATTGGAAAATCCGACCGTGTGTTACACTTCGCTTATACCTATACTATTAGATTCTTCTTCTTCAATGTATATTAAGTATTTTCTTTCTCCCAGGTTTAGCTCACATGTATGTTTTCTACATTCTAGAACCATATCCTGTGAACCAGCCACAAGCCTTTAATGTGACTTCCTCTTCTGTGTCCTTAAATTGGACCAAACCGAATGAATATCAGAGTTCTTACACATACAGAGTGCAGACAAATGTCACATCATCGTCTATAATGATAAATAATATAATAGTGACAAGTCAATCAGCTATAGTGGTGAATCTGACCCCGGGGCAAACATATACATTCCTGATATATACAAGAGCCGCTGATAATGTCACTGAATCTGATCCGGTGTTAATAACTACCTGCACAGGTGAGTACAGCCGCAGTCCTGCTCTCATCACTCCGCTGGGGGATGCCAAGAATTTACTACTGTATTACTGAGAACTGTCAGCTTGATAAAAGGGGGTCGCTTAATTTTTGATTGATTAGATCTAGAGGGATTGGTATGTGTATGGGAAAGAACCGGATCTGTCCAAATTCAATATTGCATCAAAAAAGAAACCACGCACAGTGAATCCCTCATGGATTGTTGAATGGACAGACCAGGTAAGCAAAAAAGTACAAATTTTATTGAAACATCATAAAAAAGATTATGACAAACAGTGCCAAAAGACATATATAATGTATAACATCAGATTAGATCAAGTATGTTATCGATACACGTCGTGTATCTTAGACAATGGCTGTCCTTGTGTGGCTAGCTTATGTGCACACAAGCGTGGACACCTTACATGTTTCGGACCATTGTGGGTTCTTCAGAGATTTTTAAGTCGTATGGGTAATAGATTCTACAATTTAAATATATATAATATTAGTATCATGGTAATATAAAGAACAAAAAACAAATATATATGTATATATGTTACTTCACACACAGTCAATAAAGATTGCATGGTCTTTACTTACAAAAATGCGCAGATGATTGTTGCACGTGGCTGGTGTGTGGAAAATCCCACTACGGTAACATAAAATTGGTAGCTGGATGATCAGCGGTCCCACAGTCATTGCAATACACAGAAGAGAACTCCCCAGAGGGGTGGGCCAGCTGGGCGGGGGGGATGGGGCACACCAGGCTTCACAGACAGGGACCCCCACAGCTTTGGAGCATCAGCATCATCATATAGAGGGTGATAGTACATATTGATCTGTATATATAAACAGATAGTAAAATTCTAGCCATTATAAGGCTAGCATATCATAAGGCTAGCATATCATATCTTAAGTTAAAGCCTTTGTTAACCCCCCCAAAAAATATATAACATGCTTTAAAGGAGCAGGATACAACACAGTGCTTGTCCTGTGTCATTTGGCCCCTTGTAAGACCTGGCTGATCCTGCCAGTTTCTCCCCACCCCTCTGTAAACTGACCACGGTGTATCATGGCTGTTGAGCCCTGACACCATGGTCAGTTTACGTGCCTCCATCATCAGCAGCCTGCTATCTGCTCTCCTCTCTGTTCCTGTGTCCTCCTCCCCCTTCCCCTCCTTGTCTGTGTGTGAGCCGCCCCTCCCCACTCCTGCTGCTCTCATAACACTAACCTGTATACACCATCATCATCGCCTCCTATTGCAGTGTCCCCCTCTGTGAATGATTTATAAATATAAATGCTGTAAATACCTCATTTAAGAGCCGAGATTGCGATCACATGACCAGCCAGCTCTCTCCTCCTCTCCTCCTCCCCTCCAGACTGACATAAGCAGGGGAATCTCAGCCCCGCCCGCTGCATCTCTCAGAGGAGGAAAGGAGAAAGCTGGCCAGTCAGGTGATCGTAATCTCGGCAGTGAAATTAGGTATTTGCAGAATTTATTTTTATAAATCACACACAGAGGGGGACACTGCAATAGGAGGCAGTGCTGATGGTGTATACAGGTTGGAGTGGCTTAACAACCACTTTAAGTCATCAAATCATGTTAAAGAGATGGCTGCAT
The DNA here is from genome assembly GCA_037952835.1 of Lithobates septentrionalis. Taxonomy (NCBI): domain Eukaryota; kingdom Metazoa; phylum Chordata; class Amphibia; order Anura; family Ranidae; genus Lithobates; species Lithobates septentrionalis. The sequence continues at coordinate 1,284,717 of JBBDGP010002073.1, read as the reverse complement.
CCCTCCAAAAGATATGCAACATTTAGTATATAGTAACAAAGTATAAGAATCTTTTTATTTATGATGTCATATAACATCTGACAATTACATAAAGATTCATATTGAATTTTATGTCCTATGTATATTCTTTCTTCCTCTTCTAATGTTCTTAAAAATACCTTTGAAGAACTTATAAGTCATCAAAAAACATGAATAAAAACGAGTCTTATGAAGCACATAACATTATGAACATTGTATTTTCAGTTCCCGGACAAGCTGTCAATGTCACTTTAAACAATTACCAGTCGGTAAATTCTCTGGTGGTGAATTGGGCGGCACCAGCAGGAATCGTGTACAATTATAATGTCACCATAACAGGAGATGTAAATAGGACATTACAGAATAATTCTACACAAGTGACCTTCACTAACTTACTACCAGGAAGGAATTATACCGTTACTGTACAGACAATGAGTGGGAGCTGCAACAGTCCAATCACTACAGTGACAGAGGCCACATGTGAGTATCATCCTCAAGTTATTTTAGCTATCCATGTATGTTGGGAGTGCAGGTCACGTGACAGGTATAATAGAAGACGGTTAATAAATAGAGTTCAGAAGATTATGGTTTTTATTTTTCTGCCTCACAAATTGGCAGTATAGATGATTTGGGGTTTAAGCATTATGCGGGTTGGTAGGGGGCTTTTCACAGCTAATATATGTACAGAAATTAGAAGTACAACATTGCTATGGAAGGAGCTCAGATTTACAGAGCTGTATAGTAAGGTGAAGCAAAGCGCACCTGTCTTCACTGTAAATAACCAACTATGTGCAGAGAAACTAGGAAAATAGAGCTTTTTCTTACCAGGATTTGATGTTTGAAATGTATAAATGTATACATATAAAATCTTATACTTTACTACCGGGTTCACTTGACTTTACCACACTTCACACTTTAGTAAATGTGGTATGGTGCATGATCATTCTGGTTGCTGTTCTGCCTGCTGTCTGCCCCCACCATGAGTCCAGCCATTGTCTACTCTAATTGTATCTTCCATTATATTTTCCTAGATCCGACTCCACCAAGAAACATCTCTTTCATTTTAATTCAGACAAACACCACCACGTTATCTTGGGCAGAGCCAGTAAATATGACCGGGGTGATAAAGTCATATAATATAGCCTATTATTGGAATGCCTCTTCCCCCATCACTGTGACAAGTAACTATCAAAATGTCACCCTTCAGAGTCTGAAATCTGGGAGTAATTACACCATTACTGTGGTGACAGTGGGAGCCCGGGGCTATCTGAGTACACCTGTCAGTGGATCTGTGTTCACAAGTAAGTTCTTACTAATAATAATTAATATGTTACAGGTTTTATACAGCACCAACAGAACAAAAAAGGGAGACAGTACAGTTACAATACATTTCAATACAGGAAGGTTAGGAGGGCCCTGCACAAGAGTGCATTAGTAGGAGAAATTGATAGCTGTGCGATTTTGATGGATGAACAATTTGGGGTCAGAGACACAGGGGGAGGAGCAATTATGAGCTCAGATTTGGAAATCTTTCGTTTGAGAAAGTGGTGTGTGACATCCATACGGACATGTAAATTAGGGACACATGAAGGGGTGAACTGAGGAGTAGAGAGATTTGGGTGTCATCAGAGAATAGAAGGGGTCAGAAGACAGAACCTTGGGGGAACCCTTTGTGACATTGAAGGTGCACTGAGATAGGTAGAAGGAGAAACAGGAAAAAGCAGCATCTCGGAGGCCAAGTTTGTGGAGAACCACATGGTCAACTGCCTCAAAATATTTTAGGAGTATGAGTACAGAGTAGTGGCCTTTGGTTTTGGCGGTTATTTAGTCATTAATAGAATTTAGGAGGGCAGTTTCTGTGGACTTTTGTGGGCAAAAGCCAAACTTAAAGGGTTCAATAGGGTTGTTGTCATTGGTCAGGTGGTACATCAGGCAGTAGTAGACTAGGTGTAGAGGTTTGGGGCAAACGGGAGCATGATGATGAGTTTCATGTTGTTCACAATGGTGGGGTTCAGTGTGGACTTTTTAAATATTAGGGTGACTAGTGCATGTTTTATAGGGCTGGGGAAGATGCCAGTAGAGAGGTAAAGATTTGAGATGTGAGTTAGATAGTGTAAAATAGAATAATATGTTGACAGGGGGAGTTGAGAGGGAATGCAGGTGGTTTGGTGGGCTTCAGAATTAAATTTGGCAACCTCCTCTGTTGAGTGAAGGAGATCTCATCACAAAGTGGGTGGAGGCCGTGGGGGAAAAAGTAGAGAACCAAAGGTCGAAAAGAGTTGACACTGCCTGGATGACAGGGTGTAAACGGGCGTGATGTTCAGCAGTACAGAAGCAGGATTTGTATTTTAGGAGGAAAGATTTACAAAGGACGAAGTCTTGTGGTGATTTAGTTTTCTACACCAAAAATGTTTTTTCCAATTCATCTTTTAGGACAGCACATGAGAGAAAGGCTCCACCTACCTAAAACAGGAAACACATCATGCACAATCAAATGAAAAGAGCAGTCACCTGGTGTCTTCAGCATTTGTGCTTCCTCCAGCCTAGGAGGAACATCAGAATGGTTTGTTATTTTTCCCTCAGGCCTCCTAGTATATGCTACCCCATGATTCCATGGACAGTGGAGGGTTGCATCAGTAACTAGAAAGAGAAGGGGCATTAACACCAAAAAAAGGGGGGACACTGGTGCAAATGACAAAAAAAAAAAAAAAGTGTGCAAGGAGTAATAAATGAATGAAGTCTTTTTAGTCCTTGAGAAAAGTTCATAAAAGTCACTGTGGCCTGAAGTTCACATTATGGCAGCGTCAGCAGTCTCTCCTCTAAGCAGGATCTGGGGAGGCGCCCACCAGCAAGGCATGATCCACAATGGTACTAAAAGATTATAAACGAAAAAAACAAAAAACACAAGCACTAGCTACAGTGTTGTGTATTTAAATAGATAGAGACCATAGGTGTGCACAGCCTATTGCATTAGGGTGTGCACCCCAAAGCTCAAACACGCATGCCTTCCTCTGCAGCCTCAGCTGCACTGGACAGTAAATGAATGGGAAGTGCTTCTTGTTCATTGACAAACTGGAGCACAGTTTACTATGCTTCAGTTATGAATTCACACAGTGAACGAGTGTATTGGCTGTGTTCATTTAGAAAAGGAAGGGGCTGGTAAATTAAATATTTGCTGGCCCTTTCCCTCGCTCTCCACCGTGAAACAACCCCCCTTCCCCCCGCAGCAGCCAGGGGAGGAGAGGAGAGGAGGGAAGCCAGGAGCACTGTGGGATCAGGGGCCAACACAGGGGGAAGCCCATGCAGTAGGGGAATCTGCACCACACGTAGTAATTAGGGTGTGCCTGGGCACACCTGGTACACCCCCTGCGCATGCCTATGATAGAGACATAACATACTGCAGAAGCATGAGGTCAGAGTCATAGTTTATTTATCTAATACACAACAATCAACAATACATATGTAATTGATGCCTACTGTATGCCACAAAGCCAATAATTCACATAATCTCATTATAGATATAGCCTAGCCTCTGGCTACCAATCATTTATACATCCATCCAGTGGAGGAACCCAGGGAACCCCAGATGATAGTAGTTTAAAGCTGAGCATACCAACTAGAGTGCATAGCAGATACTGGTAACCCATAATGGGTACAGCTTCGTCTCCTAGACATACCCAAATATTTGGGTTAGAACAGAAGGAAATATGAGTTCCCTTAATACTACATATTGAATCAATGCATATACACAGTGATTACCCCAATACATTGCAGTGCACATCGATTGATAAAACAACAGCCCACACTAAGGATTAAGGTGGGAGACAGTCAAAGCCTCCCAGCTCATTAGGTCTTAACACATTCAAATCTAGTGGTAAATGAAAGTTGCTCACCATCTTTAGAAGAGGTGACAACTACAGTATATAAGTCCCCTTTTTCACATGTGCGGATCCTTTTTCAGACACCTGCCGGCTCAGCAGGGATCGATCCGTTGATCCCCGCAGAGCTGGCGGATGACAAGTCTGTCTCTGCACACTGTGCAGAAATGGGCCTGTCACATCTCGGCTCTCCTCTTTGGGGGGATCGGAGGAAAAAGGACCGCCTGTCCGTTTTCATCCGATCCGCCAGACAGATGGAAAATAGGGTTTCCATTCGTCTGGATTTTGCGTCTGCCATTCGTCTGGATCGGGGCGGATCGAATGGCAGCAGACATGTCACCGATGACATCTGTCGCTCCATAGACATGTATGGAGCGACCGTTCAGGTCCACCTGAAAAAACTGACAGACGGATCTGAATGGTCCGCACGTGTGAAAGGGCCCTAAGTGTGCAACCAGAGAAATCAAAAGTCCAACACCTGCAGACATTCATTAGCAATCATTAAATATAGGTTTGTCTACGCAACCCTTGCATGGAGGTTTAGCCCAGGAGCCTATCAATTAAATGTTGCGGTATCCATATTTTATGTTTCTAATTTAATCTAGGGATGGGTTATTGCCTGAATCCAAGTACAGAAAGTCCTGTTTCAAACCATGGCAGACCCCACTATACAGCTACCTCCCCTTGCTGCCAAATGGAGAGTGTATTTGATAGTAAAAAAACAGACAGCAGTAACCTTCCACAGGCACAACTGTAACAAAAATGTAGGAAGGCATTAAAAGGGTGCAGCTTCTGCTGATCTGAGTTTCTAGGACTCTGCAGCTTGAGAGGTGTTAGGGCCTCTGCCTCCAAATTATCACACCAATGGTGGACAGGAACACAAAGCACTTTCACTCTGTGCTTTGTAAGAGGCACGCACACACCCATAGCAACCAACACCCAAAAGGAGGACATCCTCTTAGGGGTAACCCCACACTGTGCCTCCCCACAGTATGGGTATAGTAGGAAGGAGAACTAAAAGAAAAAACTCCAACCAACCTACCTTGGAGCCATCTGCCAGATTCACAGCAGTGGTCATGGCGGAATCAGACTGCATGGTGTAGCCTTGCTGACCCAATAAAGTCTGCTGTAATACTACTGGGGAGATCCAGATCCGCTTACTGCTCCATCCATCCCCAACCAGCTTGTGCTCCCTCCCTGGTGTCTGCGGATGCTGGCACCAGGTTATACTCACAAACCCACCATATTGCTGTCCATTCAGGGGGACCTGTGGCATAGCGGGCTGCATTCTGTCCTGGCCTATGCACCATAGCTCACCTGGCTCAGCAGACATGTGTCTTATCTGAAAGTAGTCAAGGACTCCAGATTCCTCTGATCCAGCCCCACTGATCCCCAAGGGGGTGGAGTATCTACCTGCTTCAGCCATGCAGTTCTCCCTCCAAAAGATTTGGGGAAGCCAACAGCATTGATCCATCCATACCAATCAGTAGTCAGGGGCTCAGCCAGCCACTGAGTACTCAAGGCCTGACCAAATGTGAGTAAGGGAGGGCTCCACTAGAGCCTCGGTGCCCACAGGGATAGTTGCTTCTCCTCTGGTGGAGAAGGAACCATGGGGAAATCTAAGAAGGTGATGGGGAGGGAAGGTCCTAGAAAAACCCCAGTTATGCAACCCTTCCAAGGGTAAAAAGAAATAGGAGAGAAAAAAGCACCACTACCTAAGTTTAACATTTATTAAAACATATTGGTAAAATGAAAAACAATAAATATGCACTCATGTATAAAGGACATTAAAAAAGCGTATTAATAGGTCTCCAGGAGTTGGCAGCCTTCCAGGTGGTCAATGATGAGCAAGCATCTCTGCGTGAATGTAATGTAAGATGGCCAGTAGACACATGCCTAGTTTTTGTGATTTAGGTTTTTTTCTGCCTTCGCAATTACTTCCTGTAGTGACCAAGTAATCCCTGTGGGGGAAAAGGCAAGGTTTTTCCTCACAGCCCTTGATAGCCAAAACCCTCTTGATGCTGTCATGCTACACAGACAGTGCAAGACTCCTTGTAGGAGACATCCAGTCAACAGTGATCAAATACGCAAAGCCCCAATTCTATACCCCAAAGCCACTGAATGGCTAATCACTAACCCAGCATGTCTTTTTTTTTCTAAAATAGAAATGATCTATATTGATCATAGGGCTCATCTAGCTCATAAATTCACCCTTTTATACACTGCTGGACAAGGACATTATTTTAGTAGATATGTAGCTTTCAATTAACTATACAATTATCCCTGACTGGTTACTTGTTTATAACAGTTCTAAGGGTCTGAATAACAATTTCCCCAAGCTACGGGGGGGTTAAGTATTGGTTATCCCTTCCCTATATCCAAACTCATCCTAAGATAGGCAGCAAAGCCATACTATTTTATCTTAAGCAATCCAGATGATGGGAAAAAGTAAAGTAGCCTTTTGGTACTACTCACAGGACCCAGGTCAGTTGTTTGGATGTCTAAGAACACCATAGACAGTTGGCTCACATTCACCTTTTCGGTGCACACTGTACATCATTTTAAAAATAGAACCTCACAGTGGTTTTGGTTATCTTCACAGGTCTTTGACCTCAGCATGGACAGAGAATAAGTGGTTTTGTCTCAACAGCTTGCCACCTGGTCCAATTGTCATACGGTGTTTTGACAGATTGGATTGCCCTGCTGTCTTTTCAGGACTATGCCTTGTGGAATAGTTCCTGCAAGCAGTAGTTCCATCCTAATAGGTTATTTCTATATTGTCCTCTTATGTGCTGTCCTGGAAGCTGAATTAGGAAAAGAGTTGGTTTCCTGGTAACTCCATTTCCATGAATCTTGCAGGACAGCAGGGATTCCTGCCCTATATTCTGCATTTTATTGAGTTATGTTATTCCATTAGTTGCCTTTTGTTCTTCCTTAACACTGAGGACACTAAGTGACTGTACTCTTTTGATATGATTGTGGATGATGTTTTCCTGTTTTAGATTTCCTGTTTCCTGTTTTTAGCCTCTCTCTCATGTGCTGTCCTGGAAGATTCATGGAAATTGAATATGAAAATAACTAACTTTTTTTTTTTTTTTTTTTAATAGAATCCTGAGATGCATCCAGAGTCCCTGGTAAATCATCTGTGTAAGCAGGTGCCCGTAGTGACGTAGTAGTGGGATGATATGAATTAATTAAATTATTAGTATGATGCGAGTCATTTCCAGCAGCAGTCCGGGTCTTCCAGAGAGATGCACTTTATTGAAACTTCAGAATCAATCCAACGGAGGTATAGACAAGATGGATGACAGGATATTCATGCAACATTCAGAGACCTTCAGAGAACCCAGTTTCTCCTGTCACATTTTAGCCAAACCGGACCTTCACTCTTATACACCTTTTTTTCCCACAAGGACAAACAATTTGATTGTCCAGTCCTAATGATCTGCTTTTGTCCTTCTAAGTGACAGATAATGACCTCTTAGCCGTGGACAGCTATAGTCATCAAATGTCCTAATTTGCATTCTTGCATATTAACATAGCACAGTCATTATCTGTCCCCTTTGATATGTAGAGTAAACCTGGTTTGGGCAGTCTCCTCTTTAATCAGCAAGTCCCCTTTTAAATGCCTAATTAGATAAACATAATGAGGGGGGGGGGGGGTTGGGACTTTAAATGAAGCACAAGGTGTGTACCTCCATCCCTGGTTCAGGTATGAGAAAAAGGGACTTTAAATGAGGCTATTGATTTGTGGGGGTGAGATAATTAGGAAATATATTTAATTGGCATATTGAGTCTGACAATACATAACATTAGTTCACATAGTAGAAAAGGTTTAATATGACAACACTGAAGAAATGACACTTTGCTACAATGTAAAGTAGTGAGTGCACAGCTTGTATAAAAGTATAAATTTGCTGTTCCCTAAAATAACAAGACACAGCCATTAATGTCTAAACCACTGGCAACAAAAATGAGTACACCCCTAAGTGAAAATGTCCAAATTGGGCCCAATTAGACATTTTCCCTCCCCGGTGTCATGTGACTCGTTAGTGTTGCAAGGTCTCAGGTGTGAATGGGGAGAAGGTGTGTTAAATTTGGTGTCATCTCTCTCACTCTCTCATACTGGTCACTGGAAGTTCAACATGATACCTCATGGCAGAGACCTCTCAGAGGATCTGAAAAAAAGAATTGCTGCTCTACATAAAGATGGCCTAGGCCATACAAAGATTGCCAAGACCCTGAAACTGAGCTGCAGCACGATGGCCAAGACCATAAAGGGGTTTAACAGGACAGGTTCCACTCAGAACAGGCCTCGCCATGGTCGTCCAAAGAGGTTGAGTGCACATGCTTAGCGTCATATCCAGAGGTTGTCTTTGGGAAATAGACATATGAGTGCTGCCAGCATTGCTGCAGAGGTTAAAGGGGTGGGGGGGTCAGCCTGTCAGTGCTCAGACCATAAGCTGCACACTGCATCAAATTGGTCTGCATGGCTGTCATCCCAGAAGGAAGCCTTTTCAAAAGATGATGCACAATAAAGCCCGCAAACAGTTTGAAGACAAGCAAACTAAGGACATAGATTACTGGAACAATGTCCTGTGGTCTGATTAAACCAAGATAAACTTATTTGGTTCAGATGGTGTCAAGCATGTGTGGTGGCAACCAGGTGAGGAGTACAAAGACAAGTGTGTCTTGCCTACAGTTAAACATGGTGATAGAAGTGTCATGGTCTGGGGCTCCATGAGTGCTGCCGGCACTGGGGAGCTACAGTTCATTGAGGAAACCATGAATGCCAACGTGTTATGTGACATACTGAAGCAGAGCATGATCCTCTCCCTTTGGAGACTGGGCCACAGATCAGGATTCCAACATAATAACGACCCCAAACACACCTTGAAGACATCCACTGCCTTGGCTAAAGAAGCTGAGGGTAAAGGTGATGGACTGGCCAAGCATGTCTCCAGACCTAAACCCTATTGAGCATCTGTGGGGCATCCTCAAACAGAAGGTGGAGGAGTGCAAGGTCTCTAACATCCACCAGCTCTGTGATATCATCATGGAGGAGTGGAAGAGGAATTCAGTGGCAACCTGTGAAGCTCTGGTGAACTCCATGCCCAAGAGCTTTAAGGCAGATGGTGGCCACACCAAAAAATATTGACATTTTGTGCCCAATTTGGACATTTTCACTTAGGGGTGTACTCACTTTTGTTGCCAGCAGTTTAGACATTAATGGCTGTGTGTTGAGTTATTTTTAGGTCACAGCAAATGTACACTGTTATACAAGCTGTACACTCACTACTTTACATTCTAGAAACATGTCATTTTTTCAGTGTTTTCACATGAAACGATATAATAAAATATTTACAAAAATGTGAGAGGTGTACTCACTTTTGTGAGATACTGTACATAGACATTAAACAGGATAGGGATTTTTTAAGGTGCTACATCAATTATCCAGACATAACAGTTAAAATGAATAGCATTTATTATAAATTCATAAGGCCAGAGGCCTCTTGCCTACGGTAAAGATTGTCCATACTAGTGGCGCTTCTTTGGTGTGATTTTGACGTTAAGGTGGATGGTCTATATGTGGGTGGGTCCTTCATATCCCCATGTGATGTATCTATTTTAATAAATAATGCTGTATATCTTACCAGTACATATATATATATATATATATATATATATATATATATATATATATATATATATATATATATATATATATTTTTTTTTTTTTTTTTTTTTTTGACAGTATACTATTTGCATATTTCCTGAAGAGTGTCATTTCTTCAGTGTTGTCACATGAAAAGATATAATAAAATATTTACAAAAATGTGAGGGGTGTACTCACTTTTGTGTGTGTATATATATATATATATATATATATATATATATATATATATATATATATATATATATATATATATATATATATATAAATGTATATACACACATAAAATATACTACAGTGCCTACAAGGGGTTAATGTGTCTGCTTGTGTATACACTTGTTTTGGCTGGCTGGGCCCATTTCTTCATGTTGGTTGAGCCAGCTGGGTGCCAAATGTTACAATGTTTGTTTGTTTCCTGTGTCCCCAGAGTGACCTTAGAGCCAGGGGTAACTAGGCTGTAAGGGTTAATGTTTTTCCCACCATTTTTAGCCAGGTTACCACCCCCTACAGGTCAACTAACTTAAAAAGGACTGCCTTTAAACCCCTGGAGGTCAGCCTGGAGAATTTCTGCCAAAATGTAGCTGGATCCTCTGCTGGAGTGATCACCTAATCAGGGTTCCTGGAGAGGTTCTCGTGCCTGGGACGTTATGGACTTGCACTGCCTCTTGTAGATTATTGCCCTAATGGACTATTTCCTTAAAAATGATTGCTTTATGGACTCTGTATAACTCTGTAGAACTCTGTATAGGATTTGTGTTGAAACTGCTTTTTGAGAAATGTACTGTATGCAGCAATGACCTCAGTAAAGAATCTTGATTGTTTACTTGCTTTGCCTGGTCTGAAGTCTCTTAAAGGGGTGCATACACAATGAATCAAAAGAACAGGGCTTGCAACACAAGGGGACAGAGCTACAGTATAGGAAGATGCAGTACATGGGTCCAACACACAGAGTACTATCCAGAGGAAGTTAATGTGCTGTTGCTTAGGACTACATATTTTAATGCAGCCAATCAGCCAGGAGATGGTGACTGGCAGGGGCGACAGTTTCTCTGGTAGTGGAGGCGGTTAAGCACTTGGCACTTCCATTAGCGGCCTGTTCCCCCAATTTTTAGGACTGGATCCACAGCATAGAGTGCCAAAGGACCTAGCCTGGAGTCCTGGAAAAGGGTGTGTAGAGGGGCTCCTGGAGAAGAGAGCAAGCATGGAGGTTTGAGAGAGGAGAGTGAGTGGTTCTTGTATCCTATAGCAGTGTTTCTCAACTCCAGTCCTCAAGGCGCCCCAACAGGTCATGTTTTCAGGATTTCCCTTAGATGAAACGGCTGTGGTAATTACGAAGGCAGTGAAAATGATCAAATCACCTGTGCAGAATAATGGACAGCCTGAAAACATGACCTGTTGGGGCACCTCGAGGACTGGAGTTGAGAAACACTGTCCTATAGCAACCATGGGATGTGTCACCGGGAGGGAGATGACATCAATTGCTGGATTGGTGGAGCCTGGGACAGGCTCAGTGGGACTGGTCTAAAAATGCTTTACAACTGGTAAGTGGTATCCTCTATGCAAAGGAGTACATAAAGTGATTGTCCCTTCCCTCCAATCTTTTTAGAGCTCTCCTCACTGAGCTCTGCAGAGTGTAACTTCAGCTCTCCACCTGCTCTTTTCTGAACTCTCAGACAAGTTTATAATTTAGCACTTTGAACAGGTGTAGAGAAGACTGCAGATAATTTGGTACAACATATGTAGGTGGATTTTTTTATCTGTGTATCACCTGAGGACAGTCACTTCACTGATTGGAAGAGTTTACAACCACTTTAAGTGTCATCAGTGTAACGGAGTCAGCACAGAAAGCAAGAAGATAACAGTGTCATTGCAGCTTGCTTCTAGGCCTGGGAGATCTTAATGTTGAATATCACATGACCTTAGCTCCCAGCCTGAGGTTCAAGCATTAGGGAGTACAGTTCAACTTATTCCCAAATCAGGTGCCTAACCAACCACCTAACACCACACACCTAACCAAAAACAGAAAAAAAATAATATTACTAGACTACTACTGACATTCAAAATGTTAATAAGCACAAAAATATAGCAAAGAACGTGAGCTGAATGTACCTGGGTTTTGGTTCTTGGGGAATATGCCAAGCAGCTCAAAAGTACTGAATGTTATTATGAACTGCATTGAAGCCCAATTCCATTAACCAAAATGCCTATTGGCTGCCTTAAAGTGGATCTTCATCCTCCAGAGAATGTTGCCTAACAGATTCCTCCATTCACATTGATCGAATAAGAATATATGCTGAAGCATATGGGTTACCCGCCCTCTGTACACTCCAGCCCCTATGCCTATGTTTTTTTTTTAACTGTGGTGGTGTAATCACCTCCTACAGCACTGGAGTCACTGATTTACATATTGCGAGAGCAAACCCAGTTGCTGTCAAAATAAACAAATTAGTGCTGCAGCTAATGGCGTACCTGAAAAGCAAACCATGGTAAACAATAGGGATGAGCTTCGTGTTCGAGTCGAACCCATGTTCGACTCGAACATCGGCTGTTCGACCGTCCGTCGAATTGCGAACGTTATGGGCCGTTCGCGCCAAATTCGTGTGGCGCGTCACGGCCCATAATTCACTGCGGCATCGCAGTGCATTGCTGGCTGATGATTGGCCAAGCATGCACTATGACCCGCATGCTTGGCCAATCACAGCGCCGTCAGTAGAGAGAGCTGTAATTGGCCAAAGCCAGGGTGGCTTTGGCCAATTATGGCTCAGGGGATTTAGTACACGCCCCACACTATATAAGGCCGCCTGCACGGCGGCCCTGTGTAGTGTGTTCCGGTGTGCTGATAGAGAGAGAGACAGACAGTGTCATTTGATTTGAGTTAGCTAGATTAGGCTAGATCTGTTCCTGCTATTTACATTTAGTGCAGTGCGTCCTGCTCACAGTGTTCAGCTAGATCCGTTCCTGCTATTTACATTTAGTGCAGTGCGTCCTGCTCACAGTGTTCAGCTAGATCTGTTCCTGCTATTTACATTTAGTGCAGTGCGTCCTGCTCACAGTGTTCAGCTAGATCCGTTCCTGCTATTTACATTTAGTGCAGTCAGTGCGTCCTGCTCACAGTGTTCAGCTAGATCCGTTCCTGCTATTTACATTTAGTGCAGTCAGTGCGTCCTGCTCACAGTGTTCAGCTAGATCTGTTCCTGCTATTTACATTTAGTGCAGTCAGTGCGTCCTGCTCACAGTGTTCAGCTAGATCTGTTCCTGCTATTTACATTTAGTGCAGTGCGTCCTGCTCACAGTGTTCAGCTAGATCCGTTCCTGCTATTTACATTTAGTGCAGTGCGTCCTGCTCACAGTGTTCATCTAGATCCGTTCCTGCTATTTACATTTAGTGCAGTGCGTCCTGCTCACAGTGTTCAGCTAGATCCGTTCCTGCTATTTACATTTAGTGCAGTGCGTCCTGCTCACAGTGTTCAGCTAGATCTGTTCCTGCTATTTACATTTAGTGCAGTGCGTCCTGCTCACAGTGTTCAGCTAGATCTGTTCCTGCTATTTACATTTAGTGCAGTCAGTGCGTCCTGCTCACAGTGTTCAGCTAGATCCGTTCCTGCTATTTACATTTAGTGCAGTGCGTCCTGCTCACAGTGTTCAGCTAGATCTGTTCCTGCTATTTACATTTAGTGCAGTGCGTCCTGCTCACAGTATTCAGCTAGATCCGTTCCTGCTATTTACATTTAGTGCAGTCAGTGCGTCCTGCTCACAGTGTTCAGCTAGATCTGTTCCTGCTATTTACATTTAGTGCAGTCAGTGCGTCCTGCTCACAGTATTCAGCTAGATCCGTTCCTGCTATTTACATTTAGTGCAGTCAGTGCGTCCTGCTCACAGTGTTCAGCTAGATCTGTTCCTGCTATTTACATTTAGTGCAGTGCGCCCTGCTCACAGTGTTCAGCTAGATCTGTTCCTGCTATTTACATTTAGTGCAGTCAGTGCGTCCTGCTCACAGTGTTCAGCTAGATCCGTTCCTGCTATTTACATTTAGTGCAGTGCGTCCTGCTCACAGTGTTCAGCTAGATCTGTTCCTGCTATTTACATTTAGTGCAGTGCGTCCTGCTCACAGTATTCAGCTAGATCCGTTCCTGCTATTTACATTTAGTGCAGTCAGTGCGTCCTGCTCACAGTGTTCAGCTAGATCTGTTCCTGCTATTTACATTTAGTGCAGTCAGTGCGTCCTGCTCACAGTATTCAGCTAGATCCGTTCCTGCTATTTACATTTAGTGCAGTCAGTGCGTCCTGCTCACAGTGTTCAGCTAGATCCGTTCCTGCTATTTACATTTAGTGCAGTGCGTCCTGCTCACAGTGTTCAGCTAGATCCGTTCCTGCTATTTACATTTAGTGCAGTCAGTGCGTCCTGCTCACAGTGTTCAGCTAGATCCGTTCCTGCTATTTACATTTAGTGCAGTCAGTGCGTCCTGCTCACAGTGTTCAGCTAGATCTGTTCCTGCTATTTACATTTAGTGCAGTGCGTCCTGCTCACAGTGTTCAGCTAGATCCGTTCCTGCTATTTACATTTAGTGCAGTGCGTCCTGCTCACAGTGTTCAGCTAGATCCGTTCCTGCTATTTACATTTAGTGCAGTGCGTCCTGCTCACAGTGTTCAGCTAGATCCGTTCCTGCTATTTACATTTAGTGCAGTGCGTCCTGCTCACAGTGTTCAGCTAGATCTGTTCCTGCTATTTACATTTAGTGCAGTGCGTCCTGCTCACAGTGTTCAGCTAGATCTGTTCCTGCTATTTACATTTAGTGCAGTCAGTGCGTCCTGCTCACAGTGTTCAGCTAGATCCGTTCCTGCTATTTACATTTAGTGCAGTGCGTCCTGCTCACAGTGTTCAGCTAGATCTGTTCCTGCTATTTACATTTAGTGCAGTGCGTCCTGCTCACAGTGTTCAGCTAGATCCGTTCCTGCTATTTACATTTAGTGCAGTCAGTGCGTCCTGCTCACAGTGTTCAGCTAGATCCGTTCCTGCTATTTACATTTAGTGCAGTCAGTGCGTCCTGCTCACAGTGTTCAGCTAGATCCGTTCCTGCTATTTACATTTAGTGCAGTGCGTCCTGCTCACAGTGTTCAGCTAGATCCGTTCCTGTTATCTTCCTACTGACAGGCAGGCTTGTCTGGTTACAGTATATAAAGCTACCTGAAGAAAATTACAGGTGTTCTATCCCAGCTTAGTGCAGCTACAGGCCATTAGTATGTCTGGAAGGCCAAGAAGGAGAGGCAGACAGTCACAAGCCAATAAGAGAGGGCAAGCAGGCTCTGTGTCTAGTGCTGGTCGTGGAGACGGTGCATCCTCATCAGCCCGTGGCCATGGGACACGCTTGGCCTTTTTTTCGGCAGCTGGCCGTGTTGAGCCGCAACATGCAGAAAACTTGGTCGAGTGGATGACCAAGCCGTCCTCATCCTCCTCATCCTCTCTCACCCATGCCCAGGGTGCTTTGTCTGGCAAAGCAGCGGCCTCTTCCCTCAGCTCAATGTCATCAGTGACTCCTTCCCTAGCTCCACCATGTCCTCATGAGGATTCCCTCGAACTGTTTGACCACAGTGTTGGGTACATGCTCCAGGAGGATGCCCAGCGTTTGGAAGGCTCTGATGATGATACTGAGCTCGATGAAGGCAGTAACATGAGCACGGACAGAGGGGGTGCCCAAGAAGGACAGCAATCTGGCAGTCATGCTCCCCCTGCTGCAGCATACTGCCAGGTTTGCTCCAGTGATGAGGAGGGAGGGGATGATGAGGTCACTGACTCAACGTGGGTGCCTGATAGGAGAGAGGAGGAGGAGGAGGAGGAGGAGGCGGCACATCACCAACGAGGCAGGATGCCCTCCAGGGGCCAGCCTAAGGGCAGCACATTGACTGCATCACACCCCAAAGCTCCACATGTGCAGGGCGCTGCAGTCCCTGCGCGTTATTCAAAAAGTTCTTTGGTGTGGGCCTTTTTTGAGACGAGTGCATCAGATCGCACCGCTGCTATTTGCAACATATGTCTCAAGCGTATCTCGCGTGGCCAAAACATCTCCCGCTTGGGTACCACATGCTTGACCAGACATATGTTGACCTGCCATGCAGTTCGTTGGCAAGCATATCTAAAAGACCCACACCAAAGAACAAAGAGGATCTCTCCTTGCTCCTCATCAGCTGAGATTTCCAACCCCACTAGACCTTCAGTCCTCTCTGAGACCTGCAGTGAGAGGAATGAAGGTGTAGAATTAGGTGTGTCACAGCCAAGTACTTGTGGGCAATCTGCTTTTGGTACACCGACGCCAGATTGTACCAGGCAAATTTCCCTGCCCCAGCTGCTGCACCGCCGAAAAAAGTTTGCTCCCAGCCATCCACATGCCCAGCGGTTGAATGCTAGCTTGGCAAAATTGCTAGCACTTCAACTGCTGCCTTTTCAGTTGGTAGACTCTGCCCCCTTCCGTGAGTTTGTGGAATGTGCGGTTCCTCAGTGGCAGGTACCCAAACGCCACTTTTTCTCACGGAAGGCGATTCCAGCTCTCTACCGGCATGTGGAAGGCAATGTCCATGCCTCGCTGGACAGGGCGGTCAGCGGTAAGGTGCATATTACCGCTGACTCATGGTCCAGCAGGCATGGACAGGGACGTTACTTAAGTTTCACGGCGCATTGGGTGACTCTGCTGGCAGCTGGGAAGGATGCAGGACAAGGTGCAGTAGTGTTGGAGGTTGTTCCGCCACCACGCCTCCAAAATGCTGATTGTGACACACCTCTCTCCTCCACCCCCTCCTCTTCTTCTTCCTCCATGGCCTCTTCCTCGGAACCAGCGGTGCTCCGTAGGCGTTCAAGGGGCTACGCAAGTACGCAGGCCAAAAGATGCCATGCGGTGCTTGAGCTGGTGTGCTTGGGGGACAGGAGCCACACTGGGGCAGAGGTTCTGTCAGCTCTGCAGGGGCAGGTTCAGAGGTGGTTGACGCCACGCCAACTTAAGGCAGGAATGGTGGTTTGCGACAATGGCACCAACCTCCTCTCTGCCCTCCGACAGGGACAACTGACCCATGTGCCCTGTTTGGCTCACGTCCTTAACTTGGTGGTGCAGCGGTTCTTGGGCAGGTACCCGGGCTTACAGGATGTCCTGAGGCAGGCCAGGAAAGTCTGTGTGCATTTCCGCCGGTCATATAATGCCAGTGCTCGGCTGACGGACCTCCAAAAGGAGTTTAACCTGCCCAAGAACCGCCTAATCTGTGACATGCCCACCAGGTGGAACTCGACATTGGCCATGCTGCAGCGGCTGCACACGCAGCAGAGGGCCATCAATGAGTACCTGTGCGACTATGGCACCAGGACAGGGTCAGGGGACCTTTGTTTTTTTTCCCCACGCCAGTGGGCCATGATCAGGGATGCATGCACTGTCCTGTCACCATTCGAGGAGGCCACGAGGATGGTGAGCACTGACAGTGCATGCATCAGTGACACTGTCCCCCTTGTCCACCTGTTGGAGCACACGCTGCGTGGAATAATGGACAGGGCACTTGAGGCAGAACAGAGGCAGGAAGAGGAGGACTTCCTTAGCTCTCAAGGCCCCCTTTATCCAGACAGTGTTCCTGCGTGCCCGCCGATCACACAGGAAGAGGACGAGGAGGAGGAGGAGGAGGAGGAGGAAGATTGTGTCAGTATGGAGGTGGAGCCTGGCACTCAGCATCAGCAGTCTTTAAGGGATCAGTCCCAAGGAACACATGGACTTGTACGTTGCTGGGAGGAGGTGGCTGCGGACGTTGTTGTCCTTAGTGACCCAGAGGACTCCGGACCGAATGCCTCAGCAAACCTACGCTGCATGGCCTCCCTGATCCTGCAAAGCCTGCGTAAGGATCCTCATATTCGTGGTATCAAGGAGAAGGACCAATACTGGCTGGCAACCCTCCTTGATCCACGTTACAAGGGTAAGGTTGCGGACCTTATCTTGCCATCGCAGAGGGAGCAGAGGATGAAACATCTTCGGGAGGCCTTGCAGAAAGGTCTGTGCAACGCGTTCCCAGAGACTGGGAGGTTACAAACTCCTGTTTCTGGACAACGTGTTGCTGAGGCTTCGGTCAGTCAAAGAAGGAGCGGTGGAGAAGGTGGCCGTCTGACCGATGCGTTCAGACAATTTTTTGGTCCGCAGCCCCAAGGTATGATCGGTTCCAGCAACCATCGCCAGCGTCTGTTTTACATGGTGCAGGAATACCTAGGGGCAAGATCAGACTTGGACACCTTTCCCACCGAAAATCCTCTGGGTTACTGGGTCTTGAGGATGGATCACTGGCCAGAGCTTGCACAGTATGCAATTGAGCTACTGGCCTGTCCTGCATCCAGCGTTCTTTCGGAACGCACATTCAGTGCTGCTGGAGGCGTGGTAACCGATCACAGGGTGCGTCTGTCCACTGACTCGGTCGATCGGCTGACCTTCATAAAAATGAATCAGTCTTGGATCACCACCAGCTACCAAGCACCTGATGCTGATGTAACTGAATAATTTTTTTCAGATCCCTTCAAAGACTGCCTATGCTGATGCTGAGTGACTATCCCTGAGTAATTATCCTCTTCCTCCTCAATCATCACGCTGATAGCTTGTAAGAACATTTTTGGTTCTGGGCGCCACCACCAGTGCCTAAGGCACAATTTTTCAGCCCCTGTATAACAGGGGCGTGTAATTACAATTTTTGATGTAATACTTTGCAGCAGGGCTCGTTCCTGCATTCCAACTAGAGTGTCTGTGAGGGGTTGCAGTGTTGTGGCACCAGCACCAGTGCCTAAGGCCCAATTTTTCTGCCCCTGTCTAACAGGGGCGTGTAATTACAATTTTTGATGCAATACTTTGCAGCAGGGCTCGTTCCTGCGTTCCAACTAGAGTGTCTGTGAGGGGTTGCAGTGTTGTGGCACCAGCACCAGTGCCTAAGGCCCAATTTTTCTGCCCCTGTCTAACAGGGGCGTGTAATTACAATTTTTGATGCAATACTTTGCAGCAGGGCTCGTTCCTGCGTTCCAACTAGAGTGTCTGTGAGGGGTTGCAGTGTTGTGGCACCAGCACCAGTGCCTAAGGCCCAATTTTTCTGCCCCTGTCTAACAGGGGCGTGTAATTACAATTTTTGATGCAATACTTTGCAGCAGGGCTCGTTCCTGCGTTCCAACTAGAGTGTCTGTGAGGGGTTGCAGTGTTGTGGCACCAGCACCAGTGCCTAAGGCCTAATTTTTCAGCTCCTGTTCAACAGGGGCATGTAATTACAATTCTTGATCTAATATTTCACAGCAGGGCCCTGTGAGGGCTTACAGTGTTTTGGCCACAGCAACACCTAAGGCCCAAATTTCTGCTGAGTATATAGGGCAGGACCCTACTTTCAAACATCTAACTTACAAACGACTCCTACTTGCAAACGGAAGGAGACAACAGGAAGTGAGATGAAATCTACCCCTAGGAAGGGAAATTCTCTCATGTAAGAGTTAATATGGGAAAACAATTTCTCCTTTCCACTGATGCTTTCCAATCCTTGTTCCACAAAAAAACCCAAATTTTCAAAAAACATTTTTCATTGGGACAAAAAAGTGAGGTGAAATCTTCTGAAGAGGAGGAAAGACGCAAAACAAATGTCACAGGGGTGATAACCCTTCCCTATGTTTTCCAAAAAGCTTAGAAAAGATTTTTTGGCTGGAGCTAAACACGTTAAAAATGTTCAAAATTACAAACAGATTCTACTTAACAACAAACCTACAGTCCCTGTCTTGTTTGCACCGCCTGTATACTGCTGTTCAGAGTATATAGGGACCTTTCCTTATTTTAATTTGGGTGCGGGGTTCCCCTTAATATCCATACAAGACCCAAAGGGCCTGGTAATGGACTGGGGGGTACCCATGCCGTTTGTCTCACTGATTTTCATCCATATTGCCAGGACCCGACATGACATTAAACCCGCAAGCAGTTTTAAATGAGATTTTTTCCTTTAAAAATGACATTTGGTGCAGGGACTGTTCTAAACATGGGAAACACGCATCACTTTACAGGCATACTATAGACACCCCCCAGGTACGATATTTAAAGGAATATTTCACTTTTTTTTTTTTTACTTTAAGCATCATTAAAATCACTGCTCCCGAAAAAACGGCCGTTTTTAAAAGTTTTTTTTGCATTGATACATGTCCCCTGGGGTAGGACCCGGGTCCCCACACCCTTTTTAGGACAATACCATGCAAATTAGCCTTTAAAATGAGCACTTTTGATTTCGAACGTTCGAGTCCCATAGACGTCAATGGGGTTCTAACGTTCGTGCGAACTTGCGGTCCGTTCGCGGGCTCTGGTGCGAACCGAACCGGGGGGTGTTCGGCTCATCCCTAGTAAACAATAAAACTCAGTAACCGTACAGTAAAACAGTAGACTGGCATACCTGCAAAGCAAACAATGGTTAACAATAAAACACAGTAACAATAAAACATTACATTATAGCATAAAATACAGTAAAACCAGTACAAACAACAAACCAACAGCTATTTTTGGCTTTTTTCTTTAAATTTTTAATGTGTTGGGGTTTTTTTTAGTTTTTCTTTTTTTTTTTTACACTTTTATTGTAACTATAAACGTTCCAGGTTAGGGTCTCTCAAAATGCGATAGCCATCTAACATCTTTTGAGACCCTGTGTGAAAGTGTGCCCTAAACTGTGCTGCACCCTATACTAAAAAAAAAATTACTCACCAACACCACCTGGTATCAAGAGATAGGGGTATATCTATCTCTCCTCCCATCTATTGGCAACATAAAAATGAGATGAACTTGGATACTGGGCGCTCCGTTTATCTACGCCATGGGCTTATTGGAATACACCAGGATTCACAATGTGCACAGATCGCAAACCTTTGGCCTAAAAGTTTACACATTTGCCACCAGAAATAAGGAACCGCGCATACTGCAGTGCTTTACCTTTTCCCTAGTAAGCTGAGTCACAAGAGACAATATTTGAAGGAATGGGTAACCAAGCCCCTTTACTATAAAACTGTAGGATTCCATCAGCCATATTAGCAGTTTGGGCAGTTGACATCACATGACACCCTTCTGTAGAGTTTTTGTTTTGCATAGTTCTCAGAACACCATGTTAAGTTTTACAGATCATGAATTTGAAATATTTGCACATTTCCTTGGGCAGTTTCCCTGCCCAATTAAATAACAGAAATTATTTTTAAACCAACATGTAACTTGAGGTAGATACGGTACATTCCGGAGGTGACGGCCACTGGGCAAAAAATACAATTATGATAAATCCACCTCCTTTCTCAAAATGTACTTTCCCAAGAACTTCTCATTTAAGAATCAGAAGCAGACTCACTCATTTTCATGTTTTAAGGTTATAAAGATAGACTTCTTCCATCTGATTTTTAACAATTAATATATGGTAGATACAAATTAGAGGACACAAAATGTAAATGGTGGACCAGTCCTAACCTTTCTTTGCCATGACAAATTTTGCTCAACTGGAGAGAACATCCCGATAGAGATATCACTTCCATCCCTCCATTAGAGGAGACTTTTGCAGTCAAGAAGGATAAACGGATATAAACAAGCTGGATATTTTTGGTGGACAACCTTTGGGAAAGATGCCTTGGAACTTCATCTGTCTTCTCTTCTTTGTTGGAATAATTGGTGTGACGGTAAGTTCAGATTGTCTGACGTGTGAGGAACACACATTGAAAAAATATGATATTGAGGATAAATCCCTCCGAGTTTGGCAGCCGTGGGTAGTATACTCCCATCCATCTCGGTTTGATTCCAACCTTATCTCTCTCTAACATGGCTCCAGCCTCCCCACCATGTGGATTTCCCCCCTTTCTTTCTTTCTTTCTTTCTCTTTCTCCAAATATCTACCTTTTTCTCTATAACCTATCTTTCTATTTCATTCTTTTTCTGGTCCCCCCCCTGTTTATTCTCTCCTTTTTTTCCTCTTCCCTTATTCAGTTTTAAGGGCCCACGGAATATGTTCTGTGGGCCATCGACACATATTGTGAGCCAAATTGGAAATATGTTTATTTAATTTTTTTTTTCTTTTCTTTTATTACAATTTGTTATATCTCAAACATACTCATCTCTTTTTACAGTTCTCACCACATTTCCTATATAATATTAGGCATTTAGTTTTAAAAAGGTGACGCAACTTAATGCCTCGTCATGGATTTGTTTATTGTTGTTACCACAAGAAGCCAACTGTAGTTTGGAGATCCGATACGGATCCTAACGTCGTTTAATATTATGTTTGTGATGTCATAAGCTGTCTCAGTATGTTCACATAATGTGTCTTTCATTATTTACCTGTACTGACATGTTGATATTTCTGTTCAATAAAAACATTTGTACAAGAAAAATATGATATTGTAACATTAAATATTTATAAACTCATTTTTCTTTTCAAAAACGCATGAATTGTGGTCAAGGGAAAACTATATATTGTGTAATAATGAAAGCAAAGGACAATGGGGGGTTTACAAAAACTGGAACACACAGAATATGGTGCAGCTGTGCATAGGAACCAATCGGGTTCCATATTTTATTGTCAAAGCCTAATTGAACAAACTGAAGTTGGAAGCTGATTGGTTATGGTTACCATGCACAGCTGCACCCGATTCTGCCTGCAGTTTTTGTAAATCTCCCCCCATGTGTTTAATAACTATTTTAATATTTAAAAAGTTATATTTATTATTGATGTTGCTATTGTTATCCTTATTACAATTTAGCCTAGGTTCAGACTACTGTGATCTAAAAGTCTGTTCCAGGTGATTTGCTGGTGACTTGATGCGACTTGAGTACTACTTTGATGAGACTTGATGCACTTTGAAGCGACTTTCAGGGGATGCCTGTGTAATCTTCCTGTAATGTCGGATACAAATCACATCAATGAAGATGAGGATCTGACTTAGGCCTGGTTCACACTTATGCATGTTGCAGTTTGCATATTGCAGGTGCATTTTGCGTTTTTCAATACATGCTTTTCATCAATTGATGTCTATGGAACCAAAAACCAGAAAAAAGTCCCTGGCCCTTTCCATAAAATGCACAGATGTGAACTACATCCATAGAAAACCATGTTAAATGGACTGTAGTGTGTTTCTGCAAAACTGAAAATGCGCTAAAAAATGCATAGGTGTGAACCAGGCCTTAGAGGCAACTTCCATTAAAGTGTATGGGCACAAGTCAGATAGAAGTCGCCTTGAAGCAGTACAGGAACCTTTTCTAAAGTCGGAGCAACCTCAGTAGTGCTAATTAAGACAGCTCTCATTGACTAACATGGGATTTTACATGTTATGTGACTAGGGGTCTCACAAGTTAGATCCAAAGATGAAGCCTAAGGTTGGGTTCACATATAAGTGAATTTGATGTGGGCTTTCCCGCATCCAGTTCGCATGACATGCGAGTGTGACCGGCTCTCAATGGAGCCAGTTCACACAGGCCTGGGGCGGCCACAGTTCGGATTGCAGAAGGGGCCTGTGGGTCTTTGGGTCTGGTTCAGGTGCGAATTCAGGCAAAAAGTCAGACCTGAATCGACCTTATTGTTCCTATTTTACCATGTTGTTATTTTAGAATGTGAAGTGAACTTGTCCTTTGGTCATGCAGGGTAGGGAGCATGTGAATTATCTAATACTTCCAGGTGTGGGAGCAGCTATCTGCCCCTCCACCTGCAATACTGTGCTAGGTTCTAGTCACTAGGCAGAGCAACACCATGCCTGAGAGGAACACAGGCTCACTTTAAGGCCTCATTCACGCCTAGCTTTTTGCAAATGCACTTTTTTGTGCATAGGGCAGCTGATTAATTTCAATGGGCTGCCCTATGCATGACAATGCTACAAAGTTGTTCATGTAGCTTTTTTCCACGTTGGATCTTGCACATTTAACTATGATTTTGGGGGGTTTTTGATAGCAAATGAAATTTAAAAAAAAATTCTCAATTTTTTTTTTACATACTGTCACCAGTGCAGTACAGCATTATCATATTACAAGTGTGGCGGTGATCAGGGACACTGACTGGTGACAGTATGTATAATGCGGTAAATACCGTTATCCTGGCTGTGGATTATCACCAAAAATAGACACACACCTGGTAGTGATAAAGAAGTTAAATATATTAGCACGGTTTAAAGCATATAGAAACTTACAACACTGTTAAACCTTGCCACAAATAACTAATACATTAGAAAAGGCAACCATCAATATTTAGTGACTGCAGGTATAGACAGGGCAGTAACCTATATGCCCTTAACACAGGCGCTGAGAGGGAGGAGAGAAGACTTGTCAACTTCTCAGCTCCTTCTGGGCCACAAACACTTTTGAGAGGCAAACACACAATGAAAAGAAAAGTGTTACCTAAGTACAGTAAGAACAGTTCTGTAATGTTGCAGGTCCTGAGGTGAAGAATACTAATGTCTTGTTTTAAAAGAGTAGGTTTAAACAAGCTTGCATGGAGCAGTAATCCTCTAGAATGTTCCATGTCCATGTACATTTAAAAGAGGCAAACTACTAGAGATGGCAGCTCCAAACAAGCATCCCGTGACACTAAAAGGGGAAATTGGTGTCTGCATGCAGTGTCAGTATGGTGTCAAGAAGGATGTTGGGTTTGCACCCTCTCACCAGTCCTCTGTGCAATGACACAACGATAATCCCAGGTCGAGGGCCCATCGAGATGACTGGTAGCAAAACTCGCGGCTGACCCGATACCTGGATGGATATCGCGATCCCTGAAACGGCGTAAGTCGTCTTCGCTGAGCTGGGTGCTGCTTGGGTCACCGATCAGAGTTCCTGAGCTTAACGGTGGCGTAACGTGTGGGCGACACCGATCCTGGCTCCCCTCTATCTTCTTGCAGCGCTCTCCCGGTTGTCTCAGGGAAAACGTGTGTGTGTCTCTCTCTCTCTCTCTGGTGGAGTTCCACCACACAGTCTGGTCACCTCACCACACTCTCTCTCCTGGCAGTCTCTGGAAAGGCTTGGCTTTCTCTCCCTATAATAGGTCACACACTCTCTGGTGTCAGTGTGTGTCTCTCCTTTAGCCTGATGCTGGTACCTCAGCCTGCTCTCCTCAGACAACTCTCCCTCTTTAAAAATAGGTACCACACTCTCTGGTGTCAGTGTATGTCTCTCTCCCCTCTCAGCTCCAAATATCCCTCTCACAACGTTTTTCTCTCACTCTCCTCACATCTCTCCTTTTCCCGGGCTTCAGGATATCCCTCCTCCTCTATTGGGGCACACAGTCCCTGGTGTCAGCGTGTGTCTCTCTCCTCACTCTGGCACCTCAGTTCCTTCCCCTCACACACTCCTCCTCTCCTCACTGTTAAGTGTCACTGTGTCCCAGCAAAGGACTTTTTTAGCCTTGGTATCTCCCTCTCTTTTAAGCAATCTCCTCTCCTCTGTCTCCTATCAGCACTCTCTCTTTCTTTTACCACAGTAATTCCCTCTCCTCCATCCCCTCAGCACTTCCTGAAACTCCCCTTTTCCCCCAGTGTGCTCTGTGTCTCTGAGTTTTCTGGAAGGACAAGTCAGCATCTCTTTGTCTCCATCTGGTGGCCAAAAGGAGAAATTGCATTACAACATGTCTGCTACATGTGAGAAGTATCAGAATTGGATTCGTGGAACCTGGGCGATGTCATAAGCATATTTGTCATTGACGTCACCAAGGATCTCCACAGGCTTGTTTGCAAGGGGGAATCTTGTTACATAGAGGTAGTAGCGATACTGCTGCTAAATGACAGACCTCTCTTAATACACCAGCTGGAGGTTCAGGTGGGTGGGGGAACTGGCCGAACATGGTCAGTTTGCTCACCTGTTCTTTGTTCACTCATCTCTACTGGTGGCTGATTCAACACATGAGTGAGCTGAGTGGTCCAACAGTAATGCACACACGATGAGATTATTGGACGAAAGATTGTCCTTTTTTTTTTTTTTTTTGCATGATATTCTTAGAATCTGATGAGTTTACCAAAGTCACGAAAATTCTCGTACGACAGAAAAAAAATTCAGAAGTGATGACATGTGTTGTAATGCATTTCCGAGAACTGTTATTAGGCGAGTGGTGCCATCATCTCAAGGGGGTCATATTTGTTTCTTTCGACAGGGGCCAGGCAGCGTAATTGACGTCATCTACAGCTGGTTCTTTTTTTTAATAAAGGAGTTGTCAAAAATTGTTTTTGTGTTTATTGATGTACCCCTTACTTATTTACCTAAGGGTGATGGTATCTGATTGCTACCCTTTTTAACCCCTTGCCTACAGTATACTTTCACCCCCTTCCTGCCCAAGCCAATTTTCAGCTTTCAGTGCTGTCACACAGTTTTATCATTTTTTCTGAGACAGATAGAGCTTTCTTTTGGTGGTATTTAATCACCGCTGGGGTTTTATATGTTTTGCTAAACAAACTAAAAAAGAGCAAAAATTTTTTTTTAAAAAAAGTTTCTGTTATAAAATTTTGTAAATCAGTAATTTTTCTTCTTTAATGATGTGCGCTGATGAGGCAGCACTGATGGGCACTGATATGCTGCACTGATGGGCACTGATAGGCTGCACTGATGGGCACTGATAAAAGCTGCACTGATGGACGCTGATGAAAAGGCACTGATGGGCGCTGATGAGGAGGCACTGATGGGCACTGATAGGCTGCACTCATGGGCACTGATAAAGGCTGCACTGATGGACGCTGATGAGGAGGCACTGAGGGACGCTGATGAGGAGGCACTGAGGGACGCTGATGAGGAGGAACTGATATGCGGCACTAATGGCACTGATGGGGACTGATAGATGGCAACGATGGGCACTAATTGGCAGCACTGAAGAGCACTGTTGGGGCTGCACTGAACATCAGGACACTGATGATCAGTGTCCTGATGATCAGTGCAGACGTCCCCTGTGTGGATTGCTGCTTACCGCCTCTCCTCTCCTCACGTGCTGTCAGTGTGAGGAGAGGACTGTCAATAAACAGAAAATCCACTTTACACTGCGATAAGCTGTGATTGGGCACAGCTGATCACATGGTAAAGAGCCGCTGTGATTGGCTTTTGCCCCCGATCTGTGGTCAGGTGTGTCACAGATCCCTGCCGATACACGCCGCAGGGGGCCCGCAAGAAGCGTGATCACAGGAGGACGTCAATCGGCTATAGCGTGGTCAGGCAGAAGTTAAATAAACTTTGGATATCTGTATTTCTAGTTGACATCTATTTTTTTTTGGAATGAATGTACCCCATACTCATTCATGTGGGAGGATGGTATCTTTGGGCCCCTTTACTATTGAAAGGGGCTTCCAGATTCCAATAAGCCCCTGCCTGCAGACCCCCACAGTCACTGAGCCAGGGTTGTGGGGAAAAGGCCCTTGTTTTGATGAAAATGGGGGCAAGGTTACCTGCCCCCTTGGCAAGGTACCCCTCCATATTGAGAGTATGTGGCCTGATTTGGGTCAGGAAAGGTGGGTGCATGCTTGGCTATTAGGCTGCATGCTCAATTATGAGGCTGGTGTGGGTTTTTTTTGAGTGGTTGTCACACTTTTACTTCTTGATTTATTCATGGGCTTCCCCCTAAAACCCATACCAGACCCAAAGTTGTCTGGTATAGAACTTTGGGGTGACCTCATGCAGTTATTTTTTTTTGTTTTGTTTTCTGGCATGCTTGTTTTTCTTAAAATTCATACTGAACCCGAAGGGCCTGCCCCCCCCCCAATAACATCCATATCAGACCCTAATCTAGGATAAGAGCCCAGTATAGATGAATGGAATGGCTTTAACACAAACAGAATGAAGAGGCTGGGAGCTGTCATTTTGCCGGCAATTTTAACATGCATTTTTTTTTGTACATGTCAGTTTTGCTGTAATAGGTATAGGAATGGCCAGGGGTGCACATTCCCCAGGGCAGTGCCCAGCCCCCATGCTATTTGTTTTACAATCACTTGCCTATTAGCCTAGAAAATGGCCATTATTGTTTTTCTTTCAACATTAATCTCCCATTGACTTCAAAGAGGCTCAGATTCGGCACCAGAACTTTAGTAATGTGAGCACACCCACCCCTCGAGGGAAAGCTACTGTCATCTCATACACCAGAAAGAAATGTGAAATTATTGTCATCAAATAATTTTCAAGACACTTACAGGAACTCCTAGCTTGATAAACGTGATGTTCGAAATTCTTTACGTTAATTGCTCAGTTGTCAGATTTCTCTGTGAATTGCACATTTTGCACATATCACAGCACACGTCATAGCAAAATGATAATATTAAAGGATGCCATATTACTCTTTTCTGTCTTGAACCTCCTTTCTTTTGTGGGGATTCAACACACTATCGGCCATCTAGGAACTGATACATTACATTACCAAAAGTATTGGGACACCTGCCTTTACACGCACATGAACTTTAATGGCATCCCAGCCTTAGTACGTAGGGCTCATTATTGAGTTGGCCCACCCTTTGCAGCTATAACAGCTTCAACTCTTCTGGGAAAGTTGTCCACAAGGTTTAGGAGTGTGTCTATGGGAATGTTTGACCATTCTCCCAGAATTGCATTTGTGAGGTCAGGCACTGAAATGAACGAGAAGGCCTGGCTTGCAGTCTCCTCTCTAATTCAACCCAAAAGGTGTTCTATCGGGTTGAGGTCAGGACAGTCAAGTTCCTCCACCCCAAACTCGCTCATCCATGTCTTTATGGACCTTGCTTTGTGCACTGGTGCGCAGTCATGTTGGAACAGGAAGGGGCCATCCCCAAACTGTTCCTACAAAGTCGAGAGCATGAAATTGTCCAAAATGTCTTGGTATGCTGATGCCTTAAGAGTTCCCTTCGCTGGAACTAAGGGGCCAAGCCCAACCCCTGAAAAACAACCCCACACCATAATCCCCCCTCCACCAAATGATTTGGTCAGGTGCACAAAGCAAGGTCAATAAAGACAAGGATAAGAGAGTTTAAGGTGGGGTAAGTTGACTGGCCTGCATAGAGTCCTGACCTCAACCTGATAGAACACCTTTGGGATGAATTAGAAAGAAGACTGTGAACCAGGCCTTGTCGTCCAACATCAGTGCCTGACCTCACAAATGCACTTCTGGAAGAATGGTCAAACATTCCCATAGACTCACTCCTAAACCTTGTGGATAGCCTTCCCAGAAGAGTTGAAGCTGTTATAGCTGCAAAGGGTGGGCCAACTCAACATTGAACCCTACGGACTTATGCCCCGTACACACGGTCGGACTTTGTTCGGACATTCCGACAACAAAATCCTAGGAGTTGGCTCAAACTTGTCTTGCATACACACGGTCACACAAAGTTGTCGGAAAATCCGATCATTCTGAACGCGGTGACGTAAAACACGTACGTCGGGACTATAAACGGGGCAGTGGCCAATAGCTTTCATCTCTTTATTTATTCTGAGCATGCGTGGCACTTTGTCCATCGGATTTGTGTACACACGATCGGAATTTCCGACAACGGATTTTGTTGTCGGAAAATTTTATCTCCTGCTGTCCAACTTTGTGTGTCGGAAAATCCGATGGAAAATGTCCGATGGCGCCCACAAACGGTCGGAATTTCCGACAACACGCTCCGATCGGACATTGTCCATCGGAAAATCCGACCGTGTGTACCAGGCATAAGACTGGGATGACAATAAAGTTCATGTGCGTGTAAAGGCAGGTGCCCCAATACTTTTGGTAATATAGTGAATTTTAGAGTTGGTCTTGCTGACCGACCCATTGTAAAAGTACATCATTACTTTGACGTTAAATACCGGGGTTATGGCAGCAACTAGCCACCATAACACCATTATTTTTTTCTTACTATGGTTGGCTCTTTTTTTCAATAAAAGTCCTGCGGGCAGATTCGAAGTGGTATCACTTCCCGGTTGTTCCCGGGCTTACCTGACCCATCAGTAAAGCCCGGGAATGATCCGATGTGGCTGTTAGCTGGATATGGAGACCAGCGAGGCTAAGATGGCCGCCACTCATCTCTATGCCCTTGGAGGACCGGAGCGACATCTCAAGTCACTTCCGGTTCCCGGGCCATAGTAAACATTTTTTTTTTTTTTTAAAGAAAAAGTTCAAGCTTTTCTTTTGCTTTTAAAGGTAAAGGAGAGATTTGGGGTCATTTTGACCCCAGATCTCTCAATAAAGAAGACCTTATTTCTATTACAAGCGATGTTTGCATTCCTTGTAATAGGAGAAAAAGTGATTAAAAAATAAAGGGTCAGGGGAAAAATAAAAAATAAAAAGTAAAATAAATAAGAAAAAGAATAAATTAAAAGCACCCCGTCCGTCCGTGCTCAAGCACAGAAGCGAATGCATATCTAAGTCACGCAAGCATATGTAAATGGTGTTCAAACCACACATGTGAGGTATCGCTGGAAATGTCATGCCACGTACACACGATAGGATTTTCCGACAACAAAATCCATGGATTTTTTTCCGACGGATGTTGGCTCAAACTTGTCTTGCATACACACGGTCACACAAATGTTGTCGGGAATTCCGAACGTCAAGAACGCGGTGACGTACAACACGTACGACGAGCAAAATGAAGTTCAATAGCAAGTGCGGCTCTTCTGCTTGATTCCGAGCATGCATGGAATTTTGTGCGTCGGACTTGTGTATGCAACAAGTTTTGTTGTCGGAAAATTTGAGAACCTGCTCTCAAACATTTGTTGGTGGAAATTCCAACAACAAATGTTCTGCATACACACGGTCAGACTTTCTGACAACAAGTTCACATCCAACATTTGTTGTCGGAAAATCCTATCGTGTGTACAGGGCATTAGCGTGAGAGCAATAATTCCATCCCAAGATCTCCTCTATTGCTCTAAACTGGTAACCTGTAAAAAAATTTAAAGCATCGTCTATGGAGATTTTTAAGTACTGCAGTTTGTCGCCATTCCACGAGTGTGACATGTTAGGTATCTATTTACTTAGTGTAACATCATCTTTCGCATTATACGAAAAAATTGGGGTAAATATTGTGTTTTGCATTTTTTTTTAATCCATTAATGTGTATTTTTTCCCCCCAAAAATTTGCGTTTTTAAGACCGCTGCGCGAATACAGGGTGACATAAAATAGGATCACCATTTTATTATCTTGAGTCTCTGCTAAAAAATATTTATAATATTTGAGGATTTTAAGTAACTTTCTAGCAAAAAATACTGATTTAAACTTTAAAACAAAAAGTTCCAGAAAAGGCTCGGTCTTCAAGTGGTTAATAAGCCAACCATGTATGGGTCAGGTAGGTCTGGAATGGTAGTTGATGAGCACATGACTAACAGATATTGAGGACACACCTTGAGGGAAACCTATTGCCATACCCTCTACTAGACATGTGCAATTAGTTTCATTCCAAATTAGTTTATTAACGAATTTTGACAAATATTTGTTCCGAAATATCCGATAGACGGAAACCCATTTAATGAATTTTTCCGAATAATCGTAAATTTGAATATTCGAAAATTTGTAAATTCGTACATTAGTAAATTCGTACATTTGCACATTCGTAAATTCGTACATTTGCACATTCGTAAATTCGTACATTCGTAAATTAGTAAATTTGTAAATTCGGAAATTCAGAAATCTGAAATAATAATTAACTAATAATAACTTAACTATACTAACTATTAAATTATAGGTATTGTAATATCCTTTCAAACTTGGCTGTTAGTGAACATAACAAATACAAATTTATCCGAAGTTACGAATTATCCGAAATAACGAATGCCGTATCCAAACCAATGGAACGTAATGAATTAATAATAATAAATAACAATAATAATAAAAATGTTTTATTATTATTATTTATTAGTAATTTGTTCCGTTCCATTTGTTTAGATGCGGCATTCATTATTTCGGATAATTCGTAACTTCGGATAAATTCATATTCGTTACATTCACTAACAGCCAAATTTGAAAGGAAATTACAATACCTATAATTTAATAGTTAGTTACTATTTCAGATTTTCTAATTTTCGGGTTTTCGAATTTCCAAATTCCTGAATTTTCTAATTTACAAATGTACGAATTTACAAATTTTCTAATTTACGAATCTACGAATGTACGAATTTACAAATGTACGAATGTTCGAATGTACGAATTTACTAATTGCGATCATAACGAATGACCCGAAAAATTTAAAAAAAAACAAACGAATGAAATGAAATGAAAATGAACAAATTTTTTGGCAGTGCACATGTCTAACCTCTTACATGAATAGCTGCAAACCTGTCAGTAAAGCATTTGTAAAATTGTTACGGGAATTCGCAAAAAGTTAAACCTGATTCATCATTTTTAATTCTTCAGTTGTCATGTTTTTTTTTCTGTATTTTGTGCATTTTGGTGAATTTTACAGCACACATCATCACAGGGGGTGCCATATATAATTTGATGCAATCAATTTAGCTACTATTTTTAATGCAATTGTTATGGAATCTATGAGGAAAGATTAGAGGAACTGAATTTATTCTCTCTTGAGAAGAGGAGATTAAGGGGGGATATGATCAACATGTAAAAATATATAAGGGGTCCATATAGTGAACTTGGTGTTGAGTTATTCGCTTTAAGGTCATCACAGAGGACAAGGGGGCACTCTTTTTGTCTGGAGGAAAAGAGATTTCATCTCCAAATACGGAAAGGTTTCTTCACAGTAAGATCTGTGAAAATGTGGAATAGACTCCCTCCAGAGGTGATTCTGGCCAGCTCAGTAGATTGCTTTAAAAAAAGCCTGGATTCTTTCCTAAATGTACATAATATAAGTGGGTACTGACATTTATATGTAAAGTTGATCCAGAGAATATCTGATTGCCTCTCGGGGGATCAGGAGGGAACTTTTCCCCTGCTCGAGCAAATTGGATCATACTTTGCTGGGGTTTTTTGCCTTCCTCAGGATCAACTGTGGGTATAGGATTGTGTATATGGGATTGTATGATTTTTTTTTCACTTTTATTGGTTGAACTAGATGGACTTGTGTCTTTTTTCTGCCAGACTTACTATCTAACTATGAATTTGAAGACATGTTTTTAATGCTTTTTAAATGCAAGCAGCCTATATACCTGAGATTGACTTGGTATTGGCCTCTTGCAGTCCCTATATACAGCAGAGCTCAGATGAGAGCGAGAGAAGCAGCACAAGGAGCCAATTAAATTTGCCGCAGTGTTCATTTGCTAACAGAGAACATACTGATAGGAGGAGAGTGACTGTCCAGCTAGAGGCTGGGGGAGTGACAAGATCCCAATAAGCATATATTGATTGGTTTTCACAAAAGTTATAGCGTCTACAATCTATGGGATATGTTTATGGAATTTTTATTTATTTATTTTTACTAGTAATGGCAGCATTCGGCGACTTATAGCTGGATTGCGACATTCCATCGGGACAAATCGGACACTAAATGACACTTTTTTGGGATTCCAGTGAAATCAAAACAGTGATCTGTACTAAAAATTTGCACTGTTACTGTACTAATGACACTGGTTTGGAAGGGGTTACCATCAGGGGCGATCAAAGGGTTAACTGGGTGCCTAACAATGTGCTTGGTTACTGTGTGGGAGGTGCTTGTACTACAGGAAGGCCGATATCTGTGTTCCTGCTTTGCATATAGGATCAATACCTTCCCTACTGACAGAACGACGGTCTGCCTTGTTTACATAGGCAGACTGCCGTTCTGCTTCTTTCCCTAATGATCTGCGGCTTCCGGCGGACTTGATTTGGCTCCTGCTGTGTCCAATCACAGCGGAAGCAGGATGCCGGCAGCGTGCACCCCAGACCCGGAAGTGTCAGATCACGTACTGGGTACATGATCTGGCACAGAGCGGCTGCCCTGCCACAGTAAATGTGCGTGGGGCGGCCACTAAGCGGTTAAAAAATGTTTTTTTTAGGAAAAGTGTAACTGGCTATTAAATCACCTCCATGTAGTGGCATATCTTGAGTTGCAAATAATGACTCATGATGCAGATAGAAGATTGGAGGGGAATCCAGCACAGGAGGAAACTAACTATACAATGGGTTTGACTTACTAAAGGCAAAAAGACTGTACACTTTGCAAGAGAAATTGCTCCAGAACATAGCAAATGGGGTGAAACTTCACCTTACAAAGAATACCCAATCACATGCAAGGAAAATAATGATGGAAGTTAGCAGAGCTTCCCCTTATATCCCCTATATACCTTTATACCACACGAGGTAGGCCTGAGAGCTGTACTACAATTCCTTAATGACGACCCTATGCTGAACACCAGTCAAGCCCAATTCATCTTGGAAGCCACAAAGTTCTGCTTGACACATAACTACTTTGAATACAATGGCAAATTTTACCTACAGACCCATGGCACAGCCATGGGAACCAACTTTGCCCCAAGCTATGCCAATCTCACCATGGGTCTGTGGGAGAATCGCTACATCTGGCTGCCCTTTTCCTCACACTTGACATTTTATTGCTGATATATCGATGATGTCATAATCATTTGGGATGGTCCTAAATCTCTAATCCCACAATTTTCACACTAAATTTAGAAATACAGAAAACATATTCCAAAAGCATTGGTCCATTCTTCAAGAGGGCCCACACCTTAAATCCCCAATCTCAGCACGACCCCTCATCTCTTACAGACGAGCGAGGAACCTAAAAAACAAAATTGCACCTAGCAGATTAAAACTAACTTCTTCCTCCACCAGTGCCCCCCTGAAGTTTTTCAACATTCAAGGCATGTATCAATGTCGTAAGTCTCAGTGCCTGACTTGCTCACATGTCACCCATAGACAAAAAGAATTCCACTCTAAGGGCCAAAAATATCCCATATCCGACTTTTACACTTGCTCATCAGAGTTTGTGGTGTATTGCCTATCCTGTCCGTGTGGCCTACAATATGTAGGCCGCACAATCTGTACACTCCGTAAAAGTTTTGGGGAACACAGGCGCCTAGTGGACGCCGAGTCTGACAAACATAGTATCGCCAAACATTTTCTCATTCACCACGAACACTCCTCACTTGGCCTGAAAGTTTGGGTAATTGAAGCAATACCCAATAAATTCCCAGCAGCCGAATGTTTCAGGTGCCTTTGCGCAAGAGAATCCTGCTGGATATACCGATTAGATACCCTTTCGCCGGGTGGGCTAAATGAGGAGCTAGAAATTTATATATATATATATATATATATATATATATATATATATATATATATATATATATATATATATACATATATATATATATACATATATATATATATGTGTATATATATATATATATATATATATGTATATATATGTGTATATATATATATATATATATATATATATATATATATATATATGTATATATGTATATATATATATATATATGTATATATATATATATACACACACAAACAATATTCCTCCCTTGTATAAATATGCACTATCATATATTATATACAGTATCTCACAGAAGTGAGTACACCCCTCACATTTTTATAAATAATTTCTTCTATCTTTTCATGTGACAACACTGAAGAAATGACACTTTGCTACAATGTAAAGTAGTGAGTGTACAGCTTGTATAACAGTGTAAATTTGCTGTCCCCTCAAAATAACTCAACACACAGCCATTAATGTCTAAACCACTGGCAACAAAAGTGAGTACACCCCTAGGTGAAAATGTCCAAATTGGGCCCAATTAGCCATTTTCCCTCCCTGGTGTCATACGACTCGTTAATGTTACAAGGTCTCAGGTGTGAACGGGGAGCAGGTGTGTTAAATTTGCTGTTATTGCTCTCACTCTATCATACTGGTCACTGGACGTTCAACATGGCACCTCATGGCAAAGAACTCTCTGAGGATGTGAAAAAAATAAATTGTTGCTTCACATAAAGATGGCCTAGGCTATAAGAAGGTTGCCAAGACCCTGAAACTGAGCTGCAGCACGGTGGCCAAGACCATACAGCGGTTTAACAGGACAGGTTCCACTCAGAACAGGCCTCGCCATGGTCGACCAAAGAAGTTGCGTGCACGTGCTCAGCGTCATATCCAGAGATTGTCTTAGGGAAATAGACGTATGAGTGCTGCCAGCATTGCTGCAGAGGTTGAAGGGGTGGGGGGTCAGCCTGTCAGTGCTCAGACCATACGCCGCACACTGCATCACATTGGTCTGCATGGCTGTCGTCCCAGAAGGAAGCCTCTTCTAAAGAGGATGCACAAGAAAGCCTGCAAACTGTTTGCTGAAGACAAGCAGACTAAGGACATGGATTACTGGAACCATGTCCTGTGGTCTGATGAGATCAATCTGGTTCAGATTGTGTCAAGCGTGTGTGGCGGCAACCAGGTGAGGAGTACAAAGACAAGTGCCTACAGTCAAGCATGGTTGTGGGGGTGCCATGGTCTGGGGCTGCATGAGTGCTGCCGGCACTGGGGAGCTACAGTTCATTGAGGGAACCATGAATGCCAACATGTACTGTGATATACTGAAGCAGAGCATGATCCCCTCCCTTCAGAGACTGGGCCGAAGGGCAGTATTCCAACATGATAACAACCCCAAACACACCTCCAAGACGACCACTGCTTTGCTAAAGAAGCTGAGGGTACAGGTGATGGACTGGCCAAGCATGTCACCAGATCCAAACCCTATTGAGCATCTGTGGGGCATCCTGAAATGGAAGGTGGAGGAGCGCAAGGTCTCTAACATTCACCAGCTCCGTGATGTCGTCATGGAGGAGTAGAAGAGGACCCAAGTGGCAACCTGTGAAGCTCTGGTGAACTCCATGGCCAAGAGGGTTAAGGCAGTGATGGAAAATAATGGTGGCCACACAAAATATTGACATTTTGGGCCCAATTTGGACATTTTCACTTAGGGGTGTACTCACTTTTGTTGCCAGCGGTTTAGACATTAATGGCTGTGTGTTGAGTTATTTTGAGGGGACAGCAAATTTACACTGTTATACAAGCTGTACACTCACTACTTTACATTGTAGCAAAGTGTCATTTCCTCAGTGTTGTCACATGAAAAGATACAATAAAATATTTACAATAATGTGAGGGGTGTACTCACTTTTGTGAGATACTGTACATTTCTATACAGTATATACAGTGGGGACGGAAAGTATTCAGACCCCCTTAAATTTTTCACTCTTTGTTATATTGCAGCCATTTGCTAAAATCATTTAAGTTCATTTTTTTCCTCATTAATGTACACACAGCACCCCATATTGACAGAAAAACACAGAATTGTTGACATTTTTGCAGATTTATTAAAAAATAAAAACTGAAATATCACATGGTCCTAAGTATTCAGACCCTTTGCTGTGACACTCATATATTTAACTCAGGTGCTGTCCATTTCTTCTGATCATCCTTGAGATGGTTCTATACCTTCATTTGAGTCCAGCTGTGTTTAATTATACTGATTGGACTTGATTAGGAAAGCCACACACCTGTCTATAGAAGACCTTACAGCTCACAGTACATGTCAGAGCAAATGAGAATCATGAGGTCAAAGGAACTGCCTGAAGAGCTCAGAGACAGAATTGTGGCAAGGCACAGATCTGGCCAAGGTTACAAAAAATTTCTGCTGCACTTAAGGTTCCTAAGAGCACAGTGGACTCCATAATACTTAAATGGAAGACGTTTGGGATGACCAGAACCCTTCCTAAAGCTGGCCGTCCGGCCAAACTGAGCTATCGGGGGAGAAGAGCCTTGGTGAGAGAGGCAAAGAAGAACTCAAAGATCACAGTGGCTGAGCTCCAGAGATGCAGTCGGGAGATGGGAGAAAGTTGAAGAAAGTCAACCATCACTGCAGCCCTCCACCAGTCGAGGCTTTATGGCAGAGTGGCCCGACGGAAGCCTCTCCTCAATGCAAGACACATGAAAGCCCGCATAGAGTTTGCTAAAAAACACCTGAAGGACTCCAAGATGATGAGAAATAAGATTCTCTGGTCTGATGAGAACAAGATAGAACTTTTTGGCCTTAATTCTAAGCGGTATGTGTGGAGAAAACCAGGCACTGCTTATCACCTGTCCAATACAGTCCCAACAGTGAAGCATGGTGGTGGCAGCATCATGCTGTGGGGGTGTTTTTCAGCTGCAGGGACAGGACGACTGGTTGCAATCGAGGGAAAGATGAATGCGGCCAAGTACAGGGATATCCTGGGCGAAAACCTTCTCCAGAGTGCTCAGGACCTCAGACTGGGCCGAAGGTTTACCTTCCAACAAGACAATGACCCTAAGCACACAGCTAAAATAACGAAGGAGTGGCTTCACAACAACTCCGTGACTGTTCTTGAATGGCCCAGCCAGAGCCCTGACTTAAACCCAATTTAGCATCTCTGGAGAGACCTAAAAATGGCCGTCCACCAACGTTTACCATCCAACCTGACAGAACTGAAGAGGATCTGCAAGGAGGAATGGCAGAGGATCCCCAAATCCAGGTGTGAAAAACTTGTTGCATCTTTCCCAAAAAGACTCATGGCTGTATTAGATCAAAAGGGGCTTCTACTAAATACTGAGCAAAGGGTCTGAATACTTAGGACCATGTGATATTTCAGTTTTTCTTTTTTAATAAATCTGCAAAAATGTCAACAATTCTGTGTTTTTCTGTCAATATGGGGTGCTGTGTGTACATTAATGAGGAAAAAATGAACTTAAATGATTTTAGCAAATGGCTGCAATATAACAAAGAGTGAAAAATTTAAGGGGGTCTGAATACTTTCCGTCCCCACTGTATATTTCTATGATTAAAGAACTTTGCTAATTGTGTTTTTTTTTTCTTTCCATTCAGGTTGAAGCAACTTGTGATGGTAAGGATTATTATTCATTGTTGTTATTATGCTGTGCTCCGCCCACCAATGGTGTATTAATGAGGGAGGTATGGTCCAGATTGGTAGTACTAGTCCTATTCTGTGATGCATAAGGCAGTGCATGATGGGATATGATCTACAGGAAGTGATGTAAGCAGGAAGCATTTTTTTTCTAAAGTTCATACAAAGAGGTGAACATTCAAAGCTGCCGTGGACGGGGTAAGTGAGAGATAAGCACATTGGGGGGGGCTGGGGGCAGAAAAGACATTAGAAAACACTTCTATTCAATTTGAAAAGTGAAATTCTGCCTGAAAAGGCGGACTTAGTCTTCAACTCTGGCTCTTCTCACCCTTCCAGCACCCCCAATTCTGCCCCTCCCCCTGAACCCTCACCTTATAATTGAAGTATCAACGTATGCACACCTTAACCACTTCAGCCCTGGGAGATTTTACCCCCTTCCTGACCAGAGCTCTTTTTATGATTTGGCACTTCGTTGGTTTAACTGAAAATTGCGCGGTCCTGCGACGTTGTACCCAAACGAAATTTGCGTCCTTTTTTTTCCACAAATAGAGCTTTCTTTTGGTGGTAATTTATCACCTCTGCGGTTTTTATTTTTTGAGCTATAAAAAAAAAAAATAGGGGATAGATTTATGCCATTTTTATTATTATTTATTTTTCTACTAGTAATGGCGGCGATCTGCGATTTTTTTTATCGGGACTCCGATATTGCGGCGGACAAATTGGACACTTTTCACACATTTTTGGGACCATTGAAAATTATACAGCGATCAGTGCTATAAAAATGCACTGATTACTGTGTAAATGTCACTAGCAGGCAAGGGGTTAACACTAGGGGGCGATCAAGGGGTTAAATGTGTTCCCTCAGTGTGTTCTAACTGTAGGGGAAGGGGAGTTGCTAGGGGAGGAGAGAAATTGGTGTTCATACTTGAATGAATACTTTGTATGAACACCAGTAAAACTGCAGCGGCTGGTCGGCAAGTGGTTAAAGGAGTTGTAAAGGCAGAAGATTTTTTATCCTTTGCATTCTATGCATTAAGATAAAAAGTCTTCTGTGTGTAGCAGCCTCCCCCCCCAATACTTACCCGAGCCCCATCTCTGTCCAGTGAGATCCAGGAATCCCTTGGCCATCCGAGACTCTCCCCACCCGATTGGCTGAGACACAGCAGCAGCGCCATTGGCTCCCGATGCTGTCAATCAAAGTCAGCTAGCCAATCAGGGGGTATAGGGGGCGGGGCCTAACCGGGGCTATGTGCCTGAAGGGACACAGAGAGCTGTGGCTCGACTTGGGTGCCCCCCATAGCAAGCTGCTTGCTGTGGGGGCACTCAACAGGAGGGAGGGGCCAGGAGCAGCGAAGAGGGGCACTAGAAGAGGAGGTTTTCGGGCTGCTCTGTGCAAAACCAACTGCACAGAGGAGGTAAGTGTAACATTGTTTTTTTTTTTTTTTTTTTTTATTTAAACTAGAATTTACAATCACTTTAAAGTTCTTTGTCTTCTGTATGTCATGTCACATCACAGTCCTTCCACTCTCTCCAGCTTTCAAGATAGGTGGACCTTACTGCTGTACAGATTGATGCCCACATTATTATTATACAGGAATTATATAGCGCCAACAGTTTGCGAAGCATTTTACAAAATGAAGGCAGACATTACAGTCACACTACAATTTAGTGCCAGAAGAATCACAGGGCCCTGCACATTAGAGCTTACGATCTAAGAGGGAGGGTAAAAAAGGTAATAACTGCGCCAGGGGATGAGCTGATGGAGAAAATAAATGTACAGTGTATTCGTTAGAAGCAGGATAGACTTCTTTAACAAGAAGGGATTTCAGGGACCGTCTAAAGATGGATAGATTCAGAGATAGTCAGACAGATTGGGGGTAGGGAGTTCCATAGGATGGGAGAAGCTTGGGAGAAGTCCTGCTGGCGAGCATGGGAGGAGGTGACAAGGGAACTAGAGGAGGTCTTCTGAGGACCGAAGAGAATGGTTTGGTTGACATAGTGTTGTTTAATCCCAATTCTGTGCAGCACTACTACACAGTATCCAGGCTAATGTGATGATGCTCCCCTAGGGGGTGCATTAGACATGTGCAATTAGTTTAGTTCCGCATTCATTTTTAAACGATTTTTGACAAATTTGCTAATTCCGAAATTTCCGAATTTTTCAATTTCCGAAATGTTCTAATTTCCGAAATTTCCAACTTCCGAATTTCCAATTTCCGAAATTTCCAATTTCTGAAATTTAGAATTTTCCAATTTCCAGAATTTTGAATTTCCGAATTTTCGAATTTCGGAAATTCGGAATTACGAAAATTCGGAATTTCGGAATTCGGAATTTCGGAAATTCGGAAATTCGGAATTTGGAAATTAGAAATTTCGGAAATTGGAAAATTCTAAATTTCAGAAATTGGAAATTTCGGAAATTGGAAATTCGGAAGTTGGAAATTTGGGAAATGAGAAAATTTCGTAAATTGGAAAAATTAGAAAATTCAAATTCGTAAATACGAAATTTCGGAAATTCGGAATTTGGAAAATTCGAAATTTTGGAAATTCAGAATTTGGAAAATTCGGAATTTCAGAAATTCAAAATTTCGAAAATTAGGAAATTACGAAAATTCGAAATGAGGAAATTCGAAAATTCTAAATTTCAGAAATTAGAAAATTCTAAAATTTGGAAATTTGAAAATCCAAAAATAAGAATGAAAATCTGAAAATTCAAAAGAACGAAAATCAGAACATTCGAAAACCTGAAAATCTGAAATAATAACTAACTAATAATAACTATTAAATTATAGGTATTGGAATTTCCTTTCAAATTTGGCTGTTAGTGAACGTAACGAATACAAATTTATCCGAAGTTACGAATTATCTGAAATAATGAATGCCGTATCTAAACGAATGGAGCATAACGATCTAATAATAATAAATAACAAAAATAATAATAAAACCTTTTTATTATTATTATTTATTATGAATTTGTTCCATTCCATTTGTTTAGATGCGACATTCATTATTTCGGATAATGCGTAACTTCAGATAAATTTGTATTCGTTACGTTCACAAACAGCCAAGTTTGAAAGGAAATTCCAATACCTATAATTTAATAGTTAGTTATTATTACTTAGTTATTATTTCAAATTTTACTGATTTTCTTTCTTTTTTTCAGATTTTCAAATTTTCAGATTTTTGAATTTTTGAATTTCCGAATTTCCGAATTCCAAAAATTCGGAAATTCTGAATTTGAAAATTGGGAAATTCTGAATTCGAAAATGTCAAAATTTGAAAATTCGGAAATCCGAAAATTCAGAATTCGGAAGTTTGTAAATCCAAATTTTCGAATTTCCGAAAAAAAGCAAAAAAACTATTGAAACGAAAACTAATACGAACAAATTTTTTGTCAGTGCACATGTCTGTCATCCATGACAGCCTGGGCTCACAGGAAGTGGGTTGAATAATGGAGTACCTGAAGGGGTAAAAGGAAAGGGGGGAGGGGTAAGGTAAGTTTTTCAGTCAAAGCAGCATTTTAAAAAAATGTTTTAAACTTGCTGGGCAATGGATTTCTATTTTTTTAAAAATACCTTTGGATTGGACAACAATTAATACCCTCTATGCAAATCTTAAATACGGATTATAGGCAGGAATGACGTGTCTAGTAAGTATAAAAACAACCAATCTGCAAGTTGTAAAGTATAATGGAGTATTAATAGACAATTTTCTTTTTACTTATTTTACTTTAGATCGGTGTACATCGATCTCTGTCAATGTCTCCACCAATCAGATAACAGTCTTAGGACAGATGGGCGGACTTGTCCTGCAGAATATAACGTACACCAATGGGACAGCTATGGTGGCTTCTGGTGGCAGCTACAATAACACCTCACAGATGACCTTCCTGTCCGGTACATCGTACATCATGCACTATGGAAACGACACCTATTATTGCTGCTACAACTTTACAACTAGTAAGTTCTGGAGATCGGAGTGCATAGAACACCATACTGACCCCTTCTATAGAGTAGAAAACTGATCATTTCTCAACTGCTCCCTACTTCTTTCTATTGAAGGGAATATATAGACTCTTCATGTCTAACATTTTTTAGATAAATATGAAAAAGAGGTCAGTATGATGTAAACATTTTACAATATATACAGTATCTCACAAAAGTGAGTACACCCCTCACATTTTTGTAAATATTTTATTCTATCTTTTCATCTGACAACACTGAAGAAATGACACTTTGCTACAATGTAAAGTAGTGAGTGTACAGCTTGTATAACAGTGTAAATTTGCTGTCCCCTCAAAATAACTCAACACACAGCCATTAATGTCTAAACCGCTGGCAACAAAAGTAAGCACACCCCTAAGTGAAAATGTCCATATTGGGCCCAAAGTGTCAATATTTTGTGTGGCCACCATTCAGGGCCGTTTTTAAGGCAGGGCAAAAGGGGCAGCTGCCCTGGGCCCTGTCATTGTTGTGGGGCCCAAAGCAACTGCCTCATACTTGCCAACTATCCTGGTTTAAATTCCCTCGTCCCTTGAGGTTTTAGTGTTGTGCTGTGTCCTTATATCTCAGTGTGAAGTTCTGCTACTAATGCTGCCCAGCTCTGCCCTATTGTTGTGTACAGATGACTTACCGGCAGACCCTGTGTTTACATGTAAATAACCGACATTCATATGTAAATAACGGCAGCATTCATATGTAAATAGCGGCGGCCAGCGGTATATCATGCCCACCTGAGGTCATATCCACAGTAATCTCTAGCAACCATTCAACAAGCAGAAATCATGTACTGTAACCTCTAGCAACTAATCAGTGAGCCGTAATGTGTGCTGTAACCTCTAGCAACCAGTCAGTGAGCGGTAATGATACACTGTAACCTCTGGCAACCAATCGCAATCACTGCCTGATCTGATTCAGTAAACTGATTTTGAGTCTAGCTGCTATTTATTGTATGTCTCAGAGCAGGTGGAGAGCGAAACTACATGGGGGGGGGGGGGGGAGAAAAGTTTTGCCCAGGGTCCAATCAATATTAAAGACGGCCCTGCCACCATTATTTTCCAGCACTGCCTTAACCCTCTTGGGTATGGAGTTCACCAGAGCTTCACAGGTTGTCACTGGAGTCCTCTTCCACTCCTCCATGATGACATCACAGAGCTGGTGGATGTTAGAGACCTTGCGCTCCTCCACCTTCTGTTTGAGGATGCCCCACAGATGCTCAATAGGGTTTAGGTCTGGAGACATGCTTGGCCAGTTTATCACCTTTACCCTCAGCTTCTTTAGCAAGGCAGTGGTCATCTTGGAGGTGTGTTTGGGGTCATTATCATGTTGGAATACTGCCCTGCGGCCCAGTCTCTGAAGGGAGGGGATCATGCTCTGCTTCAGTATGTCACAGTACATGTTGGCATTCATGGTTCACTCAATGATCTGTAGCTCCCCAGTGCCGGCAGCACTCATGCAGCCCCAGACCATGACACTCCCACCACCATGCTTGACTGTAGACAAGACACACTTGTCTTTGTCCTCCTCACCTGGTTGCCGCCACACACACTTGACACCATCTGCACCAAATAAGTTTATCTTGGTTTCATCAGACCACAGGACATGGTTCCAGTAATCCATGCCCTTAGTCTGCTTGTCTTCAGCAAACTGTTTGTGGGTTTCTTGTGCATCATCTTTAGAAGAGGCTTCCTTCTGGGATGACGCCTCCCTGATGGTATGACATGATGGATAAGTATCTGTCTGTATTTCTCAGCATTGAGGACACCATTGATCAGGGCCGGACTGGGAATGAAAACCAGCCCTGGAAAAAATGTCATACCAGCCCCATAGCATTATTATACCAGCCCAACAGCATAACGTCATTATTTTCTTGTTCATAAAATGGAAAACCATGCATTTTAAAGCACATTTAAAGAGTGCATTATATATAGATAAGACACATATAAAAGCACATAGGGCTCTGTGATTGGCCCTCCTGATCACATGACGGCTGTGTGGAATCACAGCCATCATGTGATGTAAATAGAGAGCCGTTTTCTAGGCAATTGGCTCTCCTCTCCTCACACGGAAGTTGTCGGAGAGGAGAGCGGATCTCTGCAGCCGGCCAGTGATCAGTGAGAATGAGCTGTTTTTACAGCTTTTTACACATTGATCACCAGCCTACTGTCCCCACACATGTCCCAAAACAATGTAAACACACAAAGTCCCCAAAACACTGTCCCCACACACATGTTCCCACACAGTAAAAAAACCTGTCCCCCACATATGTAACAGTAAAATCATATGTCCCAATGATCATCTGCACACATATGTCCGTGATCACATCTGTGCATGATCATCTGCGTACATATGTCCGTGATCACACAAACCAATTATTATACACTTAACATGATTTTTTTTACCAAAGACATGTAGCAGAATACATTTTGGCTTACATTTATGACAAAATTAGATTTTATTGGATTTCTTTTAAAATAGAAAAAGAAAATATTGTTTTTTTTTCCAAATTTCCGCTCTTTTTTTCCACTTATATCGCAAAAAATAAAAAACTGAGTCGTGAATAAATACCACCAAAAGAAAGCTCTATTTGTGTGAACAGCGTTGTATGAC
Source organism: Lithobates septentrionalis (assembly GCA_037952835.1). Lineage (NCBI taxonomy): Eukaryota > Metazoa > Chordata > Amphibia > Anura > Ranidae > Lithobates > Lithobates septentrionalis. The sequence goes on along the minus strand of JBBDGP010002073.1, from coordinate 1,239,759 downwards.
CGCGCAATTGTCATTGAAAGTGTGACAGCGCTGAAAGATGAAAATTGGCCTGGGAAGGAAGGGGGTGAAAGTGCCCTGTAATGCACACAAAAAATAAAACAAATTGCCTGCACACCACTCTGTCCCTTAATGCCCACCTCCTTTTTATAGGGCACACAGTGTATAGGAATGTATAATATAAAACATGGTGGTATTTCCCCACCCAGGGGAAATACAACTGGGCAGTGGCGGTGCGTCCATTGCACCTGTCAATCTTCAATAGATAGATCCATGCATTGCATGAATCTATCTATCGTCGCTGCTGCCGCCCCCTATTCAGGTGTCCGGCACCCTTGTTGGGCATCGGCATGTGAATTACAGCGGCGGGGGTGTTTTTAGAAGTGCCTGATTAGAGCCGTCAGCTCTAATAGGCTTCCAAATTGGTAAACAGCGGGCACACTGCTGTGCGTTCGCTGCTTACACAGTGCTGTGTTAGGAAATCAAATAAATCGCTTCCCTAACACTGACCCGCCTCTCAGCCAATCAGGTGCACTGGGTCTGGTTACCTGTCACCTGATTGGCTGAAGCGACAGGCACTGTGATTGGATGCCTATCGGAGGGAGCGTGGAGCAACGCGCTGACCTGAGACAGGTAAGTGCCGGGCGGGGGGGACACTGGCAGGATTTAATGGGCAAACTGGTGGCAATTGATGGGGCAAACTGGCGGCAATTGATGGTTACAGTGGCTGCGTTTGATGGGCACAGTGGCTGCGTTTGATGGGCACAGTGGCGGCAATTTATGGGTACAGTGGCTGCGTTTGATGGTACAGTGGCTGCATTTGATGGTACAGTGGCTGCATTTGATGGTACAGTGGCTGCGTTTGATGGGCACAGTGGCTGTGTTTAATGGGCACAGTGGTGGCAATTTATGGGTACAGTGGCTGCGTTTGATGGGCACAGTGGCAGCGTTTAATGGGCACAGTGGTGGCAATTTATGGGTGCAGTGGCTGCATTTGATGGTACAGTGGCAGCGTTTAATGGGCACAGTGGCTGCAATTAATGGGTACAGTGGCTGCGTTTGATGGGGCACAGTGGCAGCAATTTATGGGTACAGTGGCAGCGTTTGATGGTACAGTGGCAGCGTTTAATGGGCACAGTGGCTGCAATTAATGGGTACAGTGGCTGCGTTTGATGGGGCACAGTGGCAGCAATTTATGGGTACAGTGGCAGCGTTTGGGCACAGTGACTGTGTTTAATGGGCACAGTGGTGGCAATTTATGGGTACAGTGGCTGCGTTTGATGGTACAGTGGCTGCGTTTGATGGTACAGTGGCTGCGTTTGATGGGCACAGTGGCAGCATTTAATGGGCACAGTGGTGGCAATTTATGGGTACAGTGGCTGCGTTTGATGGTACAGTGGCTGCGTTTGATGGTACAGTGGCAGCGTTTAATGGGCACAGTGGTGGCAATTTATGGGTACAGTGGCTGCGTTTGATGGTACAGTGGCTGCGTTTGATGGGCACAGTGGCTGTGTTTAATGGGCACAGTGGTGGCAATTTATGGGTACAGTGGCTGCATTTGATGGTACAGTGGATGCGTTTGATGGGCACAGTGGCTGCAATTGATGGGTACAGTGGCTGCGTTTGATGGTACAGTGGCTGCGTTTGATGGTACAGTGGCAGCGTTTAATGGGCACAGTGGTGGCAATTTATGGGTACAGTGGCTGCGTTTGATGGTACAGTGGCTGCGTTTGATGGTACAGTGGCAGCGTTTAATGGGCACAGTGGTGGCAATTTATGGGTACAGTGGCAGCGTTTGATGGTACAGTGGCAGCGTTTAATGGGCACAGTGGCTGCAATTAATGGGTACAGTGGCTGCGTTTGATGGGGCACAGTGGCAGCAATTTATGGGTACAGTGGCAGCGTTTGGGCACAGTGACTGTGTTTAATGGGCACAGTGGTGGCAATTTATGGGTACAGTGGCTGCGTTTGATGGTACAGTGGCAGCGTTTAATGGGCACAGTGGCTGCAATTAATGGGTACAGTGGCTGCGTTTGATGGGGCACAGTGGCAGCAATTTATGGGTACAGTGGCAGCGTTTGGGCACAGTGACTGTGTTTAATGGGCACAGTGGTGGCAATTTATGGGTACAGTGGCTGCGTTTGATGGTACAGTGGCTGCGTTTGATGGGCACAGTGGCAGCATTTAATGGGCACAGTGGTGGCAATTTATGGGTACAGTGGCTGCGTTTGATGGTACAGTGGCTGCGTTTGATGGTACAGTGGCAGCGTTTAATGGGCACAGTGGTGGCAATTTATGGGTACAGTGGCTGCGTTTGATGGTACAGTGGCTGCGTTTGATGGGCACAGTGGCTGTGTTTAATGGGCACAGTGGTGGCAATTTATGGGTACAGTGGCTGCGTTTGATGGTACAGTGGATGCGTTTGATGGGCACAGTGGCTGCAATTGATGGGTACAGTGGCTGCGTTTGATGGTACAGTGGCTGCGTTTGATGGTACAGTGGCAGCGTTTAATGGGCACAGTGGTGGCAATTTATGGGTACAGTGGCTGCGTTTGATGGTACAGTGGCTGCGTTTGATGGTACAGTGGCAGCGTTTAATGGGCACAGTGGTGGCAATTTATGGGTACAGTGGCTGCGTTTGATGGTACAGTGGCTGCATTTGATGGGCACAGTGGCTGTGTTTAATGGGCACAGTGGTGGCAATTTATGGGTACAGTGGCTGCGTTTGATGGTACAGTGGATGCGTTTGATGGGCACAGTGGCTGCAATTGATGGGTACAGTGGCTGCGTTTGATGGTACAGTGGCTGCGTTTGATGGTACAGTGGCAGCGTTTAATGGGCACAGTGGTGGCAATTTATGGGTACAGTGGCTGCGTTTGATGGTACAGTGGCTGCGTTTGATGGTACAGTGGCTGCGTTTAATGGTATACAGCGCGAGAGAGAGAGTGAGAGAGAGAGAGAGAGAGAGAGAGAGAGAGAGAGAGAGGAGAGAGAGAGAGAGAGAGAGAGAGAGAGAGAGAGAGAGGTTTTAATACCTTGTGCTGTAGCACCGCACGGGACGAGGCAAAATGGAGCAGCACGGCGTTCTCCTGCTCCTCCCCCACAGGCACACAGACAGAGCGAGGCATGATGAGTGTGGTGGGCGGAGCGCCGGCGCCCAAACGGAGGAGACAGTGAGTGACACAGGCAGCCATGGCATAGTGCAGCAGCGGCGGCCACCGCTGCTGATCTTTAGGTCAGGACACAGGCAGTGAGCGGCCCCCCCGGAGACACACACAGACAGTGAGTGACACACAGCCATGGCACAGTGCAGCAGCGGCAGCCGCCGCTGCTGCTCTTTAAATTGCTGATGCTGACACAGGCACTGTGAGCGGCCCCAGCGGTACTTTGTGCAGCCAGCCTACCGGGATATTTCCCGGTATCCCGGTAGGCCAGTCCGGCCCTGCCATTGATCCTGACCAAATCCCCAACTCCATTTGCAGAAATGCAGCCCCAAACTTGCTGGAACAGGAAAAGGGTCTTCCCCAAACTGTTACCGCAAGGTTGGAAGAGCACAATTGTGTAAAATGTCTATGAAGTTATGACAATAATTGTACCCTTCACTATAAACCTATGACCATTTCTCATCTCCACATGGATCTAACAGTCACAGAGATAATGCTTACTGGACAAAACCATACAAAGTAATAGGAACTCAGCACATTTCCACACCACACATTTCGAAGAACTTCATATTGGTCAGAGCAGGGCTGGCCCAAGACATTGTGCTATCTGGGTCCAAGAATGAAATGCTGCCCACCCCCCACCCCCCCCAAAAAAAATCACGCCCACCAAAAGGCCCCGACATTCATTATTTTATATCATGATAATTAAAACTAAAATGTAATTGATCAGGAAGTCAGATTTACATGCAACAGCACCTTGTCTATATGCAAAATTATATGACATATCACCAATGTTCAATTCCAAACCACAAACTCCATATCACAGACTCCCCTCATCACAGGCCATCCCATCACAGATCCCCCCCACACAGACTCCCCTCATCACAGACCCTCCCTTTTACAGACCCCTCTCTGTCGATATTACAGACTGCCCCTTCCATAAGACCTGCCATACTTCCCATCTTGTGTAAGTAAGGTAGCGGAGGGGGAGTGCTGCGATCTTATGGAGGGGACAGACCTGCTGGGCCAGGTGGAGGAAAGCTGTACATCTGATCTGGTGCCGGTGATGCACACCAAACTGCTGAAAAAAAAATCTTCTTGGGCGTCCATTTTGCTGCCCCTCTCAAAGTGCCGTCTGGGTCCATGGTAGGGCTGACCCTGGGTCAGAGTCACATGCACAGTACTCCAAAACTGCCTGGAAGGATCACAGTGTAAAAAAACCCTTTTTAGAGCTTGATAGAGAATAGGTGCAGGTTCTCACCTACAGCCAGGCCCCCCAAATCTGACTGCCCCACGGTACACCGTTTTGCCACCAATTACCATGGAGTGTTAGGCAGAAATTCTCGGTGAGTACTGCAGGATAAATAGTGAGGCTGGTGTGGCTCAGCTTGCCTGACCCTCTGAAGAGGCTCACTGTCACTGGTAAACACAGAAGCCGGCAGAGATAGTAGTGCAGGAAACTTCCTCTACCAGCTTTTGTGTTTACCAGTAAAAAGCCAGAGAGGACAGGGCAGTGTCACCACTTTCTGGCTGAAAGGAAGCCCTGGTGTTGGATAAAAACAATAATTAATCAAAAGAACATAGGTCTCAGTTTAACAAAACTCTCTTCATATGCACTGCGTTACTTTATATGCCCTGCAATGCATGGGTTTTTTATTTATGTTACCTAATAACAAAATTTAAATTTTTTTTTTCCTTCTAGAGCCATTGTCTGCAACACTGCTACAGTTCTTTAATGTGACTTCAACTATTGTGTCCTTAAATTGGAGCAGACCAAATGAATATCAGAGTTCTTATGCCGCGTACACACGGCCAGGCTTCCCGACAGAAAAAGTCAGATGGGAGCTTTCGGTCGGACATTCCAACCGTGTGTATGCCCCATCGGACTTTTTCTGTCGGCATTCCCGACGGAGTCAGATATAGAACATGTTCTAGATCTTTCCATCGGAAATGCCGATGGAGTTTAGCCCGTTGGCAAGTCCGGCCGTGTGTATGTGGCATTACTCATACAGAGTTCAGACAATAGTCACATCATCGTCTATACTGATAAATAATATAGTACTAATGATAGGAATAGGGGAAAGGGAATGGAAGCAAATACTGTGTAAACAATTGATCGGTCTGTGTACTGACCAGCCTCTGACCACACACCAGATGCGGTGTTATTGCTGTAACCCGTAAACTATATGAATCAAAAAGGGGACGATAAGGAAGGATATAGGAAGGAGCTCTTGATATATAGGGTATCAAGTGGAAAAGCGGTTACTTTGGCAATGAGCGACCAGAGGTAATTGCATAAAATACTCAATTTATTGAATGATTTAAAATCCACAACATGTGTTAGAGGCAAACAAGGAGCTTTTGCTGACAGTATAGATATGGCAAAAAACAACAAAAATAACCAAGGTATTACTATACCTAGGGCAACATTAAAAACAGACACACATACATAACGACACCGACACGGTCTGGACTTAATATGCTATTCGGCAGCTAGTGGGTCAAAATTGATATGGGCAGGCGCAGTGGCATAGCCGTCTGATATGGGTTATAAATTTAAATGACTATGCTGCCGAGGAGCATATATTAGAGGCGGGGAGGAAAGAGGGAGAGGGAACTGTTAGGGGGTCATTGACAGGAGTGGACGGTTAGCGTGGATAGGATACCTGGCTGTGTCCAGCAATGGCGAGGTAATAATTGTTGGTGCAGGTTGGTATATAAAGCATATATAGCTAAACACGCTAATTGATCAAGATGGTCTAGTAATGGTAGACTTGAAGAGATTTACATAGCACAGATCACCGCAGAATTCCAAACAAACTCCAATAGTAGGGCACTGCTCATAAGCATGGGGATTGGATGTAAAACCGGTATAGATAACAGCTATGCAGATAGTTGGCATATATTGAAACAGGGTGTTTTGTTGATTCCACTCATACGTTACCGCCCTACTTGGTTCGGTGGAGGGAGGGGGGGCCCGGACAATCTGGAATCAAGTCCTCTTGGATAATGAGTGTAGTCCCGCAGGCTCGTATGAGCGGCAATGTGTCTGCTGCTGGTGATAAGAATCGAATGCTGTGCCTTTGGTCTCGTGGTGTGTAAGTGTCTATCTTCTACCCGGTCTGTCAGGCTTCCTGGATCGTTATCCGCATATGTTTGATGACACCCAGCTGGTAGTCTCAGCTGTTCCGCTCCTCTAACACGGCCCGCCTGGTGGGGCGTGACGGCGTTGTGATGATGTCAACGCGTTTCGCTGTACTCAATGGCGTAGCTTCTTCTTGGACGTTTGATTGGTAAGGCCGGTGCACACGTTATATTGTGTGCTTTGGCAGCCGTGTATCCAATCAGGTGTGTGACACCCAGCTGGTAGTCTCAGTTGTTCCGCTCCTCTAACACGGCCCGCCTGGTGGGGCGTGACGGCGTTGTGATGATGTCAACGCGTTTCGCTGTACTCAATGGCGTAGCTTCTTCTTGGACGTTTGATTGGTAAGGCCGGTGCACACGTTATATTGTGTGCTTTGGCAGCCGTGTATCCAATCAGGTGTGTGATTAAACAATGAACGTTGTCTTTAGCCATAGAGTGATATGGGGTTTACGTCCGCATATTATTGGCAGTTGTCTTCAAAGTCGGGTATAACCAAGGCATGCTTCTGTCAAGAGACATTTGCTACTTTATTAAGTCCTTAATAAATCATTTTAGACGGTATGCTATATGCATGGAGAAAGAGGCATATTAAAGAGAGTACGATCTGCTGCAAATTTAAAGGGAGGGGAGGAGGGAAATACATACGGTTACATAAAGATTACCACATTATGGAACAATAAAGACAAATAAGGGGCTTAGGGTCAATTTTAAGGGGTTGAAATCATTTAGAACATTAGTTCACACCACCTTCTGCATTAATGAAAACGCATGATTTGAACGGGGGGTTGAAATCATTTAGAACATTAGTTCACATCACCTTCTGCATCAATGAAAGCACATGATTTGAACAAGTAAAGATCTTTTGTGCCCATGAATAGGATCACTTTGCTCATAAGTAGTCATGTTCTAAGAAGGCCTGTAAATTCAATTCGGTGTTAAAGCCTAGAGGGACAAGGGACTTTAACCGGTATACCCAGCGCTTTTCTTTTTGTAGTAGCACCCGATCAAAGTCACCTCGTCGACTTGACAGCTTAAGTGCGTATATACCTTTCACCTGCATACCCTTAATGTTTCTGTCATGTTTTATTGCAAAATGTTTGGCTAATGGTTTTTCCGGAATTTTTTCTTTGTCTTTAATCTCCCTTAGGTGTTCGCCAATACGAACCTTAAGGGGTCTCTTTGTCTTACCCACATAAATTTTCGGGCAGGGGCAGGTTATCATATATATGACCCTAGGCGTAGAGCAATTAATTAAATCTCGTATTTGGTAGTTTTTTTGTCCTAAGGAGTCAGAGAAAGTGGCTGTTCTATGGACAAATGAACAGATCTGGCATTTATTGCAGGGAAACATCCCTCTGCTGCGTGGGTAGTTGGTTAGCCAGTTGGGGTCAGGCATTTTAGTAAATTCTGATTTGACCAGCAAGTCTCCCAAGTTTTTGGCCCGGCTATGGTGCCGACTATGTTAAGCAGGGTTGGTGAGTTAGTAAGGACCCCCCAGTGTTTTTCCAATATGGAACGGACCTCCGTCCATTGGGGGCCAAAGGTAGTAATTAACCTAGTTTGGTCGCTTGCTGTCCGTTTAGAAGCTGTAGAGTCAGATGTATGTAATGTGAGTAAACTGTCGCGGTCCCTGGCTGCTGCTTTTTGTCTCGCCTTTCTGATTTGTCTATGCGAGTCCGGACCGTGTTTTTGTTGTTTTTTGCCATATCTATACTGTCAGCAAAACCTCCTTGTTTGCCTCTAACACATGTTGTGGATTTTAAATCATTCAATAAATTGAGTATTTTATGCAATTACCTCTGGGCGCTCATTGCCAAAGTAACCGCTTTTCCACTTGATACCCTATATATCAAGAGCTCCTTCCCCTACCCTTCTTTATCGTCCCCTTTTTGATTCTGATAACAGTGGCCGGTCAATCGGCTACAATAGTAAATCTGACACCCGGAGGAACATTTACATTCCTGATATATACAAGATCTGCTGATAAAAAAAACGGACCCATTTTTGGCCTGCCTTACACTGATACTTTTAGATTGTATCTCCTTCAATGCAATTTAAGTGTTTTTCTCTCTTTTATGTTAAGCTCACATGTCTGTATTCCACTTTCTAGAACCATATCCTGTGAACCAACCAAAATACTTTAATGTGACTTCAACTTCTGTGTCCTTAAATTGGAGCGCACCGAACGAATCTCAGAGTTCTTACACATACAGAATGCAGACAAATGTCACATCACCATCTTCAATAGTAAATAATATAATAGTGACCAGTCAATCAGCTACAATAGGAAATCTGATCCCGGGCCAAACATATACATGCCTGATATATACAAGAGCTGCTGATAATGTCACTGAATCTGATCCGGTGTCACTAACTACCTGCACAGGTGAGTACATCCGCAGTCCTGCTATCATCACTCTGGTGGAGCTCACCATCAACTTACTTCTGTATTTACTGAGACCTGTCAGTTTGAGAGAAGAGCGTGTAGTTAGGTGCAGGATTTCCTCCATCAAGTAGGTGGTGCTGTGCTACTATACAAATAGGGTGAAGCCTTTAGAGGGAATTGCTCCCTCAGGGACTCTGTAGGTGTGTCCAGTGGTGTATTTAGGTTTTGTGCTGACCTAGGCCTGACTAAACTCATGCACCCCCTAATTTAAATATGACCCATCCCTTCCTGTCAGGGCCACACCGCTTCCTGTTTAAGACCCGCCCTGCCCATGTAGCCCCATCAGTGCTGCCTTATCAGTGCCCAGCAGTGCAGCCCTATCAGTCCCCATCAGTGCAGCATATCAGTGCTGCCTTATCAGTGCAGCCTCATCAGTGCCTATCAGTGCAGCCTCATCAGGGGCCACCAGTGCAGCCTCTCAGTGCCCATCAGTGCAGCTTAACCTCCCAGGCGGTATGGCTCGGGATGAATTTTCAGTACCAAAAGCGGTAAACCCGAGCCACTCTCGGGATCGCAACGCAGGATCCAGGCAAAGTTAATTACCTTGACCCTCAGGATCCTGCGATGTCTCCCCGCTGTGTGTGCGAGCGGTTCTCTGCTCCATCTATCACTGTGCCGAGCTCTGTTCCCTGTGAGCATTGCGACGCATGGGGACGGAGCACGGCGCCAAATTCAAAAAGTTAAAAACACATAATACATACAGTACACTGTACAGTACAGATTACATTACTGTATCACATTATTTTTTTATTATTATTATTATTATTCAGGATTTATATAGCGCCAACAGTTTACGCAGCGCTTTACAATATAAAAAGGGAGACAATACAATTATAATACAATACAATACAATAGGATTAAGAGGGCCCTGCTCAGAAGAGCTTACAATCTAATAGGGTGGGGCAGGTGGTACAAAAGGTTGTAACTGTGGGGTCACATCCCTTTTGTCCCCAGTGCTTTGTCCAGTGCCCTGCATGCAGTTTTATATTATATATACTGTTCTTTCTGCCTGGAAACTGGAGATTGTCCATAGCAACCAAAAAGTGTCCCTTTGCGTCAAAAGTGGTTTTAGAACAGCTAGAAAACAGCGATAATAAATTAGAATCACTTGCAGAATTGAGCGATAGTGATTTGTAGGGAAATTCGTCATCAAACACTGAAAGTAATGACAACGACAATTCTGCGACTGAGCAAATTTCAGTGTTTTTGATTTGATTACATTATTGAATAATTTTTATTATTATTATATTATTTGTTATAAATATTTATAGTTATTTATTATATTATATTTTATGATTTCGTGTTTCAAACTTTATCATACCCAGGATGTCTACTAGACTCTTGTTTGGACAGATTTAAGTGTGTTATTCCTAATGCCCCGTACACACGGTTGGATTTTCCGATGGAAAATGTGTGATAGGACCTTGTTGTCGGAAATTCTGACCGCGTGTAGGCTCCATCACACATTTTCCATCGGATTTTCTGACACACAAAGTTTGAGAGCAGGATATAAAATTTTCCGACAACAAAATCCATTGTCGGAAATTCCGATTGTGTGTACACAAATCTGACGGACAAAGTGCCACGCATAAAGAGAAATTGAATAGAATGTGGTGCTGCGCTAATCCTAATGAGATAGGCGTATAATGACTCTGTAATGGTGAGTATCTCCCAGTACAACTAAAAAAAATATTTACAATTTTAAAAGAACAGTGGAAAGGTAACCTAATGTGACAGTTGTGTAATTGTGTACTGATGGTATGTATGACCAAATACTAATAATACAGGTACTCAACTGGTGCTAATATATAAAGCATGCAAAGTGATCAGTGCTTAAACATCATGATTACAAAACATAAGTATATATAAATGGATAAATAAAGAATATATAGCAGCTGGCCTATACCATCGCCAGTCACCGGCTGGCTTAACATATATCTGATATAAATCAACACATTCTCAGGTGCATGTATAAACAAAGTAGAAAGTGCTTAAAGTGCATACAGTGACAATTAAATGTGGCTAGGTGCTAGAAAGTTCATTTATATGCATGCAAATCATGCGTGCAAAATAGTATCAGGTGTGATGCTCCGTTCGGCAATAAACAGTTAATCAAAGTCCATAAAAAATAGGTGATCCCTTTAGTGCTAAAAAATGGGTGACAATGGTGATCAATCTTCATGCAGCAACGTGCACACTGGTGGGCAGTGGCCCCTTACCTGAAGGTAATGGGGTAATCGCGTTTAGCCACTTTGAGGCATGGCAGCCTCTGTAGAGACCATGGATGTAACCAGCTGTGAGGGATAGTAGAAATATGGTCCTATCCTGGTCACTTCAGGCAGAGAAGATCGAAGCTAGGTTTACTGCGAAAGGATATGACCAAAGATACCTAAAGAAGAAAACCGCAGAAGTCGCAGTAATGGATCGTAATACATTGATTAAAGACAAAACCCTACAGAAACGTCCGATGGAGGGACCAGCGCTTATCCTCAATTACAACGCACAATACAAGAAAATAGAAAGAATAGTCAGACGCCATTGGCATATTCTAATGACAGACCCACAGCTGAAAGAAAGACTGCCAAAAAACCCCAGATTTATCTATAAAAGGGCACCATCAATTCGTGATAAACTGGTGAAAAGTGTGATAGAGCCTCCAAGGAAACCTTTTACGTTTTTTTCTGGGAAAGGATTCTTTCCATGCAAAAGATGCTACGCATGTCTAAGAACCAGACGCCCCAATGAGAAAGTGTTCCACTTTTCATCCACATCAACGGGGGACACCTATGAAGTTCGTAACTTTGTCTGTTGCAACACAGAAGGGGCCGTATATGCCCTACAATGCAGCTGCGGTTTGCAATACATAGGCCGCACAAAAAGACCGCTCAAAGTCCGAATTAAGGAACATGTAAAAAATATTATCAATGGATATGATAAGCACAGTGTATCAAAACATTTTTTACTTTACCACAACAAAGATCCTTCCCATTTAAAATTTTGGGGCATTGAACCCTATGTGAGGCACTGGCGGGGGGGGGACATAAGGTTAGGACTTTGAGTCAAATGAAGTCCAGGTGGATCTTCACCATGGACACCTTCTCGCCAAGAGGCCTCAACATAGAATTTGACTTAAACTGTTTCCTGAGCAATTTTTAAACATTATTCGTCTATTTTTAAGAGTTTTTTAATATCTCCTCTGAACACTTCGCTATCACCCCCACACAGTGCTGACATGTAGGCGTGTGGCGGAGATCACAATACTCAGGGAATCCCACCACTGCTAACTAGGGAATCATCTGATGTACACACCCACCTTTCCTTATATATCCCTAGGTGCATAGGCGTCCTTAAGGGGGGGCTATTGAGGCTTAAGCCCCGAATGTGGGGCCAATAGCCCCGAGTGTCTAAGCGCAGTGGCCCCAGCTGCAAGATCTAGAGCGGCGCATTCCGATTCCCGTGCGCGCCGCCATCAGTGTTATATTACATACAGCCTGTACGAGCGCTTAGCTGGGCAGCGGGCGCTCCCTGATTGGCTGGTCACATGTGGAGGCGGGTAGGGGCTTGACTGTGGGTGATCGCGGCCACCCGGAGCCCCGCCTCCCTGCCTGGCGCGCGCTGTGTCTTCTCCTGACGGAGGCGGGGAGGGGCTGGACTGTGGGTGATTGTGGCCGCCCGGAGCCCCGCCTCCCTGCCTGGCGCGCGCTGTGTCTCCTCCTGACGGAGGCGGGGAGGGGCTGGACTGTGGGTGATCGCGGCCGCCCGGAGCCCCGCCTCCCTACCTGGCGCCCGCTGTGTCACCTCCTGACTGAGGTCTCTCTGTTATCTGCCCTTCCACTAGTCTGTCAGCGTGCCACTCTCTGTAAGCCCACCCCTCTGTCATCCCGCCCCTTTGTGTAAGCCCACCCCTTTCTGTCACTGCCCCCCTCTCTGTCAGTGCACCCCTCCTCTGTCAGCACCCCCCCTCTGTGTCAGCACCCCCCTCTGTCAGCAGTGCACCCCCTCTGTAAGCACCCCCCTCACTGTCAGCCCACCCCCCTCACTGTCAGCCCACCCCCCCTCTGTCAGCCCACCCCCCTCTGTCAGCCCACCCCCCCTGTCAGCCCACACCCCCCTCTGTCAGCCCCCCTCTGTCAGCACCACCCCCCCTCTGTCAGCACCACCCCCTCTCTGTCAGCACCCCCCTCTCTGTCAGCAGCGCACCCCCCTCTCTGTCAGCCCACACCCTCTCTATCAGCGCCCCCTCTCTCAGTGTCCCCCCCTTCAGCTCACACCCTCTCTGTCAGCCCACACCCTCTCTGTCAACACCCCCCCCTCTATCAGCACCACCCCCTCTCTGTCAGCACCCCCCTCTCTGTCAGCAGTGCACCCCCCTCTCTGTCAGCCCACACCCTCTCTGTCAACACCCCCCCTCTGTCAGCACCACCCCCCTCTGTCAGCACCCCCCCTCTGTCAGCACCCCCCCTCTGTCAGCACCCCTCCCTCTGTCAGCACCCCCCCTCTGTCAGCAGTGCACCCCCCTCTCTGTCAGCCCACACCCTCTCTATCAGCGCCCCCTCTCTCTCAGGTTCCCCCCTGTCAGCTCACACCCTCTCTGTCAGCCCACACCCTCTCTGTCAACACCCCCCCTCTGTCAGCACCACCCCCCCTCTGTCAGCACCACCCCCCCCTCTGTCAGCACCACCCCCCTCTGTCAGCACCACCCCCCTCTGTCAGCACCCCCCCTCTGTCAGCACCACCCCCTCTCTGTCAGCAGTGCACCCCCCTCTCTGTCAGCCCACACCCTCTCTATCAGCGACCTCCTCTCTCTCAGCGACCCCCCTCTCTCAGCACCCCCCCGCCCACACCCTGTCAGCACCCCCCCACTCTGTCAGCACTCCCCCTCTCTGTCAGCACCCCCCCTCTCTGTCAGCACCCCCCCTCTCTGTCAGTACCCCCCCTCTCTGTCAGCACCCCCCCTCTCTGTCAGCACCCCCCCTCTCTGTCAGCACCCCCTCTCTGTCAGCACCTCCCCTCTCTGTCAGCACTCCCCCTCTCTGTCAGCACCCCCCCCCTCTCTGTCAGCACCCCCCCTCTCTGTCAGCACCCCCCTCCCTCTCTCAGCATCCCCCCTCTCTCTCAGCACCCCCTCTCTCTCAGCACCAACCCCTCTCTGTCAGCACCACCCCCTCTCTGTCAGCACCACCCCCTCTCTGTCAGCACCCCCCTCTCTGTCAGCCCACACCCTCTCTCTCAGCGTCCCCCCTCTCAGCGTCCCCCCTCTCTCTCAGCACCCCCCCCCTGTCAGCCCACACCCTCTCTGTCAGCCCACACCCTCTCTGTCAGCACCCCCCCCTCTGTCAGCACCCCCTCTGTCAGCACCCCCTCTCTGTCAGCAGTGCACCCCCCCTCTGTCAACACCCCCCTCTCTCTCCTGCCTCCTCTCCCCTTTCACTCACCCCCCTTACCTCCTTCTCTCTCACCTCCCCTTTCTCACCTCCCTTCCCCCACCTCTTTCCCCCCCTCAGGGGGTGGAGGCCCCATGATTCCCAACAGCGGCCCTGTGAGTGAGTGTACCAGTTCAAATGTGTCTTGCCGACAATGGAAGGTAAATGGCACTACAGAAGAGCAGCTTCGCTCCACCCCCAAACTCCGGCTTCCACACTTCCTAACTCTAAATGGCTCTCGGTAAAGCAGTCTAATGGGGGTCTTAAGGGGCAGGGGACACTGATGGGGGGAGGGGTCACTGATCTAATAGAGATCTCTAAGGGGGGTGCTGATGTAAGGGGACTCTGAGCTAATGTAAAGGGGGTGCTGACTGCTGGTGACCCATTAGATCAGCAGTCAGTGCATGTCAGGTAGGTCAGTGTATGTCAGCCAGGTAGGTCAGTGTGGGTCAGGTAGGTCAGTGCGTGTCAGATAGGTAACACCCCCCCTCCATACAACCCCACCGCCCGCCACCCCATCATCCCCCCCGGTGCCGGGCTCTGACTTCGGGCTGAAGCCCCTGGTCTTTTTGCCACCTAGCAACGCCCCTGCCTAGGTGTATTAATTTATAGATTGCCTCTCTCTGTTTTATATCCTAGATTATACGTTTACATAGCATTAGTAGTTATATATCTCTACCCTGCATTAGCACTTCTGTATTACGAGACTATGTATACGCTATGTTTTTATCTATTTTTTAATAATGTTTTAGTGTCTTTAGATGCCTGTCCCCGACCGTGCGGTTCTGTATATATTTTATATATACAATCGTTTTAATTCCCCATTCCATTTTGTACCTTTTTTATTTTTACTATTTTATACCATTTTATAATAAAGTACACGTTTTTTCATAGACTTAAGATCCAATCTTATATGGACATATAATATAGTTATTAACATTTGATGTATTTACATATTGGAGCTTTTTATCTTTATTTTTATTTTTTATTATTCATTTTTAAAACATGTCCTAGTCTTATGTCCCCTGCCCGATTATCGACCTGTGTATGCTGATGGGATATCCACCGCTATACACAGATGATCGGTCACTTGGCTGGCCGGTATCTGATTCCTATTCCCCCTCTGCTGACAGTTGCAAGGGATGTGTGTGCTGACTGGCCAGATTAGGCGTGGCTGCTACTGTGAGGCGTCCGCCCCTGCCACTGTGACTGGCCGACTAACATCCCAGCTGCGCCCACTAGTCCCAGGCAAAATGGCCACCGTAACACTTCCTGGCGGCTCCGGGAAAATGGCCGCTCATTATAGTCTATGGGGAGATATTTAAGGACATCGATAGTGCCTCCCTGTATCCCCTGAAGAAGTCACGTGACTGTGACGTCACGCGTAGGGACGGGACAGGCCCTCTATGACAGCTATTGTATTACGAGCTCGCCACTCGTCGGATCTCCACCCGGTTTTAACGTTTTGATGTGAGTACATATGTTTATGCTTTAATAAAAGTGGTACGTCTTCCATACAATACTACACTATTGTGGGCTTCCTTTTTAATTTATCTGGGTGACCCCGGGACACTACTTGAAAGGACCAGATGCCCCCACAAGAGAAGTGACCAGGATAGGACCATATTTCTACTATCCCTCACAGCTGGTTACATCCATGGTCTCTACAAAGGCTGCCATGCCTTAAAGTGGCTAAACGCGATTACCCCATTACCTTCAGGTAAGGGGCCACTGCCCACCAGTGTGCACGTTGCTGCATGAAGATTGATCACCATTGTCACCCATTTTTTAGCACTAAAGGGATCACCTATTTTTTATGGACTTTGATTAACTGTTTATTGCCGAACGGAGCATCACACCTGATACTATTTTGCACGCATGATTTGCATGCATATAAATGAACTTTCTAGCACCTAGCCACATTTAATTGTCACTGTATGCACTTTAAGCACTTTCTACTTTGTTTATACATGCACCTGAGAATGTGTTGATTTATATCAGATATATGTTAAGCCAGCCGGTGACTGGCGATGGTATAGGCCAGCTGCTATATATTCTTTATTTATCCATTTATATATACTTATGTTTTGTAATCATGATGTTTAAGCACTGATCACTTTGCATGCTTTATATATTAGCACCAGTTGAGTACCTGTATTATTAGTATTTGGTCGTACATACCATCAGTACACAATTACACAACTGTCACATTAGGTTACCTTTCCACTGTTCTTTTACAGTTGTAAATATTTTTTTTAGTTGTACTGGGAGATACTCACCATTACAGAGTCATTATACGCCTATCTCAATAGGATTAGCGCAGCACCACATTCTATTCAATTTCTCTTTAGCCGGGGACAGGCTGTACCCCATTCGGTGTAGGCTGCTTTTCCTTGTTTCACTGAGATTTGGTTCCCCTCCTCCTTTCTCCCTTACCCCGTTTACGATAGCGCAGGAATACCCCATAACCATTTAAAGTGCCACGCATGCTCAGAATAAATAAAGGGATGAAAGCTATTGGCCACTGCCCCGTTTATAGTCCCAACGCACGTGTTTTACGTCACCGCGTTCAGACTGATCGGATTTTCCGACAACTTTGTGTGACCGTGTGTATGCAAGACAAGTTTGAGCCAACATCCATCGGAAAAAATCCTAGGAATGTCCGAACAAAGTCCCACCGTGTGTACGGGGCATAAGAATTACAGGCCTACAATATAAAATGCCAAATTTCCATGCAAAACATTGTACCACTTTGAGCATCAAAAATCTGACATAATCATACCGCCAGGGAGGTTAAGAGTGCTGCCTCATCAGTTTTATAATATCACAGCTTATTAGTGTATATGAATTACCCTATTTTACCTTTACCTGTGGCAAAGAAATGCAGACTTACCAGTGCCAATAAAATGCAGCCTGACCATTGCCATTATTGCAGCCTGACCTGTGCCATTATTGCAGCCTTACCATTGCCATCGCTTGGGCTGCTCTGTATTCTATCTCAACAAACCGCCACCAATGTGGCGTCGGCGGCGGGGGCGTTGCTGGCAGCGGCGGGGGCAGTGCTGGCGTCGGCGGGGGGGGCGTACATTTGGACCATAAGATGCAGAGACATTTTCCCCCTTATTGTTGGGGGAAAAAAGTGCGTCTTATGGTCCGAAAAATACGGTATGTATTCATTATATAGCACAGAGCACTTGCAGTACATGAATTTTCACTGAATGTGGACTGTTTAAAGCGGAGTTCCACCCAAACATGGAAGCTCTGCTTATTAGCTTCCTCTCCCCCCTCCTGTGCCACATTTGGCATCTTTCCGGGGGGGGGGGCACAGGTACCTGTTTTTGAGTGTTCCCCACTTTCGAGAGATTGCGCCGCCCCTCGGAAGTTCGGCCCCCCCTCCTCCTTCCTGTGCCGCTGGACCATTCATAAAGCGCAGTGCACTTTGCACATGCACAGTAGGGAACTGGCCGGCTTCCCTTAACATGAATGGCACTGGCAACACCCGAGAGTCCTTCCAAAAATTGGCTGAGGTGTTGACATTGCGGGCTCCCAGGACAGGTAAGTGTCCTAATATTAAAAGTCAGCAGGTAATTTTTTCCCATGGGGGGGGGGGGGGGGGTCGGAACTCCTCTTTAATGAGTATGCATTGATTTCAGCATGCATGGAGCACTTTATTGCATTATTATGATCAATATATTAGTGAACTTTTACTGAATGTGGACTGTTTAATGAGTGCTCCTTGCATGCTGAAATCAAGGCAAACGCATTAAACAGTCCACATTCTGTGAAAGTTCATGTACTGCTGGGATATTCCAGTATCCGGACCAGTGATGTAGACCCCCCTCAGCAGTGTCAGAGTACTGTCTCTGTACACCACAACTACCACCGCCCCAGCAGAAGGTATTCTCCGGTAATACAGGCCTAAGGCTAGTGATACTGTACAATTACCAACAACTGCTATATTGTAAACTGTACATATACCCATTGCTCTATTGCCTGAATATCAGTGCCTATAGAAAATGTCTTTATTCATCATTGCTAACCTAAATACTATATACAAGAAAAATGACTGCATTCAAATGTGTGTGACTCCCAGACTGGGTACCCCAGCCCTAGGCCTCACCTACAAATGTGACCTTAAAAAATAACTTAAATGATTTGGTAAGACAGTGAACAGGGGTTCCGTTTAAGTACCAATTTCTTATTTAATTAACCATATAAGGACCGGAAGGATTTGCCCCCTTAATGACCAGGCCACGTATTGTGATACGGCACTGTGTCGCTTTAACTGACAATTGGGCGGTCGTGCGACGCTGTACCCAAACAAAAGTGATGTCCTTTGATTCCCAAAAATAGAGCTTTGTTTTGGTGGTATTTGATCACCTCCGAGGTTTTTATTTTTTGCGCTATAAACAAAAAAATTTTGAAAAAAAAAACAAAAACATTATTTTTTACTAATACATATCCAAAAAAAACGTTCTTCATCAGTTTAGTCCAATATGTATTCTTCTACATATTTTTGGTAAGAAAAATCGCAATAATAAGCGTATATTGATTGGTTTGCGCAAAACTTATAGCGTCTACAAAATAGGGGATAGAGTTATGGCATTTTTATTATCATTTTTTTTTTTTACTAGTAATGACGGCGATCTGCGATTTTTAGGGGGACTGCGACATTTATACAGCGATCAGTGCTAAAAAAAATTCACTGATTACTGTGTAAATGTCCCTGGCAGGGAAGGGGGTTAAAACTAGTGGTGATCAAGGGGTTAAGTGTTCCCTAGGGAGATGTTTCTAACTGTGGGGGGGAGGGGACTGAGTGGAGGAGGAGAGAGATCGCTGTTCCTGATCACTAGGAACAGCAGATCTCTCTCTACTCCCCTGTCAGCACAGGGATCGGTTTGTTTACATTGACAAATCCCTGTTCTGGCTCTCTGTGGAGCAATCGCAGGTGGCCGATCGCAGCTGCCGGCCACGCGCAGCAGCTGCGGCGTCACGCCGTGCGTGCCCCTTATCGCTCTTAAAGCGCCCGATGTACACCTACGGCGATTCGCCCAGGAGAGCCAACCTGCCACTCTATAATGACGGCGGCTGGTCCTTATTAAGTGGCACTAAACCCATCGATTTAACTGTTTCAAAAAACATTTCCCGGGAATGTAACAGTCACATTGGTTGTGCTCTCTATCAGACTGTCAAACCATCAAATAGCTGGTGTCATCCCTGATCACATGTGCAGCAGTTGAAGATCATAAAGAGGCCAAGATGACAGCTTCCTTGGCTAAAAACGATAGAAGGGTTTAGTTCCGCTTTAAAGTGAAACTTCGCTTTAAACAGGAAGTTCTGCTTTTAAGAATCTTCCCCCTCTAACATTTTTGACATTTTTTTTTGGGGGGGGTCAGGTACCTAGTTTGTCAGATACCTGCTCGCGATTTCATTGGAGGTTCCTCCCCCACCCGCAACCTTTTGGGGCACGTCGCAGATCCCAGGAGGCTTCGGGACCATTCACAAAGCGCAGCGCGACTCACGCTTGTACACTGGGAAGCTGGCGTGCTTCCTTTAGTACCAGAGACCTTAAAGACTGGCAAATAACCGGCCCGGGTGAGGACAGCACTGGATCCCTGGACAAGTAAAGCCTCGTACACACGATCGTTCTTTCCAACAGGAAAATCCGACCGTGTGTACGTTCCATCGGACAATTGTTGTCGGATTTTCCGCGGACAAATGTTGGATGGCAGGTTTTCAAATTTTCCGCCAACAAATGTGTGTCGTCGGATTTTCCCGAGAGTGTGTACACAAGTCCGTCGGACAAAAGTCCAGAGTACAAACACGCATGCTCGGAAGCAGAAGCGGTCGGTCTTGTAAACCAGCGCTCGTAATGGAGAATTAACATTCGTGACGCGGCAAATTATGAGATCTCCAAATGCAGCGCACAATTCTCTTCTTCTTTAATGGGATAATAACGAAGCTGCTTTGCTGCTAATACTGATGGAGTTATTGCAAACTAATTTTCAAAGGCTTTTTTTTTCTAGTAAGAGCAAGAATAATATTATTATACTTTTTTTTTATTTGTGCAAGTTACCACAACACCATTATCCCGTAGTTTTTCAGATCAAAGATACAACTATGTTGGTGTCCCTTGTCAATTTTACATTGTATTTTTTAAACTGTAACTGCCGACTCCCAAACTGTCATTTGAAGTAAAACACATAGCCAAGTATTATTCTACACAATTTTTTTTATTGTGCATTAAAAAAAGAAAACAAATAAAATTAGACATGCTATCTGCCAATAGAACTTAACCAAAAAGTGCATTCTAAGCATCCAAAAATATAGAAAATATAACAAATCAAATCATTATTATTCAACCAAAAAAATTATGTCAAAGCAATAACTCCAAGGCCAAAAATAAATAACACGTTATCTCCTCCGATTCCACATGTTTGGTTGACGAACAGCCGCTCAGAAATGAACCGAAAAGCGCGACATGAAAAAGTCGAAAAGAAAAGTGCGAATCAACACTCACCAAACTTCTACTAACACAAAATTAGCAGAAGGAGCCCAAAGGGTGGCGCTAAAGAGCTGAAAAACCAAGTAGTACGTCTAGCACGTCACTACGTTCGTAATTGTTGACCAACATTTGTGTGACCATGTGTATGCAAGACAAGTTTGAGCCAACGCCCTTCGGACAAAATTGCACGGTTTTGTTGGCGGAAAGTCCGATCGTGTGTACGGGGCATAAGAGTCTTTTTTATTATTAAAAGTCAGCATCTACAATATTTGTAGCTGCCTGCTTTTTTTTTTCTAGTGACTGGAAATGCTCTTAGACATTACTGGATGAGTGGATTGGACACGTGTTCATCGGTGGAACGTAACTCGCCTCCCTCAATGTATCGGCTCTATTTGTCTGTTGTTAAAAGTTGAATGAGGTTGTGAAACAATTTTAAAATGTTTTAATTTGACTTTTACTTACATTTATCTTTCATATTGTCCTACACATATCTTTAAGAATTTATTAGCATATTATCAGCGTACAACGAACTGAATAAATATTATTATGACACGTTGTTAAATTTGTGTTTCCAGTTCCCGGACAAGCTGTGGGTGTCACAGTGAACAATTACCAGTCGGTGAATTCTCTGGTGGTGAACTGGACGGCACCAATAGGAATCGTGTCCAATTATAATGTCACCATAACAGGAGATGTAAATAGGACATTGCAGAATACATCTACACAAGTGACCTTCACTAACTTACTACCAGGAAGGAATTATTCCGTCACTGTACAGACAATCAGTGGGAGCTGCAACAGTCCAATCACTACAGTGACAGAGGCCACATGTGAGTATGATCCACGAGTGATCCGTGTTATCTATTTACCATCAAAGTATTTTTCATAACTGTGAAAGTGTGATCAATAAACAATGGCACTTACAAGATAAGACTCCCTTTGTATTGCTTCCTTTGTGTGAAATCCCTGGTGTTCCTGCCAGTCTTTCTGCTTTCCTATTAACACTGACCACACTAAGCATGAGAGCACAATGTGGTCACCTGCTCTCCTCCAATGATCAGACTTGTGCTGACATGCCCCCCCCCCCCCCCACACACACACACACACAGCAATTCACTGGGAAGATCAATGTGCTGTTGTTTCTCCTCCATTTACAGCTGGCTTACCTCTAACTATTCTTTAAAATGCTCCCTCTCTCCTCCTACCCACCCTGCATACTCTGTATAGAAAAGGTCTGTGTATTTTATCCTGTGTACTTTAATCCACTCCGGTGATTCAGCATCTCTGGCTGTGAATTTCAGAAGTCAGAACTTCCCCCATAGACTCCCAACGACCCAGCCATTGTCGGCACTCCCTCCTCTCCCCTGCAGCAGCCACTTACTGACACAGGGAAGCTGGAGGTGCAGGATCATGTGACCGGCCTGGAGTGCATTAAAAATTGGTAATTACACAGATCTTTTTTAAACAGGTTAGGTAGGATAGGTAGGGGGAGGGGGGAGGGAATTTTATTTTAGGAAAGTTAGACTTAAGCTGGACATTGATGTGTCGAAATTTGGCCAGTTCAGCAGGAACTGAGTGAATTTTGCATTAACAACACTTGCTAGACGCCTCCTCTGTGTTGGTTTTTTACTCTATGGATTTTTGTATCATCATCTCGGGTAGTAACTCTTTCTAAATGCATCTCAAACTGGCTGTAAAGACCATCGAGGGAGTTTGTGGCATATTTGCGGCGCTATTGCAGCATGTTTACATTGAGATCAATAGAAGCGTTAGGGGAGCGGTAAAGCCTGGCAAATTTATGAAGCAATGCAATGTTAACACAAACATGTTAATGTGATTTTTATTTTGTCTTCATTTTGAGTGTAATTATAATTTAATACATTTCCTATTGGGATTAATAAAATATTCTGAATCCGAAAATAGGTTAAAGATACACATTTTTTACAGAGGTTACTCAGCATAAGTAGCAGAAGGGGGGGAGGGGCATAGTTAGTGTTAGGCAGGAATTCCACTTTAAAGTGTAACTATAGGCAAAACTTTTTTTTTTTTTTTTTTAGTTTGGATAGAGTATGAGAGGGTTATAACCTCTCTCGTTTTTTGTTTTTTTGTGCTCCGTTAAGGAGATTTCTCTTCCTATCCCATAGCCAAAACAAAAAATGAGAGGAAATTCCTCCAAAGTGAGCGGTTCCCAAGGTGTCACCAGAACTACCGGGTTGAACAAAAAAAAGCTCTGGTCGGAGCCGCTGTACTAATTATGCAGTAGTTAGTACAGTGATCTCCTCTGCTGTGCTGTTGTGTTCTGACAGGGTGATGGTCCCCCCACCAGAACAATTCGATCAGAACTCTCTGCCATTGGCTGAGAGCGCTCATCGGGAGTCAGTCGGCTGGTGGTTTTCCAGCATGCTCATCAGACAGATGGTCGGCTTTTATCGAACAGGGTGCCATACACACGGGCCAAATGTCAGCCTTTTTTTTTGAACCGGCTGATGTCTCCTGACATTCGGCCCGTGTGTACGGGGCTTTAGGTTCACTTCCCCTCACCTCACTTCACTCTTTAGTAAATGAGGCCTGATGCCTTCCTCTTTATTCTGATTGCATTGTGCTGTTCTGCCTGCTGTCTGTCCCCACCATTAATACAACCATTGTCTCTTTTAAGTGTATTTTCTATTTTCTTTTCGCAGATCCGACTCCACCAGGAAACATCACTTTTATTACAATCCTGACAAACACCACCACATTATCTTGGGTACAGCCAGTAAACATGACCGGGGTGACAAAGTCATATATTATAACTTATTATTGGAATGCTTCTTCCCCCATCAATGTGACAAGTAACTCTCTAAATGTCACCCTTCTGAGCCTGAAATCTGGGAGTAATTACACCATTACTGTGGTGACAGTTGGAGTCCGAGGGTATTTGAGCACGCCTGTCAGCAGATCTGTGTTTACACGTAAGTTCTTACCATCTGTCAGGATGCTAACTTTGCCAATGTGTACCCTCTAACTACACTTAGGTGTCCTTTTATGAAAGTGAGGTAAAATACCGCTTTTCAGTTCTCAGGCATTCTCAGAGGAGATCGCTCTCCTCTGAGTACCTGTTTATGAAGGTCTGTAGATCGCTTCTCATGTTGAGTTGAGGAGCGATCTACAAATGCCAGGAACTCCTGAGAAACGGCTCCTCTCACTATAATCTCGCGTGATATAGCGGGATTACAGTATGAGGAACCATAAAATACAAAGTGTAACACAAATCAGCACACATTATTCCCCAACATATTAATAAAATAACAACGTTAAATTCCCCCTACACAATATACATTAACCTAATTATAAAAAAAACATTGTTTTTATCAATATTTAAAGATCATATATGTCCCTATTTAAATGTGAATGGTGTATAGTAAATGAATGTAATGCACATATGTAATGCAGCTATACACCATTCATATAAATGCAAAATACATTTATAATCATTAAAAAAATTATTTTAATAAAGCATACAAGTATAAATATTTATTAATAAATTAAAATAAAATATATTTCATAATTGATATACATAAAAATTGATAAACTGGTACAATGCGAGAACACTGCGAATCCACTGCGGGTTCCCGCATCGCACCGACTCGCATGTCAGTTCACACTGCCATATGCGAATCGCTGGGGAGTGTCAATAAATTGTTAACAACACCCCCAGTTCAGCTTGCATATCGCACTGCGAACTGACAGTCCGGACATGAATCGGATCGCATATGTGTGAACACACATGCGATCCGATTCTGGTCCGAACAGAAAAAAGGGTCCTGTGCGTGTTTGCACCGAATGCGGTGCGATATCAGCCATACTATCTGTACAGCTGATATCGCACAGACATCGCATGTAATGTGAATGGCAGTGTGCTGCGAATAACATGCGATGCCTGTGCGATGTCCGGCATCGCACAAGTGTGAACTGGGCCTAAAAGTTAACAACACCCCCAAATCAGTTCGCATATCGCAGTGCGATCTGCAAACTCGGACAGTAATTGAATCGCATGGGTGTGAACACCCATGCGATCCGATTCTGCTGTTGACCAAAAAAAGGGTCCTGTAAGAGTTTGGTCCGAGGGCAATGCAAATTTAGCAATACTATCTGGATGGCTGAAATCGCATCGCACAGAGATCGGATGTGATTTTGCACTGCAGTGCGGTGCAAATCATATCCGATCTCAGACACCGCAGCAGTGGGAACTGGCCCTAAACCATATTGCATTTGCACCAAAATGGTACAGGACCCTTTGTTTGGTCCGCACTGGAATCTGATCGCATGGGTGTGAACACGCATGCGATCCGATTCCTGCACCATTACATAGTTCGCACTGCGATCTGTGAAATGATCTGGGGGTGTCATTAACTTTACATTGACACCCGCAGTGGTGCGCAGATGTCAATGTAGGTGCGATGTGAAAACCCGCACAGGAATCACGCTGGTTCACGCATCGCACAAGTGTGAACCCAGCCAGAGACGTGAACATCTAAAAAAATATATATATATCTATATCTATATATATAGATATAGCTATATATCTATATCTATATATATGTATATATATCTATATATATAGATATAGCTATATATCTATATATATATATGTATATATATATATATGTGTATATATATATATATATATATATATATATATATATATATATATACACACTTACATATACATATATATATACATATATATATATATATATATATATATATATATATACACATATATATATATATATATATATATATATATATATATATATATATATATATATATATGTACACACTTTAAATTCCTATCCTGCTGGTTTTGGGGTGTGTAATGGTGGGGAAGATGTGCTCTGACTGGTGAAAGAAAGAAGTCAAAAGACTTCTTGCTTTCTCCAGAATATCAGCCAGTTTCAGGCTTCTCACTCTGATTCTCCACTTCTCAAATGGTGAATCAGAAAGTGAGAATTCTGTCACAGATCGCCAGTGAGGTGCTGAGATCGCACCTTCATAAACTGGCCGTTTCTGTGAATTCTCACTGTGCTGAGATAATCAGCGGAGAACATGTTCTCCACTGATTATCTCAGTTTCATAAACTGGTAAGGAGCTGAGATCAGCGGTGAGACTCGGGATCGCCGCTGATCTCAGTTTCATAAAAGGACACCTTAAAGCGATACCCAATGAGAAGTGATAGACTTACCTGAGAAGTGGAGACTAACAGCCGGTTCTTGGTAGGGCAGAGTACCATGGAACAGGTTAGATCAACAGAACAAGCCAGAGGCCAGGATGGGCAGGGGACATGGATAACCAGAGGTCAGGATGGGCAGAGGACATGGATAGCCGGGAACAAGCCAGAGGTCAAGGTGGGCAGGGGACATGGATAACCAGGAACAATACAGAGGTCAGGGTGGGCAGAGGACATGAATAACCAAGACCTATCCAGAAGTTGGTACACTGAAATCAATTGAAGATGCAGCCGACAACCAGGAACTAGCTAGAAGTTGGTACACAACAATCAATGGAGGATTCAGGCTGGATAGCATGAGGGTGTACTAGGCTTGGCTGCCAGTTTGCAAAAGTATTGCTTGGGCAGCGACCTGGGAGCTGCACAACGTTTAAATAGAGTAGACAAGAGGAAGAAGTCACTATGACAGAGCATGGCCACCACTCCAGGGACAGGGATTGGCTTTGTGCTGTCAAGAGTTGATTCCCACCATGATTGGATGCAGCTGCCATCCTCTGGGTCAAACCCAGAAATGCGGGATCAAGGAAGGTAAGTAGACCTGGCACACCTCTGTTAGTAGACAAATCACTGCTGATACCATTGTAGTTGGTATACTCAGAAGATTTTTTTTATTTTTTCCCCAACATATGAGAATCATTACCACTATTATTATTCAAGACAGCTTGATCAATCATTGAGGGGGGAGGCTACAGAGGCCTCTCATTCAAAGGCCAGGTGGAAACAAGCCAGAAGTCAGGATGGGCAGCAGACATGGATAACCAGGAAATAGCTAGTAGTTAATACATAGTAATCAATGCATGGTATAGGCTGGAGAGCAGGTAGGCATAGCAAGGGCTTGGCAACTAGCTTGAAAAGGCATGGCTTTGGTAGTGAGAACAGCACCGAGTTTAAATATGGTAGGTAAGAAAAGGAGCCACTCCGAGAGGCTACAGCCTAACAGAAGAAGGAGAGTTCTGCATTAACTGATGCATTAAAGGGGAAGGAGAATGCCGCTGAGACAGGCTGCACCCATTCAGGGAAAGGGCACGGCTCCGATTGGTTTTGCCCTGTCAGGAGATGAGTACCCCTCTGATTGGACAAGGCTGCCATCCTCTAGATAAAACCCAGATGTGCATGTGGCCACTAGGGATGAGCCGAACACCCCCCCGGTTCGGTTCGCATCAGAACATTCGAATGGACCAAAAGTTTGCGCAAACTTTCAAACCCCGTTAAAGTCTATGGGACTCGAACGTGAGAAATCAAAAGTGCGAATTTTAAAGGCTAATATGCAAGTTATTGTTCTAAAAAGGGTTTGGGGTCCCGGGTCCTGCCCCAGGGGACATGTATCAATGCAAAAAAAAGTTTTAAAAACGGCCCTTTTTCGGGAGCAGTGATTTTAAAGATGCTTAAAGTGAAAAAATAAAAGTGAAATTTTCCTTTAAATATTGTGCCTGGAGGGTGTCTATAGTATGCCTGTAAAGTGGCGCATGTTTCCCGTGTTTAGAACAGTCCCTGCTTAAAATGACATTTCTAAAGGAAAAAAAGTCATTTAAAACTGCTTGCGGCTTTAATGTCATGTCTGGTTCCGGCAATATGGATGAAAATCATTGAGACCCCCCCCCAGCCCATTACCAGCCCCTTTGAGTCTTGTATGGATATTAAGGGGAACCCCACACCCAAATAAAAAAAAGGAAAGGCGTTGGGCTCCCAGGTCCTATATACTCTGAACAGCAGTATACAGGCGGTGCAAACAAGACAGGGACTGTATGTTTGTTCTTAAGTAGAATCTGTAATTTTGGACTGGCACATTTTTTACGTGTAGCTCCAGCCAAAAAATCAGTTTTTAAGCTTTTTGGAAAACGTAGGGAAGGATTATCACCCCTGTAACATTTGTTTTGCTGTCTGTGCACCTCTTCAGAAGATTTCACCTCACTTTTTGTCCCAATGACAATTGGATTTTGAAAATCGGGGATTTTTAGTGAAACAAGGAACTCTTACAGGAGAGAATTTCCCTTCCTAGGGGTAGATTTCCTCTCACTTCCTGTTGTCTCCTTCCGTTTGCAAGCAGAAGTCGTTTGTAAGCTGGATGTTTGAAAGTAGGGGCCTGCCCTATATACGCTGCAGAAATTTGGGCCTTAGGTGTTGGTGTTGCCACAACACTGTAAGCCCTCACAGTTACTCTTGGTGGGCGCAGGAACGGGCCCTGCTGTGAAATATTATATCAAGAATTGTAATTACACACCCCTGTTAAGCAGGGGCTGAAAAATTGGGCCTAAGGCACTGGTGCCACAACACTGCAACCCCTCACAGATACTCTAGTTGGAGCGCAGGAATGAGCCCTGCTGCAAAGTATTGCATCAAAAATTGTAATTACATGCCCCTGTTGAACAGGGGCTGAAAAATTGGGCCTTGGGCACTGGTGCTGGTGCCACAACACTGCAACCCCTCACAGATACTCTAGTTGGAGCGCAGGAATGAGACCTGTTGCAAAGTATTGCATCAAAAATTGTAATTACAAGCCCCTGTTAAACAGGGGCAGAGAAATTGGGCCTTAGCCACTGTGGCGGTGCCCAGAACCAAAAATGTTCTTACAAGCTATCAGCATGAACATTGAGGAGGAAGAGGATAGTCACTCAGCATAACAGGATAGTCACTCAGCATCAGCATAGGCATAAAAAAAAAAACAATTATTCGGTTACATCAGCATCAAGTGCTTGGTAGCTGGTGATCCAAGACTGATTCATTTTTATGAAGGTCAGCCGATCGACCGATTCGGTGGACGGGCGCACCCTGCGATCGGTTACAAAGCCTCCAGCAGCACTGAATATGCTTTCCGAAAGAACGCTGGATGCAGGACAGGCCAGTAGCTCAATTGCATACTGTGCAAGTTCTGGCCAGTGATCCATCCTCAAGACCCAGTATCCCAGAGGATTTTCAGTGGGAAAGGTGTCCAAGTCTGATCTTGCCCCTAGGTATTCCTGCACCATGTGAATCAGATGCTGGCGATGGTTGCTGGAACTGATCATACCTTGGGGCTGCGAACTAAAAAATTGTCTGAACGCATCAGTCAGACGGCCACCTTCTCCACCGCTCCTTCTGTGACTGACCGAAGCCTCAGCAACACGTTGTCCAGGAGGAACAGGAAATTGTAACTTCCCAGGCTCTGGAAACGCATTTCACAAACCTTTCTGCAAGGCCTCCCGAAGATGTTTCATCCTCTGCTCCCTCTGCGATGGCAAGATAAGGTCCACAACCTTACCCTTGTAACGTGGATCAAGGAGGGTTGCCAGCCAGTAATGATCCCTCTCCTTGATACCACGAATACTAGGATCCTTCCGCACGCTTTGCAGGATCAGGGAGGCCATGCAGCGTAGGTTTGCTGAGGCATTCGGTCCGGTGTCCTCTGGATCACTAAGGACGACATGATCTGCAGCCACCTCCTCCCAGCCACGTACAAGTCCATGGGTTTCTTCGGACTGTAAATGATCCCTTAAAGACTGCTGCTGATCCTGAGTGCCAGGCTCCACCTCCATGCTGACACAATTCTCCTCTTCCTCCTCCTCCTCATCCTCTTCCTGTGTGATCGGCGGGCACGCAGGAACACTGTCTGGATAAAGGGGACCTTGAAAGCTAAGGAAGTCCTCCTCTTCCTGCCTCTGTTCTGCCTCAAGTGCCCTGTCCATTATTCCATGCAGCGTGTGCTCCAACAGGTGGACAAGAGTGACGGTGTCATTGATGCATGCACTGTCACTGCTTACTATCCTCGTGGCCTCCTCAAATTGTGACAGGACAGTGCATGCATCCCTGATCATGGCCCACTGGCGTGGGGAAAAAACAAGCTCCCCTGACCCTGTCCTGGTGCCATAGTCGCACAGGTACTCATTGATGGCCCTCTGCTACGTGTGCAGCCCCTGCAGCATGGCCAACGTTGAGTTCCACCTGGTGGGCATTTCACAGATGTGGCGGTTCTTGGGTAGGGTAAATTCCTTTTGGAGGTCAGCCAGCCGAGCACTGGCATTATATGACCGGCAGAAATGCACACAGACTTTCCTGGCCTGCCTCAGGACATCCTGTAAGCCCGGTACCTGCCCAAGAACCGCTGCACCACCAAGTTAAGGACGTGAGCCAAACAGGGCACATGGGTCAGTTGTCCCTGTCAGAGGGCGGAGAGGAGGTTGGTGCTATTGTCACAAACCACCATTCCTGCCTTAAGCTAGCGTGGCATAAACCACCTCTTACTTACGCTTGATTCAAACTCGAAGCTCATCCCTAGTGGCCATGTGCCTTAGAAGCAGAGTTAACATTGGCTCAAGGAAGGTGCGGTAAGTAGAACTGACATCATCTCTATGTTAGGAGACAAATAACTGCTGATTTCATTGAAGCTGGTAGAGCACAAATGTGGCTCAAATAGGGCACATAGATAATACATAGAACAAGTATTTTATTTATATTAGCATATGAGAATCATTACCACTACTGTGTCTGCCCATGACCAGAAATTTGTAGACTATTTTCCATCTCTGTGTCTTATGAGATTAATGTTCTAAAACTATACACTATAATGCTTCATATTTTTCATAGGAACCACTATAGGGGTCTCTAAATTGCTGTTTATTGTCTCAGACAGATGGAGCAATCAATGATAGGTAGGAGGGCTACTGAGGTCCCTCATTCAAAGGACAGGTGGCCTGATATTGCTGGGCTCTGATATCTACAGTATTCCACTGTTGGCTACTTCGGATGAAGTAAAACCTACTATTACTCAACCCGAGTTGCATTCAATTTGATTATTCAATGGTCCATTCTCATCAGTTTATTATGGTTATTTATTATGATAGTTTACTACAAAACAACAAAAATACACTCGTATTAATACTTAAGCCCACCAAATTAATGGGTTTTACTGATGATGTGCTTTATTTTCTAGTAATTACATTCCATAAAACTGATATGATTTGAACCAATAAAAGTTATTTAGTGCTTTGATAATCTGGTGGTTGAATCCTTTACATTCTTGGCATCTAAAGTTGGAAATTACCCAGAAGTCAAGAAAGACCCTCTAAGCCGGCCACACATGTATCGAAATTTGTCCGGTTCAGCAGTGACCAGCTGAATTTCGATCCATGTATGGCCCCCCCGTGGTTTTAGAGAAGACTTTCCACCGATCCACTTCTGTACAACCTCCCTGTTGTATTTTCCCTGCTCAATCAGCACTGCAGGTTATGGCCTGAAATGCTGATCAGTGTATTCTGATGGTGGGGAAATCTCCCAATTGTCAGAATACAATGACTGAACGGGGAGGGTGCCCCCGTCCGTATCAAGTGTGCTATGATTAAGCACTGTTTGATAGTGTGAAACGCGTCAGTGCTTCTGTCTGTTCTGCTGTGGCATGTACTTTTTGATTCCTTTTGACAAATAAAGGCTATTTCTTGGAGTGCGGCTGTCCAGAATTTTCCTTAAATTTCATTGCTATATGCATTGCCAGCACCTGTGGCTTCCAAACAAGAGGAGAGGTTCATTCCAAACTGATCTGCCTGAAGCGGGAACACCCTTTTATCTGTGTGGATGGGAAAATCGGGTCAGTCTTTTTTATTTAACCCGCTGGTTGAACGGAAAAAAACTGACCCAATTATGGCCTGACTTACACTGACACTATTAGATTGTATCTCCTTCAATGTAATTTTTTTTTGCACTTGTCACCCCCATACTTAAAAAGCCTTCACTGGCCCCTTCCAATCTTAACAACCTACACCCAATTTCCTTGCTCCCCTTTTTATCCAAACTCCTTGAACGTCTAGTCTACAACCGACTAAGCGTCCACCTTGCTGATAATAGCCTTCTTGATCCCCTTCAGTCTGGATTTCGTCCTCAACATTCCACAGAAACTGCCCTCCTAAAACTAACAAATGATCTACTAACGGCCAAAACTAAGAGACGCTATTCTGTACTCCTACTCCTGGACTTTTTGCTGCCTTCGATATGGTTAACCACCCCCTCCTCCTCAAAAAACTACACGCCTTTGGTCTCCATGACTGTACTCTTCGCTGGTTCTCTACCTACTTATTTAACCACTTCCCGCCCGGCCTATAGCGGATTGACGGCCGGGCGGTGGTTCAGTTATCCTGACTGGGCGTCATATGACGTCCTTCAGGATAACATGCCGCAGCGCGCCCCCGGGGGCGCGCATCGCGGCGATCGGTGGAGCGGTGTGTCAGTCTGACACACCGCTCCACCGATCTTGGTAAAAAGCCTCCGGCGGAGGCTCTTTACCACGTGATCAGCCGTGTCCAATCACGGCTGATCACACTGTCAATAGGAAGAGCCGTTGATCGGCTCTTCCTCACTCGCGTCTGACAGACGCAAGTAGAGGAGAGCCGATCGGCGGCTCTCCTGGCAGGGGGGGTCTGCGCTGATTGTTTATCAGCGCAGCCCCCCCCGCAGATCACCACACTGGACCACCAGGGATCGCCATTAGGACCACCAGGGAAGGGAAACATGTGGATGGCCAGGTATGTACCCCATGGCCATCCACATGTGCCCAGTCAGTGCCAAATCTGTGCCAATCAGTGCCCACAAATGGGCACTGATTGGCACAATTATGTTGCAGTGATGCCCAGCAATGCCACACTTAGGGGCATCACTGCCATCAATTAGTATCATCAGTGCCACCCATCAGTGTCCATCGGTGCCACCTGTCAGTGCCCATCTGTGCCCATCTGTGCCCACCTATCAGTGCCCATCCGTGCCTATCTGTGCCAACTATCAGTGCCACCCATAACTACCCATCAACGCCACCTACGAGTGCCCATCAATGCCACCTACGAGTGCCCATCAGTGCCGCCTATCAGTGCCCATCGTGCCACTTATCAGTGCCCATCAGTGCCACCTACCAGTGCCACCTATCAGTGCCCATTAGTGCCACCTATCAGTGCGCATCAGTGCCGCCTATCAGTGCCCATCATCAGTGCCCGTCAGTGCCACTTCATCAGTGCCACCTCATTGGTGCCACCTCATCGGTGCCCATCAGTGCCGCCGTATCAGTGCCCGTCAGTGCAGCCATATCAGTGCCCGTCATTGAAGAAGAAAACATACTCATTTACAAAAATTTTTAACAGAAACAAAGAAAAACGTGTTTTTTTTCAAAATTTTCGGTCTTTTTTTATTTGTTGCGCAAAAAATAAAAACCCCAGAGGTGATCAAATACCACCAAAAGAAAGCTCTATTTGTGGGAACAAAATGATAAAAAATTTGTTTGGGTATAGTGTAGCATGACCGCGCAATTGTCATTCAAATTGTGACAGCGCTGAAAGCTGAAAATTGGGCTGGGCGGGAAGGTGTCTAAGTGCCTGGTATTGAAGTGGTTAACCGCACCTTTAGCGTTACTTATAATTACACTTCCTCGTCTCCTCTTCGTTTCTCTGTAGGGGTCCCAAGGTTCTGTTCTTGGACCTCTCCTATCTTCATTCTACACCTCCTCCCTGGGTCAGCCTCCCATGTCTTCCAATACCATGTCTACGCTGACGACATTCAAATCTATTTCTCTACCCCTCAACTCACTTCTCACGTATCACTATTTTACTATCAGGTATATCAGTCTGGATGTTGCACCACTTCCTCAAACTTAATCTATCCTAAACCGAACTTATCATATTTTCTCCCCCACGTGCCTCTTCCCTGATCTCTCTGTCAAAATTGATGGCACAACTATCAGCCCATCCCCACATGCCAAGGTCCTAGGAATAGTCCTGGACTCTGAACTCTCCTTTAAGCCCCACGTCCAATCATTGTCCAAATCTTGCCAACTCAACCTCCGGGACATCTCCAAAATACGCCCCTTTCTAACCAAGGACACAACAAAGCTCTTAATTCACTCGCTGGTCATCTCTCACCTCGATTACTGCAACTCGCTCCTCATTGGCCTACCTCTGTATACTCTATCCCCCCTTCAGTTCATCATGAATGCTGCTGCCAGACTCATCCACCTTACCAACCACTCTGTCTCTGCTACTCCTCTCTGTCAATCTCTTCACTGGCTTCTGCTCACCCAACAAATAAAATTCAAAATACTAACAACTACCTACAAAGCAATCCACACCTATGCCCCCAGCTACATCACTGACCTAGTCTCAAAATAGCAACATAATTGTTCTCTTCGTTCTTCTCAAGAACTCCTGCTTTCTAGCTCGCTCATCACCTCCTCCCATGCTCATCTCCGGGACTTTTCCAGAGCCTCTCCAAGCCTATGGAACTCCTTACCCCAATCTGTCCGTCTATCTCCTACTTTTTTAGCTTTTAGACAATCCCTGAAAACCCTCCTCTTCAGAGAAGCCTATCCTACCCACATCTAAGAACTGTATTTTCATTTTGTCCATCTGATCATCCCCCACAGCTACTACCCTTTTTTCCACTTGACCCTCCCTTC
Organism: Lithobates septentrionalis; assembly: GCA_037952835.1. Lineage (NCBI taxonomy): Eukaryota > Metazoa > Chordata > Amphibia > Anura > Ranidae > Lithobates > Lithobates septentrionalis. The sequence goes on along the minus strand of JBBDGP010002073.1, from coordinate 1,205,409 downwards.
TAGATTGTAAGCTCTAATGAGCAGGGCCCTCTGATCCCTCCTGTATTGAATTGTATTGTAATTGTACTGTCTACCCTGATGTTGTAAAGCTCTGCGCAAACTGTTGGCGCTATATAAATCCTGTATAATAATAATAATTTAAGTGTTTTTCTCTCTTTTATGTTAAGCTCACATGTGTGTATTCCACTTTCTAGAACCATATCCTGTGAACCAGCCACAATACTTTAATGTGACTTCAACGTCTGTGTCCTTATATTGGAGCGCACCGAACGAATCTCAGAGTTCTTACACATACAGAGTGCAGACAAATGTCACATCATCATCTTCAATAGTAAATAATATAATAGTGACCAATCAATCAGCTACAATAGGAAATCTGATCCCGGGACAAACATATACATTCCTGATATATACAAAAGCTGCTGATAATGTCACTGAATCTGTTCCGGTGTCACTAACTACCTGCACAGGTGAGTACAGCCGCAGTCCTGATCTTATCTCTTTGGTGGGGACACCATGAAAATACTTCTGTCAGTTTGGGAAGAGAGTGTCCCTACAAAAGTAATTATTGTTTTGCCAAGGTGTATCAGATAAAGTTGATTTGCTTTTTCTGATATACATAGAACTATTTTTTCTTCATTAAACACGTGTTCACTAGTCGATTGCAGCTTACATTTTTTAATTGACTCCATAGTTTTTTGTTAAAATGGTTGTATCCCCTGCTTGGACATTCTTACCTACAGGTAATAAGGCCTATAATAAGGCTTTCCTGTAGGTAAAAAGAATATCTCCTAAACCTGTACAGTTTAGGAGATATTGACCCTGCATGCAGCCGCTGACGTCCCCTGCTTGGACATTTTTGGAATAGAATATAATAGAAAATAAAAGAATAGAATAGAATGTAAAAAACAATAGAATAAAATAGAAAGAATATAACCATTTCCAAAAATATGAATAGAATAAACTGGAATAGAATAGAAAATAATAGATTAGAATAGGAAAGAAAATAAAAGAAAAGAATAGACGACAATAGAAAAGAAGAGAATAGACTAGAATAGAATTAATATAGCCATCTTCCGAAATTCACATTTTCTAATAGAATAAATATGAATTTGAATAGAAAAGAATAGAACAGAAAATAGAATAGAAAATAGAAGAATAAAATAGAATAGAAAAGAACAGAATAGAATAAAATAAACAATAGAAAAGAAAAGAAACACATTTATGGAAACAATGACTTGAAACAAAGCTAAACACATTTTTTCATTCTGCAGATGTCTAAATAGAATGAGTCTTATAAAGCACATAACATTATGAACATTGTATTTCCAGTTCCCGGACAAGCTGTGGGTGTCACAGTGAACAATTACCAGTCGGTGAATTCTCTGGTGGTGAACTGGACGGCACCAGCAGGAATCGTGTCCATTTATAATGTCACCATAACAGGAGATGTAAATAGGACATTACAGAATAATTCTACACAAGTGACCTTCACTAACTTACTACCAGGAAGGAATTATTCCGTCACTGTACAGACAATCAGTGGGAGCTGCAACAGTGCAATCACTCCAGCAACCACAGAGGCCACATGTGAGTATGATCCACGAGTGATCCGTGTTATCTGTGTATGATCAGAGTATGAGGAATGTGATTGTGAGGGTTCTGTAAGGCCACAGGTGAGTATTTGTCATGATTGCTTTTTCCAGGTGTGAAAACAGCCACCCAGAGGTGCTTACATGACCTTTTTTATGTTCCACTTTTTACTAAAGACAGGTCTTGGCCAGCACATTATTATGCCTTTTCTTTAAAAGAGAAGTATTGGATTTTTTTTTTTTTTGTTTTCAATCTTAGTTTATTTTCAAAAGTAAGAACACAAAGAATATAACAGAAAAATACCATTCTTTACAGTTTGGCAACACATATAGTATACATAGAATAGTGAGGTGTACTTTACCCATGTATAAACAGGAGTGATCATTTTAACATACAGCTTTCGGTGAACTACTGGTATATCATATTGTATATTGAAATCTTTATTCTAAGAGAGGAATAATATGCGGGTGGGGGCCAACATATAATGAACCTTGTAGTTTCGCGGGTTGGTGTTATCTGAGGGTTCCCTCTCAACGAATTAGACTGCTGTAGAAGTCTTTTATTCACCTATTATAGATAATCAAGTCATTTAGCTAGTCCAAAGATATGATCTTTAACTATATATGTGATTGGTCGGTTCAGTACTTAACAAAGAGGAGACAGAAAAAGTCAGAAATAAGAACGTGAGTAGAAGTGTGGGATGGTACCTGAGGCACCAGGCACTCCATCATGGCTAATCGGCGGGTAAGGGTGGGGTATCTCTGACCCAAAGGGAAAACTCATCAGAATAGTGAAACATGGACCATGAGGTCCAGGTGGCGGTAAACTGCTCCTCCTTTCCCACTTCCTCCGCCAACAGGCGCTCCAGATCTCTTATCTGGTCCACTTCAACCACCCATTCTCCCAAGGAAGGCACATCTGTCGTTTTCCAATGTCGGGGGATCACTGTCCTAACTGCTGCCAGAAAGTGGCGCAGTACATCTTTTTTAATCGACTTGAGGGGGCCTGGGAGTATAGATAATAGGGCTATCTCTGGTGTGGGTTTGATTGATGTCGCCATCAGCCTGCTGTAAAGATCAAAGACCTTTTGCCATAGTTTCCAGATTGGAGGGCAAGCCCACCAGATGTGAAGCATTGTCCCGCTAGAGGACAGGCATCTCCAACACACGTCTGTCAAAGAGGGGTTAAACTTTTTAATATCTACTGGGCATCTGTACCACCTCGTTAATAATTTTAACCCTTTTTCTTGGTTCTTGGTTGCCAGGGAAATCCTATGCGTTAGGATAAAGCTTTTTTGCCAATCAGTGGGGGAGATGGAGCGTTGCAGCTCCGCTTCCCATTTCTGTGTATATGTTGGAAGGTCAGGGGCATATTCGTTCAGTAGTAGGGAATACAACAGTGATACTACATGTATTGGTGGGTCTGGTTGTAAAAGCAGTTCGTCAAAGTCTGATGGGTCGGCCAGTATCTCTGAGATGGATGAGAAAGTGCGTATGTATGACGTTATTTGACCCCTTTGTAACCACATTGTTGAGGTCCCTAATTCCGTCCGAGAGGGTATGTCCGTTCTCAAGGATGGGTCAGCGCGTAAGACCTGTGCTAAACGTCTATGGCTATCCCTACTCCAGGGTCCAAATCTTAACTTGTTCGCTGCTGGGGGGAAAGCCGGAGTCCCGAAGAGAGGGGTCATTGGGCCCTGGATTTTAGACAATTTACTCGCTGAGATCATGCGGTCCCAAATCTGGAGAGTTTGGCGAGTAAGAGCAGTGGAGAATAAGCCGTCCCCACGCCCAGCCATAGGGGTCCACGGCAGGGCGCAAAGATCAGCCTCATTAAGATATTTCTCTAGTTGAACCCAAAGTTTGGAGGAAGAGTGGTGGAACCAATCCACTATACGCACGAGTACCGCTGCCTTATGGTATATAGAGGCATCTGACCCCCCCTGACTTTCGGGAGAATCATTGTGTCATGTTTTATCCTGGGGCGACGTCCCTGCCATATAAATTTAGAGAAGATCTGACGGAGCCTTTTGAAGAACGAGGTGGGGATATAGATAGGAATGGTCTGGAAAAGGTATAAGAATCGAGGGAGAACATCCATCTTCAAGACATTCACTCTACCCAGCCAGGAGAGCTGTTTAGAGGCATATGTGGTCAGATCCGCTTGAGTTCTGGTAAGTAAAGGGGTGAAGTTGCTGGAGAATAGTTGGGATGAGACTGTTGGAATATGGATTCCTAGATAGCGGATAGATGTGGAGCTTGTCTTAAAAGGGAAGGAAGTCGTAAGCTGTTGTAGAGCCGCCGTTGGGAGTGAAATGTTGAGGATTTCTGACTTATTTAGATTAACTTTAAAATTACTAACCTCTCCATACCTCTGAAACTCCTGCATAATGGAGGGTAGAGAAATTTGTGGTTGGGTTACAAATATGAGTAGATCATCAGCAAATAGGGCAATTTTAGTGTGTAGTGGGCCTACTCTAACGCCATGTATGGCCGGATTGTTTCTAAGGGCAATGGCTAGGTGTTCCATGACAATTACATAAAGAATGGGGGACAAGGGGCACCCCTGCCGCGTTCCGTTGTGTATAGTAAACTTAGGGGATAGGGAGCCGTTTAGTCTAATCCTAGCGGAAGGAGATGTGTAGAGGGACATTATTCTGGAGATCATGTTTTGGCCTAGACCTAGTTGTTGTAATGATAAGCGGAGAAATTGCCAGTCGACACGGTCGAAGGCTTTTTCCGCATCGACTGTGAGAAGGCACAATGGGATATTGTGGGCCCGAGCATAATCCGCAATGAGGAGTGTTTTTAGGGTGTTGTCACGCGCCTCCCTTCCACTCACAAAGCCAACCTGATCTAGGTGTATTAAACGGGGTAACAATGGTTGCAACCTATTAGCTAAAATTTTTGCGTACACCTTTAGATCTACTCCTATTAGCGAAATAGGTCGGTAATTAGCGCAAACATTCAGGTCTTTGTCTGGTTTGGGGATGAGGGTAATATGTGCCTCTAAGGTTTGTGGTGGGAACACTGATCGTTCAGAGATGGAGTTAAATACTTTTGTCAAGAAGGGAGTAAGAAGGGTAGCAAATTGTTTATAGAATTTCGGAGTAAAGCCATCAGGACCCGGGCTTTTACCAGATGGGGTAGAAGTAATGGCGCGGGCAACCTCGTCTTCCGAAATCGGGGCCTCAAGGTCCTCTATCGTCTCGCCATCTAGAGTGGGTAATGCAGTTTGCTCGATGTATAAGGCTTGTGTTTCCGCTGTAGTGAGGGGAGGATCAGTGGAGCTCGCTGCAGGTATATTATATAGGGATTGATAAAAGTCCCGGAACACCTGTCCCATCTCGGAAGGTGATGAAACAGTTTTCCCAGAGCTGTCCCGTATATGAGGTATAAAGGAGTTAGGTTGTTTGGTGTGGAGGGTGCGAGCCAGGGATCTACCACATTTATCTCTAAATTTATATTGATGAAAAGCTAGTTTGTTCGCAAACGTGCGGGCTGATGCCTCATATAACTCTCTAAGCTGGGTGCGAGCAGAAGAAACCTCCGTAAGCAGTTCAACCGTCGGGGAGCGTTTATGAGTAGTTTCTAGTGTCCTTAGCTTATGTACTGCCGTAACTATCGCAGTTGAACGTTCTTTTTTCATGCGAGCACCCATCTGAATAAACCTACCCCGTAATACCGCCTTCAATGCTTCCCATTTCATGGGTGGTGAGGTGTCATCAGATGTGTGATCTGTGAAAAAGTTTGATATCGTCTCTGCTATCTGTGTTTCAAACCCTGGTTCAGTCAAGAGAGAGTCATTTAACCTCCATGTCCATTCTTTTATTGGAGTAGAGGGGATTGTAAGCGTCAGGAATATGGGTGAGTGGTCGGACCAAACCATAGGGTCTATTTCACAATTGGGGGACCAATCTAAGCAGCCGTGCTCGACTAAAAAATAATCTATACGACTGTATGATTGGTGGATGTTGGAGAAGTGTGTGTAGTTTCGTGAGTCCGGGTACAGTATTCGCCATACGTCTATGAGATGCATATTGTAGATGGTACGTTTTAGGGCCCGTATTTTTGGAAAGGATATAGACGAACGGGATGTCGATGAATCCAAAAGTGGATCCAGGGGAGTATTGAAGTCCCCTCCGAGTATGAGCTTGCCCTCCGTGAAACCCGCCAAAATCTTTAGGTATTGCAAGGCTGATGGGACTTGGTGTGTGTTAGGCAAGTATACGTTGGCTATTGTAAATTTAGTCCCCCATAATAAAATTTTTACAAAGACATACCTGCCTTGGGGGTCCGTCACCTGATCAAGCAGCTCAATAGGGAGTGTTTTACGAAATGCAATAGATACTCCTTTAGATTTTTGTGTCGGGTTGGTACTGTGTATCCATCTATTGAAATATCTATTGGAGCAGGAAGGAGTGGAGTCAGAATGGAAGTGGGTCTCCTGCAGCAAGAGTATGCTGACCTGTCTTTTGTGCATCTGATATAGAATTTGCCCACGTTTCGACGCTATGTTAAGTCCGTTTACATTATACGAACAAAGTTTCAGGTGTGGGCGCAAAGTCACCGTGTGAGCCATGCTGGAGTGCCAAAAGCTGTAAAAGGGAGAAAGTATTAAGATATGGAGGAAAGGTATAGGGAGCAGGAAAGAAAAAGAAAGAAGAGATGAAGAAAAAGATAAACAGACAAAGGGGGGGAAGAGAGGGAGGGGAGGAAGAAAAATGAAAGGAGCGTGAGGATAATGGAAGAAATACGATATAAATGAAAAGACACCTAAAAAGATGTGTCTGGAAAACTAATGTGTCCGCGAACGCAGAACACTGCGTGAAAATTCACGTTTTAGGCACAAACCGTGCCTGTCCTATTGTGGGGGAAAAGTCGAGATGAATGGGTCTGAGCCGTGTTCCCGACAGCATATCAGGGATGCAAGTAGTATGTGTGGCACACTTGATGTTTAAAACGAGTGTGGGGCATAAGGCAGCTTAACCACAACAAATGATAACAATCAACCAAGTGTGTGCATTGGATTTAAATAAGTAACCCTGAGGTATATATAAAACTATTGCATTGTCTCATGTATATAAAGAAAGTTATTGCGCCAAGACAATTGGGTGGGTATATGGAGGGCAGGGAGAGTGGGGGATCCCCCCATGGGGGCAATCCTCTGCTCCATGTGTAACGTCCTTTAAACCCTATATTCTCTGTAGCAGAGACCGAGTAATACCGGGTACCAAACCCCCCTCCGAGGAAGGTATCCCCCCACTCCCGCTACACCTCCCCCACTGCATATATCATCATGGGAAGGTGAGAGGAATCAATCTGAGACAATGCAAAACATCTTTAGAAAAACGTCAGATAAAAAGGAAAAAAGAAAAACACAAAAACATAGCATTGGTAGACATTCGCATTACCTGACGCTCTTCATAATGAGAGGCATAAGATTGACTCCAATCTATGTTCTCACCCGAACCCCAGCCAAATTGTAAATTGGCAAAGAGCAGGGAAAGAACCAGTGGAGACAAAACAAGCCATCAGTCTCTAATTAACTGTTGAGTTAATCTTCTGGGGAAGTAGGTCTTCTTATCCCTGGGCCAGAGGAAACTGATCTGGACCTAGGACGTCTGCGGCGCTGTGGAAGTGGACCAAGTCCCACCTGGCCTGATCTATCCTCTGGAGGGTCTAACCAGTTCAAAACTTCCACTGGATCTTGTTCGATAAAGAGGAAAAAGTCGGGCAGTTGGTCTGGATCAGAGAGCGTAAACCTGTTGCCGCCCCGTGTCACCTTGATGCTGAAGGGGTGACCCCATGTATAGGTAGCTCCAGCTTGCCGTATAAGGTCAAGTAGAGGGCGCACCACTCTACGCATATACAGCGTATTGCGAGATAAGTCAGGGTATAGGTGAATAGGGGCACCAAAGAAGTCAACAGGACCCAAGTTCCATGCCTTTCGCATGATCTCTTCTTTTAAAGTGTAATAGTGGACCCGACATAGAACATCGCGGGGGCGACCATCTCGGGCCCCCCCTGGTCCTCCTACTCTGTGAACACGATCCAGTTCAATTGGTGATGTTGCCTCTCTTCCCAGTGCTTTATTGAGGATAGTTATGACAGTGGGTTTCAATTCTGCTCCAGATGTTGCCTCCGGTATGCCTTGCAGTCTAATGTTATTTCTGCGACTGCGATTTTCGCTGTCTTCTATGCGGAGTTGCTGGTGACGTATGCGCCTAAGATGTGTCGCAGATGAGGATTCAAGGGCTGTTATACGTGCCTCGTGGTCATCCTGAGCCGTGGTTAAGACCGATACTGCTTCCTCGTTAGCTGTGACTTGTTGCCTCAGGGCGTTCAGCTCCACGTGGAGGGAATCTTCCATTTTGCTTGCCCAGGATTCGAAATCCATTCTGAAGGCAGAGAGGAGGGCAGCAGCTTCCGATCTAATGGGTTCTCCTGATAGGGGATGCGTAGCAGACTGGGATTCCCCGGTGCCTGTGTCGGACGATGAGACTGACCTTGTGGAGGAGGCTGAGGGCTCTCCCGTAGAATTCTGAAGTCTCTCATTATTGTCCTCTGCCGTGTGAGCTGCTGTTGAGGCGGGAGGCTTGGTCTTCCCCGGGTTGCGGCCGGGTGCCATCTTGTCTTTGGGAGTTCGGGGATCAATCGGCGTAGTTCTAAGTAGATACCTCTGTATGGTGCCTTGTTGGGGGTCGGTAAGCTCCGTGGAGTGTGAGCTAGCTGCCGCCATGTATTATGTGGGTGTGCTATGCTATGTAAATAGCCTGTAGCTGTCGGGATAGCACGGGACTCAGGGGTGCGGGTCTTCAGCCATCCATAGTTAGTCTCTCTCCATCAAAACCTATCTTCCACGGAGATGAGGGGGACTGGGGAGGGTGACCAGGCCTGCGGGAGCAGCGGTGTCACCCTATTAACATGGGCGCAAGGCTGGGACACCGTATGGGTTCAAGGGGGAGAGCACCGTCCAGCCAGGGCACAGTTTCTGATAGTGCGGGCCCGTCTTGTAAGCTAGGCCGCAAGATGGTAAGATGGCGGCCGTCACTGGAAGTCTCTAGTGTTACCGGGGTCAGCGATGGGTCTGAGCTGGCTATAAACTTGTCAGATATGCCCAGGGGGGGCCACTTTAAGTGAGGGTGAATTATATGACCCCCTTACCTCCGGTCGTGGCGCCAAGATGCGGCGATGCTGGGGGCCTCACAGGCCTCGGGCCTGCCGCAAGCATCCAGTGCCTGCTTTCTCTGCCTTGTCTGGTGTCCCCTCCGCTCCGGATACAGCCCTCCCGGCCCCAGGGCCCCCGATCGCCCTCCGCGGCACCCGAGACCGGGGATTCTGTGTGTCTCGTAGGCCGCAAGATGGCGGCCGGCGTCTGTGGAGTGAGGCCGGCCGCGGCCCGAAAACAAGCAATCCGTCAGCCAATCTACTTAAATATTCTCAGGGAAGGACAGCTTTTGATGTCTGTGGAGGCCGGATGGCTGTAGATTGTAGAAGGCCGGCCGCGGCCTGAAAACAAAGTAGTCCGCCGGCTAATCTGCTCCAATGTCCTCAGTAAAAGGCTCTCCTAGTGCCCAGTGGTTATTAGATAGGCTTTGGGGCAGCTTTTGATGTCTGTGGAGGCCGGATGGCTGTAGATTGTAGAAGGCCGGCCGCGGCCTGAAAACAAAGTAGTCCGCCGGCTAATCTGCTCCAATGTCCTCAGTGGATTTTTTTTTTTTTTAAATCATGCTTACCTGTGTGGATCTCCAAAAAACAAGTGCTCAACCATTAATTAATCAGTGATGATGATTAAACACAACCATACAAACTCATATAAAGATATATATAGTATTGTGCAAAAGTGATACAATAAAGTATCTGATATATACAAGTCTGATATATACAAAATCCATATAACGTGAGTGTATCTAAGTGATCAAAAATATATAGGCAAAGCCCATACAAATTATAATGTGAGTAAGGAGAATCTCAGTAATCAGGAGAGATGGGAATGAGATGTTCTTGCAGCCCAAAAACTTGTGATATTACTGCCGCTTACCAGATCAGTTGGACCTCAAATTATAAAGATCATGGGAGCCTGTTGCATCAGCCTGCCGGCATCGAAATCCTCCACCTGTCTTTCAATCCAGGAATCGTGATTACAATCACCCTCAATGACCGAAGCCAACTCCTCTCTCCTTTTACAATCCACACCGGAACAGTTATAATCACCCTTGATTCAGATCCTTTCTCATGGATGATCTCAGCAGTTAACACTCAAGGGAGATAAGAAAAAAGCTCCATAGTGGAGATAAACTTCAAAAAGAGCTTTTTTATTCCAAAAAACTTCACAGCAGCTCACAGCAATTTACAAGCTTCGATCAAACTTCACAGCAAATGTTCACAGCAAGCTAGCAATCATAAAAAATGGAAACAGAAACGGTTAAAAAATGAATGAAGCAACAGCTCAGGATCAAACCAAATAGCTGGATAAAACGTGATAACATCAGAATCAGCTGCTCCGCCCGACGCGTTTCTCCATAGAAGACATTAACTGGGAACGGAGGCATGTTGAGGGTGATTGTAATCACGATCCCTGGATTGAAAGACAGGTGGAGGATTTCGATGCCAGCAGGCTGATGCAACAGGCTCCCATGATCTCTATAATTTGAGGTCCAACTGATCTGGTAAGCGGCAGTAATATCACAAGTTTTTGGGCTGCAAGATCATCTCATTCCCATCTCTCCTGATTACTGAGTTTCTCCATACTCACATTATCATTTGTATGGACTTTGCCTATATATTTTTGATCACTTAGATACACTCATCTTATATGGATTTTTTATATATCAGAGTACTTTTGCTTTAGGTCCTTGTAACAGGTTGATGGGGCACACCACTGTTCACATGGGCGTTTTTTGGTAGCATTTTTTTACTTTATTGTATCACTTTTGCACAATACTATATACAGTGGCTTGCGAAAGTATTCGGCCCCCTTGAACTTTTCAACCTTTTGCCACATTTCAGGCTTCAAACATAAAGATATAAAATTTTAATTTTTTGTGAAGAATCACCAACAAGTGGGACACAATTGTGAAGTGGAACGAAATCTATTGGATATTTTAAACTTTTTTAGCAATTAAAAAACTGAAAAGTGGTGCGTGCAAAATTATTCGGCCCCTTTACTTTCAGTGCAGAAAACTCACTCCAGAAGTTCAGCGAGGATCTCTGAATGATCCAATGTTGTCCTAAATGACTGATGGTGATAAATAGAATCCACCTGTGTGTAATCAAGTCTCTGTATAAATGCACCTGCTCTGTGATAGTCTCAGGGTTCTGTTGAAAGCGCAGAGAGCATCATGAAGACCAAGGAACACACCAGGCAGGTCCGTAATACTGTTGTGGAGAAGTTTAAAGCCGGATTTGGATACAAAAAGATTTCCCAAGCTTTAAACATCCCAAGGAGCACTGTGCAAGCGATCATTTTGAAATGGAAGGAGTATCAGACCACTGCAAATCTACCAAGACCTGGCTGTCCCTCTAAACTTTCAGCTCAGACAAGGAGAAGACTGATTAGAGATGCAGCCAAGAGGCCCATGATCACTCTGGATGAACTGCAGAGAACTACAGCTGAGGTGGGAGAGTCTGTCCATAGGACAACAATCAGTCGTACACTGCACAAATCTGGCCTTTATGGAAGAGTGGCAAGAAGAAAGCCATTTCTCAAAGATATCCATAAAAAGTCTCGTCTAAAGTTTGCCACAAGCCACCTGGGAGACACACCAAACATGTGGAAGAAGGTGCTCTGGTCCGATGAAACCAAAATCAAACTTTTTGGCCACAATTCAAAACGATATGTTTGGCGTAAAAGCAACACAGCTCATCACACTCAACACACCATCCCCACTGTCAAACATGGTGGTGGCAGCATCATGGTTTGGGCCTGCTTTTCTTCAGCAGGGACAGGGAAGATGGTTAAAATTGAGGGGAAGATGGATGCAGCCAAATACAGGACCATTCTGGATGAAAACCTGTTGGAGTCGGCAAAAGACCTGAAACTGGGACGGAGATTTATCTTCCAACAAGACAATGATCCCAAACATACAGCAAAATCTACAAAGGAATGGTTCACAAATAAACGTATCCAGGTGTTAGAATGGCCAAGTCAAAGTCCAGACCTGAATCCAATCGAGAATCTGTGGAAAGAGCTGAAAACTGCTGTTCACAAACACTCTCCATCCAACCTCACTGAGCTCGAGCTGTTTTGCAAGGAAGAATGGGCAAGAATTTCAGTCTCTCGATGTGCAAAACTGATAGAGACATACCCCAAGCGACTTGCAGCTGTAATCGCAGCAAAAGGTGGCTCTACAAAGTATTAACGCAAGGGGGCCGAATAATTTTGCACGCCCCACTTTTCATTTTTTTATTAGTTAAAAAAGTTTCAAAAATCCAAAAGATTTCGTTCCACTTTACAATTGTGTCCCACTTGTTGGTGATTCTTCACAAAAAATAAAAATTTTATATCTTTATGTTTGAAGCCTGAAATGTGGCAAAAGGTTGAAAAGTTCAAGGGGGCCGAATACTTTCGCAAGCCACTGTATATCTTTATTATACTTTTTTCACTTAGCGCAGAAATTTCCTTTATAGTCAACTGTGTGAATGCAGCATCGGTCCACCACTGGCTCTAAGGCTGAGAACTGAGCGATCAAACATCACTGATCACTCGGTTCTCACAGCTCCCTGAGGAGAGAGCTGCTGACTGTCAGTCTCCGGCTGTCTGCTCTGCCCCCCCCCGCTAACTGGAGTGCTGGATTGTGGAGGGGCGGAGCCGGCCAGCTCAGGCTCTCAGCGGCTTTCTGAGGGGCGGAGCCGGGTGTTGGTCCAGTCCTATATGATCGCAATCTCATGACGTCAGCTGAAGCCCGCTGTCAGGTCACAGGAGTGCAGAACAAACAGCACTCCTGTAATGCATGGGAGGTTACTCAGCATAAGTAGCAGGGGGGGGGGGGGGGCATAGTTAGTGTTAGGCAGGAATTCCACTTTATAGTGAAACTATAGGCAAAACTTTTTTCTTTCTTCAGTTTGGATAGAGTATGATTGGGTTATAACTTCTCTCGTTTTTTGTTTTTTTGTGCTCCATTGAGGAGATTTCCCTTCACTTCCTATCCCATAGCCAAAACAGAAAATGAGAGGAAATCCCTCCAAAGTAAGCGGTTCCCAAGGTGTCACCAGAACTAGTGTCCCCATTGGAAGATTTTCCCCTCTATTAATTGTAGCTCTTACCCCCGAAGGAGCGGCTGATTATTTTTTATATCCTTAATTCACGTTTACCTCCTGACCCATCACAGCCCACACAACCAGACACAGTCCACATTGCATTTTTTTCTCTTGCTTTATTAGGTAACATGAACTGGGATAGGAGAAGGGTTTCTTTTGAGATGCTCTTCTGTTGCTTTGTAATATTTTCTTTGCCTCTCATGCAAAGACCTAGCAGAATTGCAGTTAATAGGAAATCACTCTATATGATTTTGTTCAATCAGGGAAGATGGAAGTAGATTTGACAGAATAATCAATAAACAGTCACTGTGAATAACGTCTTCATCTGCAGAACTTTTTAAAGACAGTCTGTTTCTCTACATGTGAACTTGCAGCTTTACCACTACCTTTTTACCACTACTTCCCATCTGCGTGGTACTTCCAAGTTGAGCTAAAGAAAAGTCACTCTGAATAACTTTTCCCACTTGACTGATTGGAATCCCGGGGCATTGCTGAACCCAAAGTCACAGGCCATCACCACCTGTCTCACTGACTTGCGTACCAACATCCCTCAGCCTATGGCAGTACCCTTCCCTTGGGCTTTCACTCACTTGATCAATAGTCCATGTGCCACTCATAAATGATCGATCGCCCAGTTGTCCTCCGCTTAGTTGCTACTTCTTCCGCAATGATTCCTTCAGCCCTTTCCTCCTTTTTGGCACGCTCCCTTCTTCGCAGGGGCGGCCAGCAACACCAGCGACTACATGCTGTACGGTGTCATCTCTTCCTCTATGGAGGCCGGTTCCCCACCCTCCTCGCAGGGTCCAGAACCTCTCCCCTCCGGGAACCAGGCTGGCTTCTCAAAGCTCGAACAGAAAACCCACACTGGCCATGTGACCCGGCTTTTATATGAGAGTCATTACCAAACAAATTAATGATTGGCCGGGAGTCGCATACAAACCACCTGCCACTCAAATCCCAAATGAACAAACAGGCAGGGCCGGACTGGGAATAAAAACCAGCCCTGGAAATAATTTCATACCAGCCCCATAGTATTTTTATACCAGCCCAACCGCATAACGTCGTTATTTTCTTGTTCACAAAAGGGAAAACCATGCATTTTAAAGCACATTTGAAGAGTGTATTATATATAGATAAGAGAGACATGGAATTTACAAACAGCAGCCATTTTTTTTCTGGCAAAAATCATGCCATTTACTGGCACATTTTTTATTGACACTGCAAAAAAAAGGTGCCGTAGATGGCAGTTTTCAGTGCAAATATCAATATTTAAGCTATAAACTGCTATTAGCAATTGTTAAGTTAAACAAATGTCAAAAACCATATTTCTCCATTTACATGAAAGTCAGATTAATATAACCCAACACAGAGTTCCCCCCCATATATCAGGAGGATTCCCCTTTACAGTGCAAGGGAACTCTGACATAAAAGGGGGGCACTGGTGACCAGAGACCCCACTTATATCAGAGTCCACTGCATTCCTCTTTACATCAGAGTCCCCCCTTGCACTGTAAGGTGGAATTCTGCAGACTATGATGTAAAGGGGAACTCTGGGAATGTGGGGAGGACTCTGGTGACCAGAGACTACCTTCCGCAGAAAGAAAACACTAAGGTACGGGGGTTTACTGATATAAGGGGTAAACCTTCATATCAGTGCCCCCTTACAATATTGTATTGACCCCCCCCCCCCCCGCTCTCTCAGGCTGGCCTGGTGGTGCTGTCACTGACCTCCTCTCAGGGGCACCGTCCAGGGCTCAGTCAGTCGGCTCCAGCTCGGTGGCTCTGGTTTTATCCCATAGTTTCCTCTCCACAGTCCATACATGTCTGACTTCTCCCATGGCCCCCATCCCTGCGGCACTCCCACTCTTGACTCCACTCCAGACTGCAGACGTGATATAAGACAAGAGATGGTCAGAGGCTGCGGATGGTACAGGGGAGGTCAGAGGCTGCGGATGGTACAGGGGAGGTCAGAGACTGCGGATGGTACAGGGGAGGTCAGAGGCTGCGGATTGTACAGGGGAGGTCAGAGGCTGCGGATGGTACAGGGGAGGTCAGAGGCTGCGGATGGTACAGGGGAGGTCAGAGGCTGCGGATGGTACAGGGGAGGTCAGAGGCTGCGGATGGTACAGGGGAGGTCAGAGGCTGCGGATTGTACAGGGGAGGTCAGAGGCTGCGGATGGTACAGGGGAGGTCAGAGGCTGCGGATGTTACAGAGGAGGCCAGAGGCTGCGGAGGGGATGACAGGAGGGGTCAGAGGCTGCGGATGGTACAGAGGAGGTCAGAGGCTGCGGAGGGGACGACAGGAGGGGTCAGAGGCTGCGGGAGGGACGACAGGAGAGGTCAGAGGCTGTGGAGGGGATGACAGGAGAGGTCAGAGGCTGCGGAGGGGATGACAGGAGGGGTCAGAGGCTGCTGAGGGGGTGACAGGAGGGGTCAGAGGCTGCGGGGGGACAACAGGAGATCAGAGGCTGCGGAGGGGACGACAGGAGAGGTCAGAAGCTGCGGATTGTACAGGGGAGGTCAGAGGCTGCGGATTGTACAGGAGAGGTCAGAAGCTGCGGATGGTACAGGGGAGGTCAGAGGCTGCGGATGGTACAGGGGAGGTCAGAGGCTGCGGATGGTACAGGGGAGGTCAGAGGCTGCGGATTGTACAGGGGAGGTCAGAGGCTGCGGATGGTACAGGGGAGGTCAGAGGCTGCGGATGGTACAGGGGAGGTCAGAGGCTGCGGATGGTACAGGGGAGGTCAGAGGCTGCGGATGGTACAGGGGAGGTCAGAGGCTGCGGAGGGGACGACAGGAGAGGTCAGAAGCTGCGGATTGTACAGGGGAGGTCAGAGGCTGCGGATGGTACAGGGGAGGTCAGAGGCTGCGGATTGTACAGGGGAGGTCAGAGGCTGCGGATGGTACAGGGGAGGTCAGAGGCTGCGGATGGTACAGGGGAGGTCAGAGGCTGCGGATGGTACAGGGGAGATCAGAGGCTGCGGATGGTACAGGGGAGGTCAGAGGCTGCGGATGGTACAGGGGAGGTCAGAGGCTGCGGGAGGGACGACAGGAGAGGTCAGAGGCTGCGGGAGGGACGACAGGAGAGGTCAGAGGCTGTGGAGGGGATGACAGGAGAGGTCAGAGGCTGCGGGGGGACAACAGGAGATCAGAGGCTGCGGAGGGGACGACAGGAGAGGTCAGAAGCTGCGGATTGTACAGGGGAGGTCAGAGGCTGCGGATGGTACAGGGGAGGTCAGAGGCTGCGGATGGTACAGGGGAGGTCAGAGGCTGCGGATGGTACAGGGGAGGTCAGAGGCTGCGGATGGTACAGGGGAGGTCAGAGGCTGCGGATGGTACAGGGGAGGTCAGAGGCTGCGGATGGTACAGGGGAGGTCAGAGGCTGCGGATGGTACAGGGGAGGTCGGAGGCTGCGGATGGTACAGGAGAGGTCAGAGGCTGCGGATGGTACAGGGGAGGTCAGAGGCTGCGGATGGTACAGGGGAGGTCAGAGGCTGCGGATTGTACAGGGGAGGTCAGAGGCTGCGGATGGTACAGGGGAGGTCAGAGGCTGCGGATGGTACAGAGGAGGTCAGAGGCTGCGGAGGGGACGACAGGAGGGGTCATAGGCTGCGGGAGGGACGACAGGAGAGGTCAGAGGCTGTGGAGGGGATGACAGGAGAGGTCAGAGGCTGCGGAGGGGATGACAGGAGGGGTCAGAGGCTGCGGATTGTACAGGGGAGGTCAGAGGCTGCGGATGGTACAGGGGAGGTCAGAGGCTGCGGATGGTACAGGGGAGGTCAGAGGCTGCGGATGGTACAGGGGAGGTCAGAGGCTGCGGATGGTACAGGGGAGGTCAGAGGCTGCGGATTGTACAGGGGAGGTCAGAGGCTGCGGATGGTACAGGGGAGGTCAGAGGCTGCGGATGGTACAGAGGAGGTCAGAGGCTGCGGAGGGGACGACAGGAGGGGTCAGAGGCTGCGGGAGGGACGACAGGAGAGGTCAGAGGCTGTGGAGGGGATGACAGGAGAGGTCAGAGGCTGCGGAGGGGATGACAGGAGGGGTCAGAGGCTGCTGAGGGGATGACAGGAGGGGTCAGAGGCTGCGGATTGTACAGGGGAGGTCAGAGGCTGCGGATGGTACAGGGGAGGTCAGAGGCTGCGGATGGTACAGGGGAGGTCAGAGGCTGCGGATGGTACAGGGGAGGTCAGAGGCTGCGGATGGTACAGCGGAGGTCAGAGGCTGCGGATGGTACAGGGGAGGTCAGAGGCTGCGGATGGTACAGGGGAGGTCAGAGGCTGCGGATGGTACAGGGGAGGTCAGAGGCTGCGGATGGTACAGGGGAGGTCAGAGGCTGCGGATGGTACAGGGGAGGTCAGAGGCTGCGGAGGGGACGACAGGAGGGGTCAGAGGCTGCGGGAGGGACGACAGGAGAGGTCAGAGGCTGTGGAGGGGATGACAGGAGAGGTCAGAGGCTGCGGATGGTGCAGAGGAGGTCAGAGGCTGCGGAGGGGACGACAGGAGGGGTCAGAGGCTGTGGGAGGGACGACAGGAGAGGTCAGAGGCTGCGGAGGGGATGACAGGAGAGGTCAGAGGCTGCGGAGGGGACGACAGGAGGGGTCAGAGGCTGTGGAGGGGATGACAGGAGAGGTCAGAGGCTGCGGAGGGGATGACAGGAGGGGTCAGAGGCTGCGGGGGGACAACAGGAGATCAGAGGCTGCGGATGGTACAGGGGAGGTCAGAGGCTGCGGATGGTACAGGGGAGGTCAGAGGCTGCGGATGGTACAGGGGAGGTCAGAGGCTGCGGATGGTACAGGGGAGGTCAGAGGCTGCGGATGGTACAGGGGAGGTCAGAGGCTGCGGATTGTACAGGGGAGGTCAGAGGCTGCGGATGGTACAGGGGAGGTCAGAGGCTGCGGATGGTACAGGGGAGGTCAGAGGCTGCGGAGGGGACGACAGGAAGGGTCAGAGGCTGCTGGGGGGACGACAGGAGAGGTCAGAGGCTGCGGAGGGTATGACAGGAGGGGTCAGAGGCTGCTGAGGGGATGACAGGAGGGGTCAGAGGCTGCGGGGGGACAACAGGAGAGGTCAGAAGCTGCGGAAGGGACGACAGGAGGTCAGAGGCTGCGGGGGGATGACAGGAGGTCAGAGGCTGCGGGGGGATGACAGGAGGTCAGAGGCTGCGGGGGGATGACAGGAGGTCAGAGGCTGCGGGGGGATGACAGGAGGTCAGAGGCTGCGGGGGGGATGACAGGAGGTCAGAGGCTGCAGGGGGATGACAGGAGGTCAGAGGCTGCGGGGGTGGACAGGAGGTCAGAGGCTGCGGAGGGGAGGGGGGATGACAGGAAGTCAGAGGCTGCGGGGGGGATGACAGGAGGTCAGAGGCTGCAGGGGAATGACAGGAGGTCAGAGGCTGCGGGGGGGGACAGGAGGTCAGAGGCTGCAGGGGGATGACAGGAGGTCAGAGGCTGCAGGGGAATGACAGGAGGTCAGAGGCTGCGGGGGGGACAGAAGGTCAGAGGCTGCAGGGGGATGACAGGAGGTCAGAGGCTGCGGGGGGGACAGGAGGTCAGAGGCTGCAGGGGGATGACAGGAGGTCAGAGGCTGCGGACGGGAGGGGGGCAGACAGGAGGTCAGAGGCTGCAGGGGGGGGGGGCAGGAGGTCAGAGGCTGCGGACGGGAGGGGGGCAGACAGGAGGTCAGAGGCTGCAGGGGGGGGGGGGGGCAGGAGGTCAGAGGCTGCGGACGGGAGGGGGGCAGACAGGAGGTCAGAGGCTGCAGGGGGGGGGGCAGGAGGTCAGAGGCTGCGGAGGGGATGACAGGAGGTCAGAGGCTGCGGGGGGGGGGGTAAAGGAGGTCAGAGGCTGCGGGGGGATGACAGGAGGTCAGAGGCTGCAGGGGGGGGACAGGAGGTCAGAGGCTGCAGGGGGGGGACAGGAGGTCAGAGGCTGCAGGGGGGTGACAGGAGGTCAGAGGCTGCGGGGGGATGACAGGAGGTCAGAGGCTGCGGGGGGATGATAGGAGGTCAGAGGCTGCGGGGGGATGACAGGAGGTCAGAGGCTGCGGAGGGGAGGAGGGATGACAGTAGGTCAGAGGCTGCGGGGGGGATGACAGGAGGTCAGAGGCTGCAGGGGGATGACAGGAGGTCAGAGGCTGCAGGGGGGGACAGGAGGTCAGAAGCTGCGGAGGGGAGGGGGGATGAAAGGAAGTCAGAGGCTGCGGGGGGGGATGACAGGAGGTTAGAGGCTGCAGGGGGATGACAGGAGGTCAGAGGCTGCGGAGGGGACGACAGGAGGGGTCAGAGGCTGCTGGGGGGACGACAGGAGAGGTCAGAGGCTGTGGAGGGGATGACAGGAGAGGTCAGAGGCTGCGGAGGGTATGACAGGAGGGGTCAGAGGCTGCGGGGGGACAACAGGAGATCAGAGGCTGCGGAGGGGACGACAGGAGAGGTCAGAAGCTGCGGAAGGGACGACAGGAGAGGTCAGAGGCTGCGGGGGGATGACAGGAGGTCAGAGGCTGCGGGGGGATGACAGGAGGTCAGAGGCTGCGGGGGGATGACAGGAGGTCAGAGGCTGCGGAGGGGAGGGGGGATGACAGGAGGTCAGAGGCTGCAGGGGGGATGACAGGAGGTCAGAGGCTGCAGGGGGATGACAGGAGGTCAGAGGCTGCGGGGGTGGACAGGAGGTCAGAGGCTGCGGAGGGGAGGGGGGATGACAGGAAGTCAGAGGCTGCGGGGGGGATGACAGGAGGTCAGAGGCTGCAGGGGAATGACAGGAGGTCAGAGGCTGCGGGGGGGACAGGAGGTCAGAGGCTGCAGGGGGATGACAGGAGGTCAGAGGCTGTGGAGGGGAAGACAGGAGGTCAGAGGCTGCGGATGGGAGGGGGGCAGACAGGAGGTCAGAGGCTGCAGGGGGGGGGACAGGAGGTCAGAGGCTGCGGAGGGGATGACAGGAGGTCAGAGGCTGCGGGGGGGGTAAAGGAGGACAGAGGCTGCGGGGGGATGACAGGAGGTCAAAGGCTGCAGGGGGGGGACAGGAGGTCAGAGGCTGCAGGGGGGGGGACAGGAGGTCAGAGGCTGCAGGGGGGTGACAGGAGGTCAGAGGCTGCAAGGGGGTGACAGGAGGTCAGAGGCTGCGGGGGGATGACAGGAGGTCAGAGGCTGCGGGGGGATGATAGGAGGTCAGAGGCTGCGGGGGGATGACAGGAGGTCAGAGGCTGCGGAGGGGAGGAGGGATGACAGGAGGTCAGAGGCTGCGGGGGGGGTGACAGGAGGTCAGAGGCTGCAGGGGGATGACAGGAGGTCAGAGGCTGCAGGGGGGGACAGGAGGTCAGAAGCTGCGGAGGGATGATAGGAGGTCAGAGGCTGCGGGGGGATGATAGGAGGTCAGAGGCTGCGGGGGGATGACAGGAGGTCAGAGGCTGCGGGGGGGGATGACAGGAGGTCAGAGGCTGCAGGGGGATGACAGGAGGTCAGAGGCTGCAGGGGGATGACAGGAGGTCAGAGGCTGTGGAGGGGAAGACAGGAGGTCAGAGGCTGCAGAGGGGGGCAGACAGGAGGTCAGAGGCTCATGGGGGGGGGGGGAGGAGGTCAGAGGCTGCGGGGGGGATGACAGGAGGTCAGAGGCTGCAGGGGGGGACAGGAGGTCAGAGGCTGCAGGGGGGGGACAGGAGGTCAGAGGCTGCAGGGGGATGACAGGAGGTCAGAGGCTGCGGAGGGGATGACAGGAGGTCAGAGGCTGCGGGGGGGGGGGGGGGGAGGTCAGAGGCTGCGGGGGGGATGACAGGAGGTCAGAGGCTGCAGGGGGGGGACAAGAGGTCAGAGGCTGCAGGGGGGGGCAGGAGGTCAGAGGCTGCAGGGGGGTGACAGGAGGTCAGAGGCTGCAGGGGGGTGACAGGAGGTCAGAGGCTGCGGAGGGGGGATGACAGGAGGTCAGAGGCTGCAGGGGGGGATAGGAGGTCAGAGGCTGCAGGGGGGGACAGGAGGTCAGAGGCTGCAGGGGGGGACAGGAGGTCAGAGGCTGCAGGGGGGGGGCAGGAGGTCAGAGGCTGCAGGGGGGATCAGGAGGTCAGAGGCTGCAGGGGGGGCAGGAGGTCAGAGGCTGCAGGGGGGGCAGGAGGTCAGAGGCTGCAGGGGGGGCAGGAGGTCAGAGGCTGCAGGGGGGGTGACAGGAGGTCAGAGGCTGCGGGGGGATGACAGGAGGTCAGAGGCTGCGGAGGGGAGGGGGGATGACAGGAGGTCAGAGGCTGCAGGGGGATGACAGGAGGTCAGATGCTGCAGGGGGGGGACAGGAGGTCAGAGGCTGCAGAGGGGAGGGGGGATGACAGGAAGTCAGAGGCTGCGGGGGGATGACAGGTGGTCAGAGGCTGCAGGGGGGTGACAGGAGGTCAGAGGCTGCAGGGGGATGACAGGAAGTCAGAGGCTGTGTAGGGGAAGACAGGAGGTCAGAGGCTGTGGAGGGGAGGGGGGAAGACAGGAGGTCAGAGGCTGCAGGGGGGGGACAGGAGGTCAGAGGCTGCGGGGGGGATGACAGGAGGTCAGAGGCTGCAGGGGGGGGACAGGAGGTTAGAGGCTGCAGGGGGGGGATAGGAGGTCAGAGGCTGCAGGGGGGGACAGGAGGTCAGAGGCTGCAGGGGGGGGACAGGAGGTCAGAGGCTGCAGGGGGGTGACAGGAGGTCAGAGGCTGCAGGGGGGTGACAGGAGGTCAGAGGCTGCGGAGGGGGATGACAGGAGGTCAGAGGCTGCAGGGGGGGATAGGAGGTCAGAGGCTTCAGGGGGGGGACAGGAGGTCAGAGGCTGCAGGGGGGGGACAGGAGGTCAGAGGCTGCAGGGGGGGACAGGAGGTCAGAGGCTGCAGGGGGGGCAGGAGGTCAGAGGCTGCAGGGGGGGCAGGAGGTCAGAGGCTGCAGGGGGGCAGGAGGTCAGAGGCTGCAGGGGGGGTAGGAGGTCAGAGGCTGCAGGGGGGGTAGGAGGTCAGAGGCTGCAGGGGGGGCAGGAGGTCAGAGGCTGCAGGGGGGGTAGGAGGAAGAGGCCACCAGACGAGTACTCACTGAGGTACTTTTAAAAATGGCGCCCGCATTTCCGAGAATTGCCGAGTGTGTACGGACTTTGCCAAGCACGGCTAGCTCGGGAAAGCCCATGCACACTTCCGAAAATAGCGCTAGCGCATGCGCAGTTGCATGTCAGCCTGGTGGCCCCGCAGCCATATTTCTTTCAGGCGCCGCTGCCCCCACAGCGGCCCCAGGGGCAGCCAGACAGCCGGCCCACCGGGGGACTTCCCGGTATCCCGGTAGGCCAGTCCGGCCCTGCAAACAGGCCTGCTGCAATGGCACAAGCCTGCCTAAATTTACCTGAAACTATGACCTAGCAAAAAAGGTCACATACTTGAAAGTAGGTGCCCGCTACATAATATTCTGGTGTCAACCCAAAATTTGGGATTTTCTTTTACTTTTACTTTTGATGATAAAAGTAAAACAGGACAGATAGAAGGAGAATCTCCCTAACAGTGACACAGACAGCGATAAAAACTTGACAGGGGCCCTGATCCCTCTCCACTCCATCCAAAACTAGAAGAAAAAAATTGCCTTTAATTACACTTTAAGAATGATGTAGATGGTAAAGGATTTTTTGAAGCCAGGACCTGTACAGAAATGAGAATGATCACACTGCTATGGGAAGAGGCCCAGATGTACACAGGTGTATAGTAAAGTAAAGTGCACCTGTCTTCACTGTACATATCCAACCATGTTTATAGAAATGGAAAATAGAGCTTCTTCTTCCCAGGATTTGATGCATAATCCAACTTTACTTTATATTTTACACTGTACTAACTACTGCAAAGTTAGTACAGCGGCTCCGACCAGAGCTTTTTTTTCAACCCAGCGGGTACCAGGCTTAAGAAAAAAAAAGCTCTGGTCGGAGCCGCTCTACTAACTATACAGGATTTGATGCATAATTCAACTTTACTTTTTACTTTACTTTAGTACAGCTGCTCCGACCAGAGGTTTTTTTTTTGTTCAACCCAGCGGGTACCAGGCTTAAGAAAAACAAAAACAAAACTATGCAGTAGTTAGTACAGCGATCTCCTCCGCTGTGCTGTTGTGTTCTGACAGGGGGACGGTCCCCCCGCCAGTACAATCCGATCAGCACTCTCTGCCATTGGCTGAGAGCGCTGATCGGAAGTCAGTCGGCTGGTGGTTTTCCAGCATGCTCATCAGATAGATGGTCGGCTTTTATCAGACAGGGTGCCATACACACGGGCCAAATGTCAGCCTTTATTTTGAACCGGCTGATGTCTCCTGACATTCGGCCCGTGTGTACGGGGCTTTAGGTTCACTTCCCCTCACCTCACTTCACTCTTTAGTAAATGAGGCCTGATGCCTTCCTCTTCATTCTGATTGCATTGTGCTGTTCTGCCTGCTGTCTGTCCCCACCATTAATACAACCATTGTCTAATTTAAGTGTATTTTCTATTTTCTTTTCGCAGATCCGACTCCACCAGAAAACATCACTTTTATTACAATCCTGACAAACACCACCACATTATCTTGGGTACAGCCTGTAAACATGGCCGGGGTGACAAAGTCATATAATATAACTTATTATTGGAATGCTTCTTCCCCCATCACTGTGACAAGTAACTCTCTAAATGCCACTCTTACAAGTCTGAAATCTGGGAGTAATTACACCATTACTGTGGTGACAGTTGGAGTCCGAGGGTATTTGAGCACGCCTGTCAGCAGATCTGTGTTTACACGTAAGTTCTTACCATCTGTCAGGATGCTAACTTTGCCAATGTGTACCCTCTAACTACACTTAAAGCGATACCCAATGAGAAGTGATCGACTTACCTGAGAAGTGGGGACTAACAGCCGGTTCTTGGTAGGGCAGAGTACCATGGAACAGGTTAGATCTGGGTGCTGGATCTACAGAATAGAAACCACTATGGAGCAAACTGGAAGAGGGAGGCCCCGGAAACTGAGAAAGGAAAGAAAGCCCAATGCATCCCGTTGTGCATGATTTTTCCAGGGATATCTGCAGAGGATCCTGTACTGATACAAGACTTGGGACTAATTACACAGATTGGTGGTGGTTTGCTTTTTTGGCACATAGTGCAGACAGTGTTAAGAGTTTATCTGTTACAGTTCTATGATCACTCTGGAATGGATAAGACCTGGGAGTGGGATCAGGACTCACTGAAATAGGAAGAGGGTACCATATGAGGGCAAATAACACAGGATCTCCCAGGAGTCTAAGAGTCAACCATTATTTAGTAGGAACCCCCTCCTTTAACTGAATGCTGATCAATGGCCACAACCCCCAAGTTCCCACTGATCTAAAAACTACAGACCACTAGTCAGAGGTCACTAGGAACAGTCCAGAGGTCAGGGCTGGCTGTGGGCACAGATGGTCAGGAGCAAGCTAGAGGTCAGGATGGGCAGGGGACATGGATAACCAAGAACAAGCCAGAGGTCAGGGTGGGTAGGGGACATGAATAACCACGTGCCTTAAATGCAGCGTTAACATTGGCCCAAGGAAGGTACGGTAAGTAGAACTGACATCATCTCTATGTTAGGAGACAAATCACTGCTGATTTCATTGAAGCTGGTAGAGAACAAATGTGGCTCAAATAGGGCACATAGATAATACATAGAACAAGTATTTTATTTATATTAGCATATGAGAATCATTACCACTACTGTGTCCGCCCATTACCAGAAATTTGTAAACTATTTTCCATCTCTGTGTATTATGAGATTAATGTTCTGGGACTATACAGTATAATGCTTCATAGTTTTCATAGGAACCACTACAGGGGTCTCTAAATTGCTGTTTATTGTCTCAGACAGATGGAGCAATCAATGATAAGTAGGAGGGCTACTGAGGTTCCTCATTCAAAGGACAGATGGCCTGATATTGCTGGGCTCTGCTATCTACAGTATTCCACTGTTGGGTACTTCTGATGAAGTAAAACCTACTATTAGTTAACCCGAGTGTGTTTATTGCATTCAATTTGATTATTCAATGGACTATTCTCATCAGTTTATTATGATTATTTATTATGATATTTTACTACAAAACAACAATAAAAATGCATCGTATTAATACTTAAACCCACCAAATTAATGAGTTTTAATGATGATGTGCATTTTTTCCTAATAATTACATTTCATAAAACTGATATGTTTTGAACCAATAAAAGTTATTTGTTATAGACAGAAGATCCGCGCTACAGGATATGCTTGCAACTGCAGCCCCCCTATGTAAACAGAGGATACCCACTTGTACCCTCAAAGAGTAGATCTAAAAAATATATATATATATATATACAGGGAGTGGCGCTGTGCATGAGGGAATAATAGGCATAAATGATAATCTAGTGGTTATAGTTTTTGTGTCTATAAATCATATTAAGGAAAAACATAAACTGTGAATAAATTACATATGTATCCCACATGGGGATCAGTGACTACCAATGGGATAGGTGTAATTTCCAAAATAAAAGTGCACTATAACCTTTACCCCGTACCCAATAACCGCTGGTTATCTCAGAAGGTGTTATATAATGTGTATTATAGGTGCCAAAGTGTCAAGTGCAATCCAATTGAGTGTTCCAGCCTCTGCTGGAATAGACTCAAGAGATTTAAATATAAGAGGGGGTATCCACACCCTCTAAAGTGCAGTGCTAAAAAATATTTTATATATAAATATACACCCAATTATATGGAATTAATAAATATACATATGTGCAAGGTATAATTCAAATTGATGATGAATGTAAATATGAGATTGGGTAATGGATAGTAAATAAATTAATAAATAATAATGGGTATAACACAATACATTAGCAGCATGAGATCATATGTGAAAACACAAAAATGAAAGTAAAAAGTCCAGTATCATTAAAAAATTCATATAATATCTTCCACCCGACGACTTCCAAACTCTCTAGAGATACAATCCCCCTGTTGTGATTCCACTCACCGGAACGCTATACCCCTGCAGGGGTATAAGCATAAGATGTTTCCACTCAGCCGATCAGATCCGGATGCCGATCGAATCCTGGTGGCCTCTTGCCTCTGATTTCCCAGTCCAGATCAGCCTCTCCAACCGGACAGCGAGACGGGGGAACTGGATAATCCCCTAGTGTACTCCTATCTCCAGTCGGACATCCGCTCCAAGGATTTTGTATGTAATAAAAGGAATTATATCCACATAGTGTAACTCCTTTTAAAAAGTTTATTGAGTAAAACAACATACAATCCGATAAAGTAGAATTGCTTTAAGGGATAAATTAAAAAAAGGGGGGAGAAAAATTATATATAAGGAGCTTACAAGCTCACTGGCTCCCCTTGCTGTCCCGGGACGCAGCGTTGTTCGTAACCACCGCTTGCGTTCCACCGGTCAGCCAGCAGAAACCACAGCGGCAGGAAGTGACGTTGTGCATGCCAAGATAGTCCCGGCTTACGCGTTTCATCATACGGACGTCATCGGAGGCGCTGTTATTTAGTGCTTTGAAAACCCGGTGGTTGAATCCATTACATTCCTGCCATCTAAAATTGGAAAATACCCAGAAGTCAAGGAAGACCCTCTAAGCCGGTCACACATGTATCGAAATTTGTCTGGTTCAGCAGTGACCAGCTGAATTTTCGTTCCACGTATGGCCCCTGTGGTTTTAGAGAAGACGTTCCACCGATCCACTTCTGTACAACCTCCCTGTTGTATTTTCCCTGCTCAATCAGCACTGCAGGTTATGGCCTGAAATGCTGATCAGTGTATTCTGATGGTGGGGAAATCTCCCATTTGTCAGAATACAATGACTGAACGGGAAGGGCGCCCCCATCCATATCAAGTGGGTGGATGGGAGAATCGGGTCAGTCTTTTTATTCAACCCGCTGGTTGTATGGAAAAAAAGGGACCCATTTCTGGCCTGCCTTACACTGATACTATTAGATTGTATCTCCTTCAATGCAATTTAAGTGTTTTTCTCTCTTTTATGTTAAGCTCACATGTGTGTATTCCACTTTCTAGAACCATATCCTGTGAACCAGCCACAATACTTTAATGTGACTTCAACGTCTGTGTCCTTAAATTGGAGCGCACCGAACGAATCTCAGACTTTTTACACATACAGAGTGCAGACAAATGTCACATCATCACAATCTTCAATAGCAAATGATGTAATAGTGACCAATCAATCAGCTACAATAGGAAATCTGATCCCGGGACAAACATATACATTCCTGATATATACAAGAGCTGCTGATAATGATACTGAATCTGATCCGGTGTCACTAACTACCTGCACAGGTGAGTACAGCCGCAGTCCTGATCTTATCTCTGTGGTGGGGACACCATGAAAATACTTCTGTCAGTTTGGGAAGAGAGTGTCCCTTCAAAAGTACTTCTTGTTTTGCCAAGGTGTATCAGATAAAGTTGATTTGCTTTTTCTGATATACATAGAACTATTTTTTTATTTTTATTAAACACGTGTTCACTAGTCGATTGTAACTTCCATTTTTTAATTGACTCCATAGTTTTTTGTTAAAATGGTTGTATCCCCTGCTTGGACATTTTTGCTTACAGGTAAGTCTATAATAAGGTCTATAATATGGCTTACCTGTAGGTAAAAAGAATATCTCCTAAACCGTGCAGGTTTAGGAGATATTGACCCTGCATGCAGCCACTGACGTCAGCCGCACATGCGCTCTGCAGGTCTGGCGTATCGTGACGAAACTTGCCGGAATGGGGGGCTCCCGCGCAGATTCGTGGGAGTGACGTCATCGTGGCTCTGGCCAATCACAGCGCCGGAGCCAGCGATCCCGGAAGAAACACAGAGGGAACATATCAGCTCCCTCCAGTTTGACTTGAATGTGAGCATATTTATATCACTAACTTTTATTAATATCCCAGTACATTGTGTTCACTAAGAAACACACTTTTATCTACACTGTACTGCTGAAACCACCAACTGTGGAAGGGAGTTCCACATCCTCACCACTCTAATGCCCCGTACACACGGTCGGATTTTCCGATGGACAATGTCCGATCGGAGCGTGTTGTCGGAAATTCCGACCGTGTGTGGGCGCCATCAGACATTTTCCATCGGATTTTCCGACACACAAAGTTGGAGAGCAGGAGATAAAATTTTCCGACAACAAAATTCGATCGCGTCAATTCCGACCGTGTGTGGCCTGTTCCGACGCACAAAGTGCCGCGCATGCTCAGAAGAAATTCCGAGACGGGACAGCTCGTTCTGGTAAACTTAGCGTTCGCAATGGATACAGCACTTTCGTCACGCTGCAATGTTAAAAATGGTTTAATACAGCGCACTCTCTTCTTCTTTATAATGTGACAAGAATGAAGTCGTTTTGCTGCTCATATTCACACACACTTCTCACAAAGTTTTATTTGTGTTTTTTTTAGTGGGATTCCCTGAATATATTGTTATTAATTGTCACATCTGACAGTTTTATATTTTTATTTTTTTTTGGATTTTAAGCCTTTTTTTTTCTTTAATGTTTGAATTTTTTCCAAGGCTGATCTTTGTTCAATGTTATTTTTATTTTTCCTCCAGAATATTTTTGTGTGTGTTTTGTGTGTCAAGTTACCCCAACACCATTGATATCTTTTATTCTTTAATCTCCAGGAGATTGTTTGTTGTTGGTGTCCCTTGTTCATTTCACATTGTATATTTGAAATGTACCTGAATCCTCACAAACCAACTGTCATTTTTGAAGTAAAACACATAGGAGAGTATAATTCCAAACAAAAATCCTTTATTAAGGGATCAGAACCAAACAAAGAGGAAGGCAACACTGGAGAAACAGGAGAAATTAGTGAAGCCTGGGTCCCCCACGGCAGACATCAATTCTTCAACATCAAAATTGGTGGCCTGAGGAGTCCATATGTAAGGGAGGGCAGTCTGGTCCAGAATTCGCAGAGATCTGGAAAGCAGCAGATGACATCTGTGTCCCCAGGCTGTGGTACCACAAGAGGCTGCATCTTTTGGCCGACCAGACTGAACCCAGGGCAATCACTGTCTGGTCTTCCTTCCACGCTTCCTTCCGGGCTGTGGCTGTACAGTTGGAGATGTGGCAGGAGGAGGAGTAGGACCTGGAGGAGGAGGAGGACTGGGAGGACCTGGAGGAGGACTGGGGGGACCTGGAGGAGAAGGAGGAGGAGGACCTGCAGGAGGAGGAGGAGGAGGAGGACCATCGCGAAGGTGTGTCTGAGGTGTAATTTGGCCCCTCGTACCTTTCTCCAGAGCCTCCGATATGAGGGCCTCGCACATGACTTTTTGGCCCTCCTCCATCCTCTGCATTTTATATGCTATGAAGGCAGCAATGTTCTCCTCCATGGTGTGGGGTGCTCCCAGGACCTCTGTAGCCCTCCAAAAGAATGCTATAGCAGCCTCCTCTAGGGTACTCCTCCTACTGCCACTTTCTCTTTTCAGGGGGGGTGGAGGGACCTGCAGATCAGCCAGCCGGCTCGGCCCGGCCACCTCCTGGCTGAGACTTCCCTGTGTATGAAAAAGGGACATGGTTTTAGTTGTTGCTTCATCAATCACAATCCTAAATTATTACTCCCAACTAACATCTAGTTAACATCAATGATTGGACAAGCAGAAATCTTTAGAGGAATGCTATACCTGGCTCAATCTGGGCTCCTCCACATATCACCTGGAAGGCCCAGGTTGGGCGTCAGAAGCCTCAGCCGGGGGGCAAGGAAGCGTGGAAGGAAGACTGGAGAGTAGGGATGAGCCGAACACCCCCCGGTTCGGTTCGCACCAGAACCCGCGAACGGACCGCAAGTTCGCACGAACGTTAGAACCCCATTGACGTCTATGGGACTCGAACGTTCGAAATCAAAAGTGCTCATTTTAAAGGCTAATTTGCATGGTATTGTCCTAAAAAGGGTTTGGGGACCCGGGTCCTACCCCAGGGGACATGTATCAATGCAAAAAAAACTTTTAAAAACGGCCGTTTTTTCGGGAGCAGTGATTTTAATGATGCTTAAAGTAAAAAAAAAAAAGTGAAATATTCCTTTAAATATCGTACCTGGGGGGTGTCTATAGTATGCCTGTAAAGTGACGCGTGTTTCCCATGTTTAGAACAGTCCCTGCACCAAATGTCATTTTTAAAGGAAAAAATCTCATTTAAAACTGCTTGCGGGTTTAATGTCATGTCGGGTCCTGGCAATATGGATGAAAATCAGTGAGACAAACGGCATGGGTACCCCCCAGTCCATTACCAGGCCCTTTGGGTCTTGTATGGATATTAAGGGGAACCCCGCACCCAAATTAAAATAAGGAAAGGTCCCTATATACTCTGAACAGCAGTATACAGGCGGTGCAAACAAGACAGGGACTGTAGGTTTGTTGTTAAGTAGAATCTGTTTGTAATTTTGAACATTTTTAATGTGTTTAGCTCCAGCCAAAAAATCTTTTCTAAGCTTTTTGGAAAACATAGGGAAGGGTTATCACCCCTGTGACATTTGTTTTGCGTCTTTCCTCCTCTTCAGAAGATTTCACCTCACTTTTTTGTCCCAATGAAAAATGTTTTTTGAAAATTTGGGTTTTTTTGTGGAACAAGGATTGGAAAGCATCAGTGGAAAGGAGAAATTGTTTTCCCATATTAACTCTTACATGAGAGAATTTCCCTTCCTATGGGTAGATTTCATCTCACTTCCTGTTGTCTCCTTCCGTTTGCAAGTAGGAGTCGTTTGTAAGTTAGATGTTTGAAAGTAGGGTCCTGCCCTATATACTCAGCAGAAATTTGGGCCTTAGGTGTTGCTGTGGCCAAAACACTGTAAGCCCTCACAGGGCCCTGCTGTGAAATATTAGATCAAGAATTGTAATTACATGCCCCTGTTGAACAGGAGCTGAAAAATTAGGCCTTAGGCACTGGTGCTGGTGCCACAACACTGCAACCCCTCACAGACACTCTAGTTGGAACGCAGGAACGAGCACTGCTGCAAAGTATTGCATCAAAAATTGTAATTACACGCCCCTGTTAGACAGGGGCAGAAAAATTGGGCCTTAGGCACTGGTGCTGGTGCCACAACACTGCAACCCCTCACAGACACTCTAGTTGGAACGCAGGAACGAGCACTGCTGCAAAGTATTGCATCAAAAATTGTAATTACACGCCCCTGTTAGACAGGGGCAGAAAAATTGGGCCTTAGGCACTGGTGCTGGTGCCACAACACTGCAACCCCTCACAGACACTCTAGTTGGAACGCAGGAACGAGCACTGCTGCAAAGTATTGCATCAAAAATTGTAATTACACGCCCCTGTTAGACAGGGGCAGAAAAATTGGGCCTTAGGCACTGGTGCTGGTGCCACAACACTGCAACCCCTCACAGACACTCTAGTTGGAACGCAGGAACGAGCACTGCTGCAAAGTATTGCATCAAAAATTGTAATTACACGCCCCTGTTAGACAGGGGCAGAAAAATTGGGCCTTAGGCACTGGTGCTGGTGCCACAACACTGCAACCCCTCACAGACACTCTAGTTGGAATGCAGGAACGAGCCGTGCTGCAAAGTATTACATCAAAAATTGTAATTACACGCCCCTGTTATACAGGGGCTGAAAAATTGTGCCTTAGGCACTGGTGGTGGCGCCCAGAACCAAAAATGTTCTTACAAGCTATCAGCGTGATGATTGAGGAGGAAGAGGATAATTACTCAGGGATAATCACTCAGCATCAGCATAGGCAGTCTTTGAAGGGATCTGAAAAAAATTATTCAGTTACATCAGCATCAGGTGCTTGGTAGCTGGTGGTGATCCAAGACTGATTCATTTTTATGAAGGTCAGCCGATCGACCGAGTCAGTGGACAGACGCACCCTGTGATCGGTTACCACGCCTCCAGCAGCACTGAATGTACGTTCCGAAAGAACGCTGGATGCAGGACAGGCCAGTAGCTCAATTGCATACTGTGCAAGCTCTGGCCAGTGATCCATCCTCAAGACCCAGTAACCCAGAGGATTTTCGGTGGGAAAGGTGTCCAAGTCTGATCTTGCCCCTAGGTATTCCTGCACCATGTAAAACAGACGCTGGCGATGGTTGCTGGAACCGATCATACCTTGGGGCTGCGGACCAAAAAATTGTCTGAACGCATCGGTCAGACGGCCACCTTCTCCACCGCTCCTTCTTTGACTGACCGAAGCCTCAGCAACACGTTGTCCAGAAACAGGAGTTTGTAACCTCCCAGTCTCTGGGAACGCGTTGCACAGACCTTTCTGCAAGGCCTCCCGAAGATGTTTCATCCTCTGCTCCCTCTGCGATGGCAAGATAAGGTCCGCAACCTTACCCTTGTAACGTGGATCAAGGAGGGTTGCCAGCCAGTATTGGTCCTTCTCCTTGATACCACGAATACGAGGATCCTTACGCAGGCTTTGCAGGATCAGGGAGGCCATGCAGCGTAGGTTTGCTGAGGCATTCGGTCCGGAGTCCTCTGGGTCACTAAGGACAACAACGTCCGCAGCCACCTCCTCCCAGCCACGTACAAGTCCATGTGTTCCTTGGGACTGATCCCTTAAAGACTGCTGATGCTGAGTGCCAGGCTCCACCTCCATACTGACACAATCTTCCTCCTCCTCCTCCTCCTCCTCCTCGTCCTCTTCCTGTGTGATCGGCGGGCACGCAGGAACACTGTCTGGATAAAGGGGGCCTTGAGAGCTAAGGAAGTCCTCCTCTTCCTGCCTCTGTTCTGCCTCAAGTGCCCTGTCCATTATTCCGCGCAGCGTGTGCTCCAACAGGTGGACAAGGGGGACAGTGTCACTGATGCATGCACTGTCAGTGCTCACCATCCTCGTGGCCTCCTCGAATGGTGACAGGACAGTGCATGCATCCCTGATCATGGCCCACTGGCGTGGGGAAAAAAAACCAAGGTCCCCTGACCCTGTCCTGGTGCCATAGTCGCACAGGTACTCATTGATGGCCCTCTGCTGCGTGTGCAGCCGCTGCAGCATGGCCAACGTCGAGTTCCACCTGGTGGGCATGTCACAGATTAGGCGGTTCTTGGGCAGGTTAAACTCCTTTTGGAGGTCCGTCAGCCGAGCACTGGCATTATATGACCGGCGGAAATGCACACAGACTTTCCTGGCCTGCCTCAGGACATCCTGTAAGCCCGGGTACCTGCCCAAGAACCGCTGCACCACCAAGTTAAGGACGTGAGCCAAACAGGGCACATGGGTCAGTTGTCCCTGTCGGAGGGCAGAGAGGAGGTTGGTGCCATTGTCGCAAACCACCATTCCTGCCTTAAGTTGGCGTGGCGTCAACCACCTCTGAACCTGCCCCTGCAGAGCTGACAGAACCTCTGCCCCAGTGTGGCTCCTGTCCCCCAAGCACACCAGCTCAAGCACCGCATGGCATCTTTTGGCCTGCGTACTTGCGTAGCCCCTTGAACGCCTACGGAGCACCGCTGGTTCCGAGGAAGAGGCCATGGAGGAAGAAGAAGAGGAGGGGGTGGAGGAGAGAGGTGTGTCACAATCAGCATTTTGGAGGCGTGGTGGCGGAACAACCTCCAACACTACTGCACCTTGTCCTGCATCCTTCCCAGCTGCCAGCAGAGTCACCCAATGCGCCGTGAAACTTAAGTAACGTCCCTGTCCATGCCTGCTGGACCATGAGTCAGCGGTAATATGCACCTTACCGCTGACCGCCCTGTCCAGCGAGGCATGGACATTGCCTTCCACATGCCGGTAGAGAGCCGGAATCGCCTTCCGTGAGAAAAAGTGGCGTTTGGGTACCTGCCACTGAGGAACCGCACATTCCACAAACTCACGGAAGGGGGCAGAGTCTACCAACTGAAAAGGCAGCAGTTGAAGTGCTAGCAATTTTGCCAAGCTAGCATTCAACCGCTGGGCATGTGGATGGCTGGGAGCAAACTTCTTTCGGCGGTGCAGCAGCTGGGGCAGGGAAATTTGCCTGGTACAATCTGACGTCGGTGTACCAAAAGCAGATTGCCCACAAGTACTTGGCTGTGACACACCTAATTCTACACCTTCATTCCTCTCACTGCAGGTCTCAGAGAGGACTGAAGGTCTAGTGGGGTTGGAAATCTCAGCTGATGAGGAGCAAGGAGAGATCCTCTTTGTTCTTTGGTGTGGGTCTTTCAGATACGCTTGCCAACGAACTGCATGGCAGGTCAACATATGTCTGGTCAAGCATGTGGTACCCAAGCGGGAGATGTTTTGGCCACGCGAGATACGCTTGAGGCATATGTTGCAAATAGCAGCGGTGCGATCTGATGCACTCGTCTCAAAAAAGGCCCACACCAAAGAACTTTTTGAATAACGCGCAGAGACTGCAGCGCCCTGCACATGTGGAGCTTTGGGGTGTGATGCAGTCAATGTGCTGCCCTTAGGCTGGCCCCTGGAGGGCATCCTGCCTCGTTGGTGATGTGCCGCCTCCTCCTCCTCCTCCTCCTCCTCTCTCCTATCAGGCACCCACGTTGAGTCAGTGACCTCATCATCCCCTCCCTCCTCATCACTGGAGCAAACCTGGCAGTATGCTGCAGCAGGGGGAGCATGACTGCCAGATTGCTGTCCTTCTTGGGCACCCCCTCTGTCCGTGCTCATGTTACTGCCTTCATCGAGCTCAGTATCATCATCAGAGCCTTCCAAACGCTGGGCATCCTCCTGGAGCATGTACCCAACACTGTGGTCAAACAGTTCGAGGGAATCCTCATGAGGACATGGTGGAGCTAGGGAAGGAGTCACTGATGACATTGAGCTGAGGGAAGAGGCCGCTGCTTTGCCAGACAAAGCACCCTGGGCATGGGTGAGAGAGGATGAGGAGGATGAGGACGGCTTGGTCATCCACTCGACCAAGTCTTCCGCATGTTGCGGCTCAACACGGCCAGCTGCCGAAAAAAAGGCCAAGCGTGTCCCATGGCCACGTGCTGATGAGGATGCACCGTCTCCACGACCAGCACTAGACACAGAGCCTGCTTGCCCTCTCTTATTGGCTTGTGACTGTCTGCCTCTCCTTCTTGGCCTTCCAGACATACTAATGGCCTGTAGCTGCACTAAGCTGGGATAGAACACCTGTAATTTTCTTCAGGTAGCTTTATATACTGTAACCAGACAAGCCTGCCTGTCAGTAGGAAGATAACAGGAACGGATCTAGCTGAACACTGTGAGCAGGACACACTGTACTAAATGTAAATAGTCTAGCTGCCTGACCGTGGTACTAATAGGATCAAAAAGAACACCTGTAATTTTCTTCAGGTAGCTTTATATACTGTAACCAGACAAGCCTGCCTGTCAGTAGGAAGATAACAGGAACGGATCTAGCTGAACACTGTGAGCAGGACGTACTGCACTAAATGTATATAGCAGGAACGGATCTAGCTGAACACTGTGAGCAGGACGCACTGCACTGAATGTAAATAGCAGGAACGGATCTAGCTGAACACTGTGAGCAGGACGCACTGCACTAAATGTAAATAGCAGGAACGGATCTAGCTGAACACTGTGAGCAGGACGCACTGCACTGAATGTAAATAGCAGGAACGGATCTAGCTGAACACTGTGAGCAGGACGCACTGCACTGAATGTAAATAGCAGGAACGGATCTAGCTGAACTCTGTGAGCAGGACGCACTGCACTGAATGTAAATAGCAGGAACGGATCTAGCTGAACACTGTGAGCAGGACGCACTGCACTGAATGTAAATAGCAGGAACGGATCTAGCTGAACACTGTGAGCAGGACGCACTGCACTGAATGTAAATAGCAGGAACGGATCTAGCTGAACACTGTGAGCAGGACGCACTGCACTAAATGTAAATACCAGGAACGGATCTAGCTGAACACTGTGAGCAGGACGCACTGCACTGAATGTAAATAGCAGGAACGGATCTAGCTGAACACTGTGAGCAGGACGCACTGCACTGAATGTAAATAGCAGGAACGGATCTAGCTGAACACTGTGAGCAGGACGCACTGCACTGAATGTAAATAGCAGGAACGGATCTAGCTGAACACTGTGAGCAGGACGCACTGCACTAAATGTAAATACCAGGAACGGATCTAGCTGAACACTGTGAGCAGGACGCACTGCACTGAATGTAAATAGCAGGAACGGATCTAGCTGAACACTGTGAGCAGGACGCACTGCACTGAATGTAAATAGCAGGAACGGATCTAGCTGAACACTGTGAGCAGGACGCACTGCACTAAATGTAAATACCAGGAACGGATCTAGCTGAACACTGTGAGCAGGACGCACTGCACTGAATGTAAATAGCAGGAACGGATCTAGCTGAACACTGTGAGCAGGACGCACTGCACTAAATGTAAATACCAGGAATGGATCTAGCTGAACACTGTGAGCAGGATGCACTGCACTGAATGTAAATAGCAGGAACGGATCTAGCTGAACACTGTGAGCAGGACGCACTGCACTGAATGTAAATAGCAGGAACGGATCTAGCTGAACACTGTGAGCAGGACGCACTGCACTGAATGTAAATAGCAGGAACGGATCTAGCTGAACACTGTGAGCAGGACGCACTGCACTGAATGTAAATAGCAGGAACGGATCTAGCTGAACACTGTGAGCAGGACGCACTGCACTAAATGTAAATACCAGGAACGGATCTAGCTGAACACTGTGAGCAGGATGCACTGCACTGAATGTAAATAGCAGGAACGGATCTAGCTGAACACTGTGAGCAGGACGCACTGCACTGAATGTAAATAGCAGGAACGGATCTAGCTGAACACTGTGAGCAGGACGCACTGCACTGAATGTAAATAGCAGGAACGGATCTAGCTGAACACTGTGAGCAGGACGCACTGCACTGAATGTAAATAGCAGGAACGGATCTAGCTGAACACTGTGAGCAGGACGCACTGCACTAAATGTAAATACCAGGAACGGATCTAGCTGAACACTGTGAGCAGGACGCACTGCACTGAATGTAAATAGCAGGAACGGATCTAGCTGAACACTGTGAGCAGGACGCACTGCACTGAATGTAAATAGCAGGAACGGATCTAGCTGAACACTGTGAGCAGGACGCACTGCACTGAATGTAAATAGCAGGAACGGATCTAGCTGAACACTGTGAGCAGGACACACTGCACTAAATAGTCTAGATAGAAGATAACAGGAACGGATCTAGCTAAACTGAATACAGTGTATATATATATATATGCAACACCTGGAATGCATATATATACACAATACACTGTAAGTGCAGCTAACTGACTGACTGTTCTGCCTAATCTATCTAACTCAAATCAAATGACACTGTCTCTCTCTCTCTCTATCTCTCAGCACACCGGAACACACACTACACAGGGCCGCCGTGCAGGCGGCCTTATATAGTGTGGGGTGTGTACTAAATCCCCTGAGCCATAATTGGCCAAAGCCACCCTGGCTTTGGCCAATTACAGCTCTCTCTACTGACGGCGCTGTGATTGGCCAAGCATGCGGGTCATAGTGCATGCTTGGCCAATCATCAGCCAGCAATGCACTGCGATGCCGCAGTGAATTATGGGCCGTGACGCGCCACACGAATTTGGCGCGAACGGCCCATATCGTTCGCAATTCGACGGACGGTCGAACAGCCGATGTTCGAGTCGAACATGGGTTCGACTCGAACACGAAGCTCATCCCTACTGGAGAGGGATGGCCTGGGTTCAGTCTGGCCTGCCAGAAAATGCAGCCTGTCGTAGTACAACATCCTGGGGACATAGATGTCATCTGCTGCTCTCTGTGAATCCAGGACTTTCTTGCGCTCCCTCAGATATGTGCTCATCAGGCCACCAATGAAGATCTTTAAATAGGTGATGTCTGCCGTGGGGATCACCTGCTTCACAATTTCACACAATTTCTCCAGTGCTGCCTTCCTCTTTGCTTGGTTCTTGAAATGGGGGTGGGTAATCTCCCACAGACAGGGCAGCTCCCTTAGCATCTCTATGAATACTGACATGAAGTCATTGTCTTTCATTAAGATATCCATGTTCACTGCAAGACACAACACAAGACAAAGCCTAATGTCAGACAAAACTCTCCTAATCTTGTTACAATATAGGCCTCAATCTAGAAGCAGTATAGGCACAAGTTTGTCTCTTACCTTCGTTCTTACGATCGGCGCGTCCAATGCTCCTTCCTCCGCTCACAGATCGTACGTAATACGCACGCGTGTTACGCTTTATACACACTGCGCATGCGTGTAACTCCGCCCGCCCCTGACGTTCTGTCTAGTCTATTCCCCGCCCCTTTTCATTCGGCGCAGTGGGTGAAGAGCATGATGGCGGATTTAGAGCAGGTGTGTGCTAATTATAGCAATGAGGAGGAGGAGGAGGAAAGCCCGGATCCAGGCACGTCCCGATCCAGAAGGAGACGTTTTAAGGCCACAAATATGTCCTTTGGGGAGATGTTGGAGATGGTCGACATCATGAGGAAGTCCGACTATGACGAAAAATATGGGCCTTACCCCCACCCCAACATCCGAAAGGCAAAAATCATTGCTAAAGTGATCAAAAGCCTTCACAGGAATTTCGGGGTAAGAAGATCTAAAGATCAGCTCAGGAAGCGGTGGTCGGACCTGAAGTTGAGAGAGCCAGAGCAGTACCGAAAGATCCGGAGAGTGCTGCAAAAAAGTAAGTAGTTGTGCTGTGTTCCTATTCTTTCTGTCTTTATTCCGTTCGTTCTGCTCCATATGCTTTTATTAACTGTAACGTTTAAAAGGGCAACTTTAATGTTCATGGGCCCATTATTCGTTCGTATCAAACATTTTTCTTTCGGCCTCTAGAACACATTGTTTAGGCCATATGCATTTTCACACATTTTTTGGGGCCTACTTGGATGCCAAATATTTGTTTGTGTAGATGGGTTTGTTACTAGAATGAAATGCCAACTAGATTGTGTGTAAGGAGAGGACACTGAGCAGCTGTTTTCACATCTGGACACTGGAGCACTAGTGTGGGACACAAGAACACCATTTTTATTAGGGGGCCACACAGGTGCTCCAGTGTATACTATAGGGGGGGCTACATCTGTGAAGCTTGTACCAAACAGGTAAAGTATTGCAGCTTGACAAAGGCCAATAAAAAATATACATCTTGGAACTCGGCTAAAATTGACAATTGTACCCCACTTCCAAGCAATGTTTCCTATTTCTAGTTCTGCCATCAAATATCTGTGTGCTAAGAATACCATTTTTGTTTTACATAGGGGAGAAAAGACTCGGAGGACACCCCTCATCCGAGGAGACCACAGACCCCCCACCTATGGAAGAAGGTGAAATACCCCCAACCCAAGAAGAAGAGCAGAAGGAAGAAGAAGATGTGGTGGAGATTGGCACCACAACAGGTGAGTGTCTGCGACCACAGGCTAAGGTAAAAGAGATGGATGGTGGCAGATTTTTGAGACCTTTTTTTTTGTTCTTTATCTCTTTTTAGGTGATCGTGATGTGAGGGATAGAGAACGCTTTACTTCTGAAAGTGCCCAGATCCTGATCGGGGAGATCAAGGGGTGTAATCTCGAATTGCACAACATACAGCAA
Source organism: Lithobates septentrionalis (assembly GCA_037952835.1). Taxonomy (NCBI): domain Eukaryota; kingdom Metazoa; phylum Chordata; class Amphibia; order Anura; family Ranidae; genus Lithobates; species Lithobates septentrionalis. The sequence goes on along the minus strand of JBBDGP010002073.1, from coordinate 1,166,045 downwards.
CAAATCAGTGATGTTATAAAAAAAAATAATAACATCATTGATGTTTTGGGGCGAATTTAAACCCCACAAAATCATTTGTTTTATTGTGGTCCAATCTTTGAAAAATTTTTTCTATGTTTTGAAAAGCCAAATTTGGAGGATGCACACAGTGTGCCAACATGTGCTATCTGCCATCACGGGAGATCAATGGACGCGTTTTGGGGGTGCAACCCCTTCCTCAATTATAAAGTCGCGGTGAGGAAGGGCTTGCTCCCCCAAAACACGTCCCTTGATCCCCCCTGATGGCAGATAGCACATGTTGACATTCGTAAATTGGTGTGCATCTTCCAAATTTGGCTTTTCCAGGGGTGATTTCCCCCCATCTGAACGCTATATCAAACCCAGTTCCTAAATACTGATGTCTGATATAGCCTTCAGGTTTTACCTAATGTGAACTTTGTAAGTTCAAGTTTTTTGTCTTTCTTGTTGGTTTTAACCAGGCCTGTTTTATCTGAAATGGATATTTCGATTTTTGATAATGCTACTGCAAAAATTGTTATACAACAAACATGTTGGTTTGTTTTAAAAACATTTGGTAAATGCACATGTGATTGTGCAGGTATAAAAAAGTGGCTTACTCAAGAATGTGTGGATTATTGTCTCAACACTACAATACAACACTTTTGGGGTGATGTAATTGCTATTTTCTTTAAAAATGGGGGTTATTTCCTAAGGGCAAATACACTTTGCACTACAAGTGCAGGTTCAGAGCAGTTGCAAGTGCACTTGTAGTGAAATGTGTTTTTGCATTTAGGAAGTACCAGCCAACAGTGTTTCTTATAAGGTTACACAATCACGACATTTTCTGCACTCAACACATTTCTGTCAGGGTCAGCTAAAACAAACACAAGCAGTAAATGTCCACAAAGAATTTATTTTGGTTGTTTTTTATTTGAAAAAGGTTTCACAGATTGTCTGGCATATTGATAGCCCCCCTACCCGCAAAGAACTCCAGGTATCGTAACCGGACATCAAGAAGGGGCACTCAGGGAGGGCAAGCCAGGACGGCCACTTTCAAGCGGCGTCAGTGTTGATGGATTTGGGATTCCGGCCTCAGGCCCAACTGAGCCAGCATAGTTGGCTGAATGTTTTCTTAAAAAATTATGGAGAACACAGCAGGCAAGTATTATATGGTTCAGTTTATACTCCGCCATATGGATGGGTGTCAGAAATAATCGGAACCGGCTGGCCAGGATTCCAAATGTGTTCTCCACCACTCTTCGGGCTCTGGCCAGCCGGTAATTAAAAACCCTCTGTTCCAGGGTGAGGGTCCTCATCGGGAATGGCCGCATCAGGTGGTCCCCCAGCGCAAATGCTTCATCAGCAACGAACACAAATGGGAGACCTTCAACATTGTCCTCTGGAGGTGGCAAGTCCAAGCTGCCATTCTGGAGACGCCTGTAGAACTCCGTCTGGGCGATGACTCCACCATCGGACATCCGGCCATTCTTCCCCACGTCCACATACAGGAACTCGTAATTAGCCGACACAACCGCCAACATCACTATACTATTAAACCCCTTGTAATTATAATAGTACGACCCCGAGTTGGGTGGTGGGACGATGTGGACGTGTTTCCCATCAATTGCCCCTCCGCAGTTAGGAAAGTCCCACCGCTGGGCAAAGTGGGAGGCCACAGTCTGCCATTCCTGTGGCGTTGAAAGAAACTGTTGAGGAAAAAACAATAAACATTACTATTTTTTCACAGAAACATGGCAAGCAGATTAGACACAAACATTATGGGGCAAACTCCAGATAGCATTTATTAAGGGGAATTTAACAACAACAAAGTATAAGGTACACCTATCATATTCCCCCTCCTACCCTCTCATGGGCCATTTCTAACATTATGGGGGGGGGGGGGACTCTTGGACAGGTAACCCTCTTCACTTCATTGAGAGATGAATGCCTAAATAATGGGTATTACTTGGAACAGCCCCTCCTTAGTTACACTATTGGCAGACCACTGGACAGGTAAGAAGTGTCTGAATACAAAGATATAAATACACACTGTACACATTTGAGCACATTTGAACATTCTGATATTACCTATCAAGATAATAATAGGATACAAAAACTTTAAACAGTACCATTGGAAAGTATACAGGCAGGCCCTTGCACTACATGGTTTGGGGAATTCATCCATAAATCTGAGCACTAAAGAGATGGGTATAGTGTGTATGGGTTTGGCAAAGTCAGCAGATAGATGATTGAGGATAGAGAATTGTGATCAGCTGACTTAGCAGTTGGGGGAGGGAGGGTTACAAAAAATTTGGGGACACTACAAAAAAAAGCCTCTGGCACTCTACCTGAATTTAAATCAAAAATAACATTACCAAACATTTTAGGGGGTGTATGGGGTAAAGCACTACTATGGAGCTGATAAAATACATTGTTAAGTGACTACATGAGGTGAATATAGGGCAGAAGACACCATGCTGGGGAGGTTATTGAAGGGCAAATAATTATGAAGGACATAAAATAATAATTACATAAAAATCCAGCATGCATGAGGACAAAGGGGACATTCACAGCATATTACAATCATGGTAATTAGGGAATGAGGAAAGAAATACAATATATTAGCAAACATTCAATACAATAAAATGTGATATTAAAGGATAAAAATCTTATCTTCATATACTCCTTCTGCAGGACCTGGATGATGGCAGAACAGGTCTCTGGGATATGATCCCCAGAGCCTGGGGGGAGATGCCTGTCGAGAACTTTAAGTCCTGCAGACTTCTCCCTGTGGCCAAATACCGCAGGGTAGCGACCAACCTCTGCTCTGGAGTGATGGCTTGCCTCATGCAGGTATCCTGCCTGCTAATATAGGGGGTCAGCGAAGCCAACAAATGGTGAAACACGGGGTCCGTCATCCTGAGAAAGTTCCTGAAATCATCAGGATTATTCTCACTGATCTCACGGAGCAAAGGCATATGAGAGAACTGGTCACGCTGAAGCAACCAATTCTTGGTCCATGAGCTCCTCCCCACCCTGTTCATGGACTGGACTTGTGTCAAGGTCAGGACCCCAACACCAAGCCCCCGCACAGCACGAACTCTACGAGGAGTACGCATACGAAACATGGCTAGAAAACGGTCGGCTGCTCAGAACGAAGTAACAGAACGCACTGAAGAACAGCAAGGCCTGTGAAGAGCGAACTGAAAAACAGTAACGAACGAACAAGAATACAATGACTACTTAAAGTCACGCGGAACTTGCTTGCACGCACTGAAGAGCAGATACAAACCCACAAGCACAAACTGAACGGCAGAAAACGGTCTGAAAGCCACGAGTCTGAAAAAGCGCGAATCGTCTCTCACCAAACTTTTACTAACACGAGATTAGCAAAAGGAGCCCAAAGGGTGCCGCGCTTGGTTCTGAACTGGCCTTTTCTAGTCTCGTCGTACGTGGTGTACGTGACCGTGTGGTTGTCGATCGGAAATTCCGACAACTTTGTGCGACCGTGTGTAGGCAAAACAAGTTTGAGCCAACATCCGTCGGAAAAAATCCTAGGATTTTGTTGTCGGAATGTCCGAACAAAGTCCGACCGTGTGTACGGGGCATAACAGTAAAGAACACCTTATGCAATTTAAGATTGAACTGCTTCTTGTCCAACTTCATTGTGTCTGGCAAATGCTATAAATAATTTATCAATCATTCTAAACATAAAGTAGAAATGTGCAGTTAAGAAATTAGGATGTGTCCCAAGTTCTGAATTACAATAGTAACGAATTTAAACTAATTTGAAATAACGAAACAAAACAATATTCCAAATTTGAATAGTTTTCAAATCAAATTAGAATTTCCGAAGAGAATAAAATATATAGGACTAGAATATAAAAGAATACAAAAATAATAGAAAATAAAGGAATGGACTAGAATAGAACAGGAAATAAAAGAATAGAATAGAATGTAAAAAACAATAGAATAAAATAGAATATAATAATTTCTCAAATTTCGAATAGAATAAACTCGAACAGAATAGAAAATAATAGATTAGAATAGGAAAGAAAATAAAAGAATATAATAGACTACAATAGAAAAATAAGAGAATAGACTAGAATAGAATAAATATAGCCATCTCCCGAAATTCAAATTTCTAATAGAATAAATTTGAATTTGAATAGAAAAGAATAGAACAGAAAATAGAATAGAGAATAGAAGAATAAAATAGAATAGAAAAGAACAGAATGGAATGAAATAAACATTAGAAAATAAAAGAATAGAATAGAAAGAATATAACAATAACCGTTTTCCAAAATTAAAATTTTGAATAGAATAAATTTGAATTCAAATTGAATATAATGGAAAAGAAAAGAATAGAACAGAAAATAAAAGAATAGAATAGAACAAACAATAGAATATAATGGATTAGAAAGAATATAACCATCTTCCAAAATTTGAATTATAAAAAGAATAAATTCAACTTCTAATGGAATTCAATTTGAAGGCAATTCAAATGAAATTCGATTCGCATTTGAATGCAATTCTAATGGAATTTAAATCGTTTCGAATTTTTCAAATTCGGTTGAATTAAGTGCAGTTTGACAGAATTGGGAAAAATTCGAATTGATTCGAAATAACAAAACTAATTCCGAAAACAATTTAAACGAGTTTAACTAAACAAATTTATGCAAACAATGAATTGAAACAAAACTAAACACATTTTTTCGTTCTGCAGATGTCTAAATAGAATGAATCTTATAAAGCACATAACATTATGAACATTGTATTTCCAGCTCCCAGACAAGCTGTGGGTGTCACAGTGAACAATTACCAGTCGGTGAATTCTCTGGTGGTGAACTGGACATCACCAATAGGAATCGTGTCCAATTATAATGTCACCATAACAGGAGATGTAAATAGGACATTACAGAATAATTCTACACAAGTGACTTTCACTAACTTACTACCAGGAACGAATTATTCCGTCACTGTACAGACAATCAGTGGGAGCTGCAACAGTCCAATCACTACAGCAACCACAGAGGCCACATGTGAGTATGATCCACGAGTGATCCCTGTTATCTGTGTATGATCAGAGTATGAGTAATGTGATTGTGAGGGTTCTGTAAGGCCACAGGTGAGTATTTGTCATGATTGCTTTTTCCAGGTGTAAAAAAAAGGGCACCCAGAGGTGCTTACATCACCTTTTTTATGTTCCACTTTTTACTAAAGACAGGTCTTGGCCAGCACATTATTATGCCTTTTCTTTAAAAGAGTAGTATTGGATTTTTGCGGCTTGCTGAGGGGTGGAGCCGGGTGTCGGTCCAGTCCTATATGATCACAATCTCATGACGTCAGACTACAGCGGGCTTCAGCCCGCTGTCTGCTGAAAACAGGTCACAGGAGTGCAGAACAAACAGCACTTCTGTGATCTATGGAAGGTTACTCAGCATAAGTAGCAGAAGGGGGGGAGGGGCATAGTTAGTGTTAGGCAGGAATTCTACTTTAAAGTGTAACTATAGGCAAAACTTTTTTTTCAGTTTGGATAGAGTATGAGAGAGTTATAACCTCTCTTGTTTTTTGTATTTTCGTGCTCTGTTGAGGAGATTTCCCTTCACTTCCTATCCCATAGCCAAAACAGAAAATGAGAGGAAATTCCTCCAAAGTGAGCGGTTCCCAAGGTGTCACCAAAACTAGTGTCCCCATTCCCTCTATTAATATTCTGGTGTCAACCCAAAATTTGGGATTTTCTTTTACTTTCACTTTTGATGATAAAAGTAAAACAGGACAGATAGAAGGAGAATCCCCCTAACAGGGACACAGACAGCAATAAAAACTTGACAGGGGCCCCAATCCCTCTCCACTCCATCCATAAAACTAGAAGAAAATAAAATTTAGTTACACTTTAAGAATTATGTAGATGGTAAAGGATTTTTTGAAGCCAGGACCTGTACAGAAATGAGAATGATCACACTGCTATGGGAAGAGGCCCAGATGTACTCAGGTGTATAGCAAAAGTAAAGTGCACCTGTCTTCACTGTACATATCCAACCATATGTACAGCTTCTTCTTCCCAGGATTTGATGCATGATTCAACTTTACTTTATACTTTACTTTATGCTCTACTAACTACTGCATAGTTAGTACAGCGGCTCCGACCAGAGCTTTTTTTTTCATTCAACCCAGCGGGTACCAGGCTTAAGAAAAAAAAAGCTCTGGTCGGAGCCGCTGTACTAACTATGCAGTAGTTAGTACAGCAATCTCCTCTGCTGTGCTGTTGTGTTCTGACAGTGGGACGGTCCTCCCACCAGAACAGTTCGATCAGAACTCTCTGCCATTGGCTGAGAGCGCTGATCGGGAGTCAGTCGGCTGCTGGTTTTCCAGCATGCTCATCAGACAGATGGTTGGCTTTTGTCGGACAGGGTGCCATACACACGGGCCAAATGTCAGCCTTTTATTTTGAACCGGCTGATGTCTCCTGACATTCGGCCCGTGTGTACGGGGCTTTAGGTTCACTTCCCCTCACCTCACTTCACTCTTTAGTAAATGAGGCCTGATGCCTTCCTCTTCATTCTGATTGCATTGTGCTGTTCTGCCTGCTGTCTGTCCTCACCATTATTACAACCATTGTCTCTTTTAAGTGTATTTTGTATTTTCTTTTCGCAGATCCGACTCCACCAGAAAACATCACTTTAATTACAATCCTGACAAACGCCACCACATTATTTTGGGTAGTGCCTGTAAACATGACCGGGGTGACAAAGTCATATAATATAACTTATTATTGGAATGCTTCTTCCCCCATCATTGTGACAAGTAACTCTCTAAATGCCACTCTTACAAGTCTGAAATCTGGGAGTAATTACACCATTACTGTGGTGACAGTTGGAGTCCGAGGGTATTTGAGCTCGCCTGTCAGCAGATCTGTGTTTACACGTAAGTTCTTACCATCTGTCAGGATGCTAACTTTGCCAATGTGTACCCTCTAACTACACTTAAAGCGATACCCAATGAGAAGTGATAGACTTACCTAGGAAGTGGAGACTAACAGCCGGTTCTTGGTAGGGCAGAGTACCATGGAACAGGTTAGATCTGGGTGCTGGATCTACAGAATAGAAACCACGCTGGAGAAAACTGGAAGAGGGAGGCCCCGGAAACTGAGAAAGGAAAGAAAGTCCAATGCATCCCGTTGTGCATGATTTTTCTAGGGACATCTGCAGAGGATCCTGTACTGATACAAGACTTGGGACTAATTACACAGATTGTTGGTGTTTTGTTTTTTTTGGCACATAGTGCAGACAGTGTTAAGAGTTTATTTGTTACAGTTCTATGATCACTCTGGAATGGATAAGACCTGGGAGTGGGATCAGGACTCACTGAAGTAGGAAGAGGGTACCATATGAGGGCAAATAACACAGGATCTCCCACGAGTCCAATGCTGCATACACACGATTGGAATTTCTGACAACAAATGTTTGATGTGAGCTTGTTGTCGAAAATTCAGACCGTGTGTAGGCTCCATCGGACATTTTCTGTCGGAATTTCCGACAACAAAAATTTGAGAGCTGGATCTCAAATTTTCCGACAACAAAATTTGTTGTCGGAAATTTCGATCGTGTGTACACAATTCCGACGCACAAAATCCCACGCATGCTCGGAATCAAGCAGAAGAGCCGCACTGGCTATTGAACTTCCTTTTTCTAGTCCCATCGTACGTGTTGTAGGTCAGCGCGTTCTTGCCGATCGGAATTTCCAAAAACATTTGTGCATCCATGTGTATGCAAGACAAGTTTCAGCCAACATCCATCGGAAATGAATCCACGGTTTGGTTGTGGGAAATTCCGATTGTCTGTATGCGGCATTAGAGTCAACCATTATTCAGTAGGAACCCCCTCCTTTCACTGCATGCTGATCAATGGCCAATATCCCCAAGTTCACACTGATCTATAAACTTCAGACCACTAGTCAGAGGTCACTAGGAACAGTCCAGAGGTCAGGGCTGGCTGTGGGCACAAAGGGTCAGGAGCAAGCCAGAGGCCAGGATGGGCAGGGGACAAGGATAACCAGGAACAAGCCAGAGGCCAGGGGACATGAATAACCAGGTACAAGCCAGAGGTCAGGATAGGCAGGGGACATAAATAACCAGGTACAAGCCAGAGGTCAGGGTGGGCAGGGGACATGGATAACCAGGAACAAGCCAGAGGTCAGGATGGGCAGGGGACATGGATAACCAGGAACAAGACAGAGGTCAGGGGACATGGATAACCAGGAACAAGTCAGAGGTCAGGATGGGCAGGGGACATGGATAACCAGGAACAAGACAGAAGCCAGGGTGGGCAAGGGACATGAATAACCAATATCTATCCAGAAGTTGGTACACTGAAATCAATAGAAGATGCAGCCGACAACCAGGAACTAGCTAGAAGTTGGTACACAACAATCAATGGAGGATTCAGGCTGGATAGCAGGAAGGTGTACCAGGGTTGGCAGCCGGTTTGCAAAAGTATTGTTTGGACAGCAAGCTGGGAGCTGCACCAAGTTTAAATAGCAGTAGACAAGAGGAAGGGGCCACTATGACAGGGAATGGCCACCACTCCAGGGACAGGGATTGGCTGTGTGCTGAGTTGATTGCCACCATGATTGGATGCAGCTGCCATCCTCTGGGTAACCCAGAAATGCAGGATCAAGGAAGGTAAGTAGCACTGACACCATCTCTGTTAGGAGACAAATTACTGTTGATACCATTGTAGTTGGTAAACCACCAATTTAGTGCTATTAAAGCACTAATAAAATATGTAAAGAGCCCCTGCTCGCTCGGTTCCACTCTCCCGACACTCCTCTGCTGCTATAGAATCAGATTGCAGATCGCAACATCTGATTGTTCGGTCATCTGATGCTCCGGGATTAGAACTACAGCTATGTGCTGTTCTAACCCAGTTGTGATAGCTCAGAACAAACACCAGGCAGGCTGTATGTAAGTTCAAACAGGAATCTCTCTATTATCGACAGGAATACAGGCTCTTTTATACAGTAAAAGAGGGGGTGCATACCTCCTGCTCATATTACTCTAACAATACACCTGTAACCTAATAAACCTAATTAACATGAGCTAGTTTACTAACATGACCTTTTTCCCAGACTTGTGTTTACCGAGCTTCACACAGTACATTATACATTATCATAAGTACAACCACAGGACATTTTCACAATAGCAGGAGCTAATTACAATTAACAATACAAACAGTGTTCTCCCCCCTCCTCAGCCTAGTCATCAACACTTATAGTAGGAGTAGACTGTTCGTCTCCTAGCCAGTCCTGGAGGCTAATGTGATCAGCTCACTCAATTAACATGTTGAGTTCAGAATCAAACAAACCAATAACAGTCTTTACATATATATCCTGGCAGATATTGGGGATAAATATTACTGTCCCATTTCAAGCAATCCAAGACATACCCTCGAAGTCACCATTTCCCATATGGCATACACAGGGTCCCCAGAGTCTGTGTGTCCTGGGGGACCAGGACCCAAATCCACAGTAATACCACCTCAAGGGTCCCCAGGCATACAGCTCACAAAGAGCACCGTTCCCCCAAAAGCCAGGGCCCACGATCGATCAGCAAGAGGCTAGCATTCAGTCCCTTCCAAAAGTCTCTCTCCAGGCTAGGTCTGTCACATTTCTCCCCTTTCGGCATGAGACTAACACAGGAGGGGACCCTAGACGGGTTGACTCCGAAGTTAGTCAGTAGTTCCAGTCCTCTAATGCCTGTACCCACACAGTACCCCAAACAAATTGTTCCAAACAAAGCATTACTCACCCAGCCAACCTCTGCCTCTCTTAGAAAACATATCTGCCACTGGGGAGAGGCCTGGACTGGCCCTTCTCCCTGGAGTCCTTTCTGCTGCTGGAGAGAAGACAGGGTGTCTGGGCTCACTACGTCATGCTGTTGGTATCTGGGCCGACTGCCCAGCATCCCTGGGGTATACAGGTGGAGACTGAAGTCCCATCCACCTTCACAGGAAATCCATCCTCTGTTAGTTGAGGGCAGAGTCCAGCAGTACTCGGCCCTGTTGCCAGCCCTTCTGCTGGAAACCCCACACCATCTGCTCCGGCTAACTGTTGGGGAGGGAGGCCGACTGCCCCGCCTCCCTGGAACTCTGTAGTTGTTGCCGGTGCTGGGCAGAGGTTGGTAGCACTCTGCCCTGTTGCCAGCACTTCTGCTGGGGACTCCGCATCCTCCGCTCCAGCTAACCGTTGGGGCAGGAGGCTGGTTTCCTCCACTCCCAAACTGTGTAGCTGCCATTGGGGAGGTGAGCCGGCTGCTTCCTTTTCCATTCCCTAATCTGAATGTTGGTACGATATGTCTGTGGTACTGTCTCCCAGGTGCATGGATCTTTTGCTGGGCAGGAAAGACCACTTCCTCCACCCTTGTCAGAAAGGTTACCTGGTTGGGCGCCGGGGCGCGTTGGCGCTCGTGTCCCTGTCCGTGCTGGGGCGCGTGTCCCTGGGGGCGCCGGTGTGTGGCCGGCCGGCCGTGGCGTGCGGGGTGGTGTCCGGGCGTTTGTGCGTACGCGCGTCCGCGTTAGCGCGTCCGCGTTAGCGCGCGTCCGCCTGCGGGCGTTACCTTTGACATGCCCGGTGGTGTGGGCGTGCATGCCGGTGTCGGGGGCGTGCTCGGGCGCGTGCGGGGGCGCGGCGCACCTTGGCGAATCGGCGCGTGCACGAGCGCGGCGTTTTGGCGCCAATCTGTCTATTTGAAGCCTGCCTCTGCACTGACCCAGTGCTGCCTGATCAAACAGCTCTGTACCTTGTCCTGTGATCATCTTGTGTTCCTGTATCCTCGTAGTGTTTTCCTGTTGTGACCCGGCTTGCCTTTGGACCTTCCTTGACTGCTGCCTGAACCCGACCCCGGCTTGTTTGACTTAGTTTCTGCCTTATCCCTTGTACCGTTGCTGCCAGCCCGTTGCCGACCTCTGCCTGTGTATGACCAGCCTGATTACCTCCTGCTCAGCACCTGCTCTACCCAGCCTGAAGAACAACCGGTTGCTTGCCAGACCACAGTGCTCCAGGACTCTAACCTCAGGCCCTCATACCACTCCGTATTCGCGGGCCTCCTGTCTACTCTACCAGGGGCCCCGAATCGGATACGTAAGGGAGCCTACCCTCTGCCAAAGCGGACTCACCTGTCTGGTAAGTGTGGACCTGACAGTATCAGGCAGCCATGACTGAGTCCGGGCAGGGGGCCTCCCCCATGGATGAACTATGCAGGCACCTAGCGGGCCTCACGCAAGCCGTTAAAAGTCTTCAGGAAGGCTACACCAGACTGGAAGGACAGGTCGGTCCAGGCTCTCTCAGCCTCTCCTCCAGGAGCAGTATCCAACCCTGCCGCAGCACCCTCCGTAGTAATGCTCCCACCAGAACCCAGGGTGCCTACACCCGAAAAGTTTTCAGGAGTACGCAGCAAGTTCCGGGCGTTCCGTAACGCATGCGAACTCTACTTTGCCTTACAACCCCGTACATTCTCCCTGGAGGCTACCAAAGTGGGGTTCGTCATATCCTTGCTGACAGGCGAGCCTCAAACCTGGGCCCACCATCTACTGGAGCAAAAGGCTCAATCTCTTGACTCCTTAAGTGACTTCTTCCTAGCCATGTCTCAGCTATATGAGGACCCTCAGCTAACAGCCACGGCAGAGACCGCCTTACACTCCCTTCAACAAGGTCGCAGAGCGGCCAAAGATTACGCCGTGGAGTTTAGGCGTTGGAGCTTGGATACAGAGTGGAATGACGCAGCCTTGCGTCACCAATACCGGTTGGGGCTGTCGGATCCCCTAAAGGATGAGTTAGCGCGAGTGGGGGTTCCCCAGACACTAGAGGAGCTAATCACTCTGTCTATTCAAATTGACCGTCGCCTCAGAGAAAGACGCTCTGAGAGATCTGTGAATCACCCACGTCTCACCTGGATGCTGCCCAGGGCCCCTAGTGCCCCGAACCAAGCTCCGCCTGTTTCATCTACTCCAGCCCAGGAGGTCTCGGAGCCTATGCAGTTGGGACTGCTCCGTCCCTCTCTGACTCCGGAGGAAAAGACACGAAGACGCACACTCAACCTGTGCTTGTACTGTGGAGAGCCTGGTCACTTTGCAAGAGCATGCCCCAATAAAAGACGTAAGTGTCTGCCGTCTTCCTCACTATGTGCACCTGTCCTACCTAGTACCGGTAACCATTTAACATTCTCCATTGTTTTACAGTTACCTGGAAGGAGCATCCCAGTACCGGTCATCATTGATTCGGGAGCATGCAGTGGATTCATTGACCGGACGTTTGTCGAAACTCACCATATCCCCACTCAAACCAAAGCCCAAGGACTGGCAGTCTTTCTAGCGGATGGTTCCACCCTCCGCTCCGGACCCGTTACCCAAGAAACGGTTCCCTTATTGGCCACCATTGGCCCGGAACATCAGGAACTGTTAAGCCTAGATGTCATCTCCTCTCCCCTCTTCCCAATTATCCTAGGAATACCTTGGTTACAGGCTCACAACCCCAGTATCAACTGGTCTACAGGCAAAATCCAGTTTTCTTCCGAATATTGCAGACAAAACTGCTTACGGGGGACCTCCTTAACCTCCTCCCAATGCCTGTGCATGGACTCAGAAACCAAGCTCTACCAAGATCTTCCTGAACCTTACCGGGATTTCTTGGACGTGTTCAGCAAAAAGGGAGCAGAAACCCTGCCAGTACATAGATCTTATGATTGCCCAATAGAACTTTTACCGGGTACCGAAGTCCCTTTTGGGAGGATCTTCCCTCTAACTGAGCAGGAGCTGGGCACCTTGAAAACCTATATAGATGAAAACCTGAAGAAAGGGTTCATTCGTCCTTCCACGTCTCCAGCTGGAGCAGGCATCTTCTTCGTGGAAAAAAAAGACCACTCCTTACGTCCCTGCATTGATTACCGGGAACTTAATAAAATCACTATTAAAAACAGGTACCCGCTACCCTTGGTTCCTGAATTATTTCAGAGACTAGGATCTGCCACCGTTTTCACCAAGCTAGACCTTCGTGGGGCCTATAATTTGATCCGCATAAGAGAAGGAGACGAGTGGAAGACAGCCTTTCGTACTCGTTTCGGACATTACGAGTATCTCGTAATGCCTTTTGGTCTGTGCAACGCACCGGCAACCTTTCAGCACTTTGTCAATGATGTCTTTCATGACCTACTAGACTTATATGTCATCGTCTACCTGGATGATATCCTGGTCTTCTCTGCCTCCCTGATGGAGCACCGCAAACACGTACGAAATGTACTCTTCCGGCTGAGACAACATGGCCTTTACGCCAAACTGGAAAAATGTGAATTCGAGCTCCAATCTATCCAGTTCTTAGGTCTGATCATCTCTCCTGATGGCATTAAAATGGATCCACAGAAAGTATCCGCTATTCTGGATTGGCCTGCACCAACTGACAAAAAAGGAGTACAGCGTTTTATTGGCTTCGCCAATTTCTATAGGAAATTTATTAAGGGATTTTCCTCAATCATAACTCCTATTACAGAGCTTATCAAGCAAGGATGCCGGTTCCGCTGGACCCCTAAGGCACAGGAGGCCTTGAAAGACTCAAGGCGCTATTCACATCGGCCACGATTCTTAAGCATCCCAACCCTGCCTTGCCTTTCGTCCTGGAAGTGGATGCTTCCGAGGTTGCAGTTGGAGCCGTACTGTCACAGAGACAGGGTGCCAAAGCACTCCTGTACCCCGTGGGATTCTTCTCACGTAAACTCTCTCCTTCCGAGAGAAATTATGACGTGGGTGATCGGGAACTCCTAGCCATTAAAGCAGCGCTGGAGGAATGGCGTTATCTGCTGGAAGGTGCAGCACACCCCATTTTGGTCTACACAGACCATAAGAACTTAGAATACCTAAGAACAGCCAAGAGGTTAAAACCCCGACAGGCCAGATGGGCACTTTTTTTTTTTCACGATTTGTTTTCCACATCACGTACAGACCCGGATCCAAGAATGTCAAATCCGACGCCCTTTCCCGAATGTTCCTCGAACCGGAAAGAACCCTATCCCCAGACACCATTCTTCCTTCTGGAAACTTCCTAATTCTACAGGAGGACTTGATCTCCCAGATCAGACGAGCCTCCATGGGAATGTCTCCACCTGCTGAAGCCTGTACCAAGGATGGGCTGTTCTGGGTCAAGAATAAGATTGTGGTTCCTGAGGAGCTAAAAGTACGAGTGCTAAGCTTGTGCCACGACCACAAACTTGCGGGTCACTTCGGCACACGGAAAACAGCTGACCTTGTCCAACGTACCTTTTGGTGGCCTCACCTTGCCAAGGATTGCAAGGAATACGTGGAGTCCTGTAACACGTGTGCCAGAAACAAGACCAGCCGGACAAGAGCATGGGGCCTGTTGAAACCATTACCAGTCCCAGAGAGACCTGGGCCATGATTTCAATGGACTTTATCGTTGAGCTCCCACCATCAGAAGGTTTTTCGTCCATTTTTGTCGTGGTAGACAGGCTGTCTAAAATGGCCCATTTTCTCCCCATGAAGGGCACCCCTTCTGCCATGGAGACCGCCTCCATCTTTATTAAAGAAATCGTCAGACTACATGGAGTCCCGACCAATATAGTCTCGGACAGAGGTGTCCAGTTCACCTCCAGATTCTGGAAGGCCCTCTGTGGCACCCTTGAGATCGAGTTGTCCTTTTCTTCGGCCTACCACCCTCAGTCAAATGGACAAACCGAGAGGACAAACCAAACCTTGGAGCAATACATCCGCTGTTTTTCTGCATTCTCTCAGGATGACTGGGCTTCCCTGCTGCCCATCGCAGAATTTTCATATAACAACTCATTACATTCAGCAACTAACCAGTCTCCGTTTTATGCCAATTATGGTTTCCACCCATCCTTCTTGCCCGGAGCACTCCCCGAGTGCCCTGTTCCTGCAGTATCCGAAACCCTGGATTTCTTCTCCAACAACAACAAATTGCTGCAGGAAACCATGACCAAGGCTCAGGAGGACTACAAGAAGGTCTTTGACAGGAAGAGACGGGGGGAACTTGTCCTAGAACCTGGCAATTCTGTCTGGCTGTCCACCGCTAACCTCAAGTTAGCATGCCCATCCAGGAAACTGGGTCCCAAATACCTGGGACCTTTCTTGATCAAAAGGAAGATCAACAATGTGGCATATGAACTGGACCTTCCCAACTCCTTGAGGGTACACCCAGTGTTCCACGTGTCCCTCCTAAAGCCGGTAACCCCCAATTTCTTTCCTGGTCGCAGCATCGGCCCACCCAAACCTATTGTGGTTGATGGCGAAGAGGAGTTCGAAGTGGAGGCAATTCTAGATTGCAGAAGAAGGCACAATCAAGTGCAATATCTGGTAAAATGGAAGGGCTATGGGCCCGAAGATAATTCCTGGGAGCCGGAAAACAATTTACATGCTAAAGAACTCTTGCAATCCTTTAAAACCTCTCATTCCTCGAAGATGGCCCAGCTGGGCATCCGGAGTCTGCCCTTGAGGAGGGGGCACTGTCAGAAAGGTTACCTGGTTGGGCGCCGGGGCGCGCCGGGGCGCGTTGGCGCTCGTGTCCCTGTCCGTGCTGGGGCGCGTGTCCCTGGGGGAGCCGGTGTGTGGCCGGCCGGCCGTGGCGTGCGGGGTGGCGTCCGGGCGCGTCCGCGTTAGCGCGCGTCCGCCTGCGGGCGTTACCTTTGACATGCCCGGTGGTGTGGGCGTGCATGCCGGTGTCAGTGGCGCGCTCGGGCGCGTGCGGGGGCGCGGCGCGCCTTGGCGAATTGGCGCGTGCACGAGCGCGGCGTTTTGGCGCCAATCTGTCTATTTGAAGCCTGCCTCTGCACTGACCCAGTGCTGCCTGATCAAACAGCTCTGTACCTTGTCCTGTGATCATCTTGTGTTCCTGTATCCTCGTAGTGTTTTCCTGTTGTGACCCGGTTTGCCTTTGGACCTTCCTTGACTGCTGCCTGAACCCGACCCCGGCTTGTTTGACTTAGTTTCTGCCTTATCCCTTGTACCGTTGCTGCCAGCCCGTTGCCGACCTCTGCCTGTGTATGACCAGCCTGATTACCTCCTGCTCAGCACCTGCTCTACCCAGCCTGAAGAACAACCGGTTGCTTGCCAGACCACAGTGCTCCAGGACTCTAACCTCAGGCCCTCATACCACTCCGTATTCGCGGGCCTCCTGTCTACTCTACCAGGGGCCCCGAATCGGATACGTAAGGGAGCCTACCCTCTGCCAAAGCGGACTCACCTGTCTGGTAAGTGTGGACCTGACAACCCTGGCCAACTATTGGGGAGGGACAACACACACCTCCTCTCCCTTCTCCCCCTGTATCTGCTGCTGGGAAGTGATTGCCACCTTCTCACCCTGAGCCTCCGAAACTGCCACAGGTGTGGGGCAGAGGTCATTTACTCTCTGTCCGGCTGCCAGCACTTCAGTTGGGTGGTTTTTAACATTCCAGGACTCGGTCTGCTGCTGGGCAGAGGGGCCGATCGCCCCAGCTTTCTGAAACTGTAGAGACACTGTAGGTGCTAGGCAGAGGCCAGCGGCGCTCTGCCCTGTTGCCAGTGATTCAGCTGGGAGTAGCAGCTTTACTACATCAGCTTGTCGCTGGAGAGAGGGGCCGACTTCCCCCGGCTCCCTGGAACTCCACAGTTGTTGCCGGTGCTGGGCAGAGGTAGGTAGCACTCTGCCCTGTTGCCAGCACTTCTGCTGGGGACTCCGCATCCTCTGCTCCAGCTAACCGTTGGGGCAGGAGGCTGGCTTCCTCCACTCCCAAACTGTGTAGCTGCCATTGGGGAGGTAAGCCGGCTGCTTCCTTTTCCATTCCCTCATCTGGATGTTGGGACGATATGTCTGTGGTACTGTCTCCCAGGTGCACGGATCTTTGCTGGGGATCTTCCTCCACCCGGCCAACTGTTGGGGAGGGGCGACGAACACCTCCTCTCCCTTCTCCCCCTGTATCCTGATCTGCTGCTGGGAAGTGATTGCCACCTTCTCACCCTGAGCCTCCGAAACTGCCACAGGTGTGGGGCAGAGATCTTGGACCCTCTGTTCAGTTACCAGATCTTCAGCTGGAGAAGTTTGTTGCAACTCCACAGATACTGCTGTTGGTGCTGGGCAGAGCAAAGTGAAGTTTGGCCCTAATAACAGCTCTTCTTCTGCTGGAGGCTCACCAGGTTGTTCTTCCTCAGCAGAAAAGTCTATCAAATCCCCTGTCTCTGCAACTGGTGTCTGGGGATAAAGGTTCACCATCTCCTCTCCGTGGAACCCAGAAGATGCTATCAGTGCTGGGCAGAGGTTAGCAGAGCTCTGCCCTGTCGTCAGCACTTCAGCTTTGGGGACGGCAATCTTCAGATTTTCCACTGCTGATTCTCTGGAATGCTGCTGGACAGGCACATTCCTCCATCCAAGATCATCCCATGCAGAAACAGGATCATCAAGGTCAGTCAGCACTTGCTGCATCCGCCATAAGACCTCCGCCTCCCTAGCTGTGGGGGCAGGTTGGCAAAGCACACTGTTACTCTGCCACATTGTCAACTCTTCAGCCAGGATTTCAGAGTTGTCAACTGATATTTCCTGATAGTCACAGGCAAAGGGAGCCCCACCCTGCTACTGAGCGGAGTCTAGCAGCTGTCTATAGGCCATCTCAAGCTCCCATTCCTGAACGGCCAGAAACTCCAAATCTTCCTGCGACCAGTACCTTACATGGATGGAGGGGAGAACTTTTCCCTGGTTTCGCTGGTCATGGGCTAGCGCTTCCTTCCAGAGTTTGCAACGGATAGAATCAAACCATCCTAGCAGGACCTGCTCTGATACTGGTCCTCTGTGCTGTATCTGCATCTCTCGCAACCTCCTTCTGAATTCCTCTTCCATGGTGGCTGGTATCTGTACCTCTCCTCTCCTGCTATCTGGACCTTGGATCCAGGTGATGGTTTGGATGTGTTCACGGCAAGAAAGCATGATCCCACCATTCCCTCCACGGCTCTCGAGTAAGTCTTTCAGAGTGGCTCTCCTGCAGGCTGGTTTGGAGTGTCCCAGTAACTGGAGAGCAAATCCCACCGCTGCCAACCAATGTAACGAGCCCCTGCTCGCTCGCTTCCACTCTCCCGACACTCCTCTGCTGCTATAGAATCAGATTGCAGATTGCAACATCTGATTGTTCGGTCATCCGATGCTCCGGGATTAGAACTACAGCTATGTGCCGTTCTAACCCAGTTGTGATAGCTCAGAACAAACACCAGGCAGGCTGTATGTAAGTTCAAACAGGAATCTCTCTCTTATTGACAGGAATACAGGCTCTTTTATACAGTAAAAGAGGGGGTGCATACCTCCTGCTCATATCACTCTAACAATACACCTGTAACCTAATTAACCTAATTAACATGAGCTAGTTTACTAACATGGCCTTTTGCCCAGACTTGTGGTCACCGAGCTTCACACAGTACATTATACATTATCATAAGTACAACCACAGGACATTTTCACAATAGCAGGAGCTAATTACAATTAACAATACAAACAGTGTTCTCCCCCCTCCTCAGCCTAGTCATCAACACTTATAGTAGGAGTAGACTGTTCGTCTCCTAGCCAGTCCTGGAGGCTAATGTGATCAGCTCACTCAATTAACATGTTGAGTTCAGAATCAAGCAAACCAATAATAGTCTTTACATATATATCCTGGCAGATATTGGGGATAAATATTACTGTCCCATTTTAAGCAATCCAAGACATACCCTCCAAGTCACCATTTCCCATATGGCATACACAGGGTCCCCAGAGTCTGTGTGTCCTGGGGGAGCAGGACCCGAATCCACAGTAATACCACCTCAAGGGTCCCCAGGCATACAGCTCACAAAGAGCACCGTTCCCCCAAATGCCAGGGCCCATGATCGATCGGCAAGAGGCTAGCATTCAGTCCCCTCCAAAAGTCTCTCTCCCGACTAGGTCTGTCACACAATACTCAGAAGATTTTTTTTTATTTTTTTCCCAACATATGAGAATCATTACCACTAGTGTATCCATCCAAGAGTGGTCTCTGGACTTCCCTTTATTGTCCAAGACAGCTGGATAAATCATTGAAGGGTGGGAAGGCTACAGAGGCCTCTCATTCAAAGGTCAGGCGCAACAAGCCAGAAGTCAGGATGGGCAGCAGACATGGATAACCAGGAAATAGCCAGAAGTTAATACATAGTAATCAATGCATGGTATAGGCTGGAGAGCAGGTAGGCATAGGAAGGGCTTAGCAACTAGCTTG
This sequence comes from Lithobates septentrionalis, assembly GCA_037952835.1. Classification (NCBI taxonomy): domain Eukaryota; kingdom Metazoa; phylum Chordata; class Amphibia; order Anura; family Ranidae; genus Lithobates; species Lithobates septentrionalis. The sequence goes on along the minus strand of JBBDGP010002073.1, from coordinate 1,146,775 downwards.
AAAAGGCATAGCTTTGCGAGAACTGCACCAAGTTTAAATATGGTAGGTAAGAAAATAACCCACACCGACAGGCTACAGCCTAACAGAAGAAGGAGAGTGCTGCATTAACTGATGCATTAAAGGGGAAGGAGAATGCAGCTGAGACAGGCTGCACCCATTCAGGGAAAGGGCACCGCTCTGACTGGTTTTGCCCTGTCAGGAGATGAGTACCCCTCTGATGGGACAGGGCTGCCATCCCCCAGGTAAAACCCAGATGTGCATGCAGCCACGTGCCTTAGAGGCAGAGTTAACATTGGCTCAAGGAAGGTACTCTAAGTAGAACTGACATCATCTCTATGTTAGGAGACAAATCACTGCTGATTTCATTGAAGTTGGTAGAGACCAAATGTGGCTCTAAATTGCTGTTTATTGTCTCAGACAGATGGAGCAATCAATTATAGGTAAGAGGGCTACTGAGGTCCCGCATTCAAAGGACAGATGGCCTGACATTGCTGGGCTCTGCTATCTACAGTATTCCACTGTTGGGTACTTCTGATGAAGTAAAACCTACTATTAGTCAACCCGAGTGCGTTATTGCATTCAATTCGATTATTCAATGGACCATTCTCATCAGTTTATTATGATTATTTATTATGATATACACTTGTATTAATACTTAAACCCACCAAATTATTGGATTTTACTGATGATGTGCTTTTTTTTCTCTAGTAATTACATTCCATAAAACTGATATGTTTTGAACCAAAAAAAGTTATTTAGTGCTTTGAAAATCCGGTGGTTGAATCCTTTACATTCCTGCCATCTAAAATTGGAAATTACCCAGAAGTCAAGGAAGACCCTCTAAGCCGGCCACACATGTATCGAAATTTGTCTGGTTCAGCAGTGACCAGCTGAATTTCGATCCATGTATGGCCCCTGTGGTTTTAGAGAAGACGTTCCACCGATCCACTTCTGTACAACCTCCCTGTTGTATTTTCCCTGCTCAATCAGCACTGCAGGTTATGGCCTGAAATGCTGATCAGTGTATTCTGATGGTGGGGAAATCTCCCAATTGTCAGAATACAATGACTGAACGGGGAGGGCGCCCCCATCCATATCAAGTGTGTGGATGGGAGAATCGGGTCAGTCTTCTTTATTCAACCCGCTGGTTGAACGGAAAAAAAACTGACCCATTTCTGGCCTGCCTTACACTGATACTATTAGATTGTATCTCCTTCAATGTCATTTGCTCACATGTGTGTATTCCACTTTCTAGAACCATATCCTGTGAACCAGCCACAATACTTTAATGTGACTTCAACGTCTGTGTCCTTAAATTGGAGCGCACCGAACGAATCTCAGACTTTTTACACATACAGAGTGCAGACAAATGTCACATCATCATCTTCAATAGCAAATAATGTAATAGTGACCAATCAATCAGCTACAATAGGAAATCTGATCTCGGGACAAACATATACATTCCTGATATATACAAAAGCTGCTGATAATGTCACTGAATCTGATCCGGTGTCACTAACTACCTGCACAGGTGAGTACAGCCGCAGTCCTGATCTTATCTCTGTGGTGGGGACACCATGAAAATACTTCTGTCAGTTTGGGAAGAGATTGTCCCTTCAAAAGTACTTATTGTTTTGCCAAGGTGTATCAGATAAAGTTGTTTTGCTTTTCCTGATATACATATAACTTTTTTTTTCTTCATTAAATACATGTTCACTAGTCGATTGCAGCTTAAATTTTTTAATTGACGCCATAGTTTTTTGTTAAAATGGTTGTATCCCCTGCTTGGACATTTTTACCTACAGGTAAGTCTATAATTATTATTATTATTATACAGGATTTATATAGCGCCGACAGTTTACGCAGCGCTTTACAACATTAGGGCAGACAGTACAAGTACAATACAATTCAATTCAATACAGGAGGAATCAGAGGGCCCTGCTCTTTAGAGCTTACAATCTAGGAGATAAGGCCTATAATAAGGCTTACCTGTAGGTAAAAAGAATGTCTCCTAAACCGTGCAGGTTTAGGAGATATTGACCCTGCATGCAGCCGCTGACGTCAGCCGCGCATGCGCTCTGCAGGTCCGGCGTATCCTGCCGGAGCTTGCCAGAGCGGAGGGCTCCTGCGCAGATTCATGGGAGTGACGTCATCGTGGCTCCGGCCAATCACAGCCACTCTGAATTACAATAGTAACGAATTTAAACGAATCTGAAATAACAAAACAAAACAATATTCCAAATTTGAATAGTTTTCACATTGAATTTGAATAGTTTTCAAATCAAATTAGAATTTCCGAAGAGAATAAAATAGAATAGAAAATAAAGGAATAGATTAGAAAAGAATAGAAAATAAAGGAATAGAATAGAATGTAAAAAAAACAATAGAATAGAAAAGAAAGAATATAACCATTTCCCAAAGTTCAAATAGAATAAACTCAAATAGAATAGAAAATAATAGATTAGAATAGGAAATAAAATAAAAGAATAGGATAGACTACAATAGAAAAGAAGAGAATGGACTAGAATAGAATAAATATAGCCATCTTCCGAAATTCACATTTCTAATAGAATAAATTTGAATTTGAATAGAAAGGAATAGAACAGAAAATACAATAGAAAATAGAAGAATAAAATAGAATAGAAAAGAACAGAATAGAAAGAAATAAACAATAGAAAAGAAAAGAATAGAACAGAAAGAATATAACAATAACCGTTTTCCAAAATTAAAATTTTAATAGAATAAATCTGAATTCAAATTGAATATAATGGAAAAGAAAAGAATAGAACAGAAAATAAAAGAATAGAATAGAACAAACAATAGAATATAATGGATTAGAAAGAATATAACCATCTTCCAAAATTTGAATTTTAAAAAGAATAAATTCAATTTGTAATGGAATTCAATTTGAAGGCAATTCAAATGAAATTCGATTCGCATTTGAATGCAATTCTAATGGAATTTAAATCAATTCGAATTTTTCAACTTCGGTTGAATTGAGTGCAGATTGACCGAATTCGGAAAATTTGAATTGATTCGAATAAACAAAGCGAATTACGAAAACAAATGAAACTAATTTAACTAAACAAATTTATGGAAACAATGAATTGAAACAAAACTAAACACATTTTTTCGTTCTGCAGATGTCTAAAAAGAATGAGTCTTATAAAGCACATAACATTATCAACATTGTATTTCCAGTTCCCAGACAAGCTGTGGGTGTCACAGTGAACAATTACCAGTCGGTGAATTCTCTGGTGGTGAACTGGACGGCACCAACAGGAATCGTGTCCAATTATAATGTCACTATAACAGGAGATGTAAATAGGACATTGCAGAATAATTCTACACAAGTGACCTTCACTAACTTACTACCAGGAAGGAATTATTCCGTCACTGTACAGACAATCAGTGGGAGCTGCAACAGTCCAATCACTACAGCAACCACAGAGGCCACATGTGAGTATAATCCACGAGTGATCCGTGTTATCTGTGTATGATCAGAGTATGAGGAATGTGATTGTGAGGGTTCTGTAAGGCCACAGGTGAGTATTTGTCGTGATTGCTTTTTCCATGTGTGAAAAAAAGGGCACCCAGAGGTGCTCACATGACCTTTTTTATGTTCCACTTTTTAATAAAGACAGGTCTTGGCCAGCACATTATTATGCCTTTTCTTTAAAAGAGAAGTATTGGATTTTTTATTTTTTTCTGAATCACGCTTACCTGTGTGGAGGCAGCATTGGTCCACCACTGGCTCTAAGGCTGAGAACTAAGCGATAAAACATCGCTGATCACTCGGTTCTCACAGTTCCCTGAGGAGAGAGCTGCTGTCAGTCACCATCTGTCTGCTCTGCCCCGCCCGCTAACTGGAGTGCTGGATTGTGGAGGGGCGGGACCGGCCAGCTCAGGCTTTCAGCGGCTTGCTGAGGGGCGGAGCCGGGTGTCGGTCCCGTCCTATATGATCACGATCTCATGATGTCAGTCTACAGCGGGTTTCAGCCCGCTGTCTGCCGAAAACAGGTCACAGGAGTGCAGAACAAACAGCCCTTCTGTGTTCCATGGAAGGTTACTCAGCATAAGTAGCAGAAAGGGGGGGGCATAGTTAGTGTTAGGCAGGAATTCCACTGTAAAGTGTAACTATAGGCTTTTTTTCAGTTTCGATAGAGTATGAGAGAGTTATAACCTCTCTTGTTTTTTGTATTTTTGTGCTCCGTTGAGGAGATTTCCCTTCCCTTCCTATCCTATAGCCAAAACAGAAAATGAGAGGAAATCCCTCCAAAGTGAGCGGTTCCCAAAGTGTCACCAGAACTAGTGTCCCCATTGGAAGATTTTCCCCTCTATTAATATTCTGGTGTCAACCCAAAATTTGGGATTTTCTTTTACTTTCACTTTTGATGATAAAAGTAAACAGGACAGATAGAAGGAGAATCTCCCTAACAGGGACACAGACAACAATAAAAACTTGACAGGGGCCCTAATCCCTCTCCACTCCATCCAAAACTAGAAGAAAAAAAAATGCCTTTAGTTACACTTTAAGAATTATGTAGATGGTAAAGGATTTTTTGAAGCCAGGACCTGTACAGAAATGAGAATGATCACACTGCTATGGGAAGAGGCCCAGATGTACACAGGTGTATAGTAAAGTAAAGTGCACCTGTCTTCACTGTACATATCCAACCATGATTATGGAAATGGAAAGCAGAGCTTCTTCTTCCCAGGATTTGATGCATAATCCAACTTTACTTTATACTTTACACTGTACTAACTACTGCATAGTTAGTACAGCGGCTCCGACCAGAGCTTTTTTTTCAACCCAGCGGGTACCAGGCTTAAGAAAAAAAAAGCTCTGGTCGGAGCCGCTCTACTAACTATACAGTAGTTAGTACAGCAATCTCCTCTGCTGTGCTGTTGTGTTCTGACAGGGGGACAGTCCTCCCGCCAGAACACTCCAATCAGCACTCTCTGCCATTGGCTGAGAGCACTGATCTGGAGTCAGTCGGCTGGTGGTTTTCCAGCATGCTCATCAGACAGATGGTCGGCTTTTGTCGGACAGGGTGCCATACACACGGGCCAAATGTCAGCCTTTTATTTTGAACCGGCTGATGTCTCCTGACATTCGGCCCGTGTGTACGGGGCTTTAGGTTCACTTCCCCTCACCTCACTTCACTCTTTAGTAAATGAGGCCTGATGCCTTCCTCTTCATTCTGATTGCATTGTGCTGTTCTGCCTGCTGTCTGTCCTCACCATTATTACAACCATTGTCTCTTTTAAGTGTATTTTCTATTTTCTTTTCGCAGATCCGACTCCACCAGGAAACATCACTTTTATTACAATCCTGACAAACAAAACCACATTATCTTGGGTAGAGCCAGTAAACATGACCGGTGTGACAAAGTCATATAATATAACTTATTATTGGAATGCTTCTTCCCCCATCACTGTGACAAGTAACTCTCTAAATGCCAACCTTACAAGTCTGAAATCTGGGAGTAATTACACCATTACTGTGGTGACAGTTGGAGTCCGAGGGTATTTGAGCACGCCTGTCAGCAGATCTGTGTTTACACGTAAGTTCTTACCATCTGTCAGGATGCTAACTTTGCCAATGTGTACCCTCTAACTACACTTAAAGAGATACCCAATGAGAAGTGATAGACTTACCTGAGAAGTGGAGACTAACAGACGGGTCTTGGTAGGGCAGAGTACCATGGAACAGGTTAGATCTGGGTGCTGGATCTACAGAATAGAAACCACTCTGGAGCAAACTGGAAGAGGGGGGCCCCAGAAACTGAGAAAGAAAAGAAAGCCCAATGCATCCCGTTGTGCATGATTTTTCCAGGGACATCTGCAGAGGATCCTGTACTGATACAAGACTTGGGACTAATTACACAGATTGGTGGTGGGGTTTTTTTGGCACATAGTGCAGACAGTGTTAAGAGTTTATTTGTTACAGTTCTGTGATCACTCTGCAATGGATAAGACCTGGGAGTGGGATCAGGACTCACTGAAGTAGGAAGAGGGTACCATATGAAGGCAAATAACACAGAATCTCACAGGAGTCTAATGCCGCGTAGACACACAATCGGAATTTCTGACAACAAATGTTCAATGTGAGCTTGTTGTCGGAAATTCCGACCGCGTGTAGGCTCCATCGGACATTTTCTGTCAGAATTGCTGACAACAAAAATTTGAGAGCTGGATCTCAAATTTCGATCCTGTGTACACAATTCCGACGCACAAAATTCCACGCATGCTCTGAATCAAGCAGAAGAGCCGCACTGGCTATTGAACTTCCTTTTTCTAGTCCCGTCGTATGTGTTGTTCGTCAGCGCGTTCTTGCCAATCGGAATTTCCGAAAACATTTGTGCAACCGTGTGTATGCAAGACAAGTTTCAGCCAACATCCGTCGGAAAAAAATCCATGGTTTGGTTGTCGTAAACTCCGATCGTCTGTATTCGGCATTAGAGTCAACCATTATTCAGTAGGAACCCCCCTCCTTTCACTGCATGCTGATCAATGGCCACAGCCCCCAAGTTCACACTGATCTAAAAACTTCAGACCACTAGTCAGGGGTCACTAGGAACAGTCCAGAGGTCAAGGCTGGCTGTGGGCACAGATGGTCAGGAGCAAGCCAAAGGTCAGGATGGGCAGGGGACAAGGATAACCAGGAACAAGCCAGAGGTCAGGATGGGCAGGGGACATGGATAACCAGGAACATGACAGAGGTCTGGATGGGCAGGGGACATGTATAACCAGGAACAAGCAAAACTGACCCGCGGGCTGAACAGAGAAAAAAACTGACCCATTTCTGGCCTGCCTTACACTGATACTATTAGATTGTATCTCCTTCAATGTCATTTAAGTGTTTTTCTCTCTTTTATGTGAAGCTCACATGTGTGTATTCCACTTTCTAGAACCATATCCTGTGAACCAGCCACAATACTTTAATGTGACTTCAACGTCTGTGTCCTTCAATTGGAGGGCACTGAATGAATCTCAGACTTTTTACACATACAGAGTGCAGACAAATGTCACATCACCATCTTCAATAGTAAATAATATAATAGTGACCAATCAATCAGCTACAATAGGAAATCTGATCCCGGGACAAACATATACATTCCTGATATATACAAGAACTGCTGATAATGTCACTGAATCTGATCCGGTGTCACTAACTACCTGCACAGGTGAGTACAGCCGCAGTCCTGATCTTATCTCTGTGGTGGGGACACCATGAAAATACTTCTGTCAGTTTGGGAAGAGAGTGTCCCTTCAAAAGTACTTATTGTTTTGCCAAGGTGTATCAGATAAAGTTGATTTGCTTTTTCTGATATACATATAACTATTTTTTTTTTTTTTTATTAAACACGTGTTCACTAGTCGATTGCAATTTACATTTTTTAATTGACTATAGTTTTTTGTTAAAATGGTTGTATCCCCTGCTTGGACATTTTTACCTACAGGTAGGAATATAATAAGGCCTATAATAAGGCTTACCTGTAGGTAAAAAGAATATCTCCATAACCCTGCAATGTCAGCCGCGAATGCGCTCTGCAGGTCCGGCGTATCCTGCCGAGACTTGCCAGAACGGAGGGCTCCCGCGCAGATTCGTGGGAGTGACATCATCGTGGCTCCGGCCACTCACAGCGCCGGAGCCAGCGATCCCGGAAGAAACACAGAGGGAACATATCAGCTCCCTCCAGTTTGACCTGAATGTGAGTGTATTTACAGTATCTCACAAAAGTGAGTACACCCCTCACATTTTTGATCTTTTCATGTGATAACACTGAAGAAATGACACTTTGCTACAATGTAAAGTAGTGAGTGTACAGCTTGTATAACAGTGTAAATTTGCTTTCCCTTTAAAATAACTCAACACACAGCCATTAATGTCTAAACCGCTGGCAACAAAAGTAATTACACCCCTAAGTGAAAATGTCCAAATTGGGCCCAAAGTGTCAATATTTTGTGTGGCCCCCATGATTTTCCAGCTCTGCTTAACCCTCTTGGGCATGGAGTTCATCAGAGCTTCACAGGTTGTCACTGGAGTCCTCTTCCCCTCCTCCATGACGACATCAAGAAGCTGGTGGATGTTAGAGACCTTGCGTTCCTCCACCTTCCGTTTGAGGATGCCCCACAGATGCCCAATAGGGATTAAGTCGGGAGACATGCTTTGTCAGTCCATCACCTTTACCCTCCGCTTCTTTAGCAAGGCAGTGGTCGTCTTGGAGGTGTGTTTGGGCTCCTTATGTTGGAATACTGCCCTGCGACCCAGTCTCCGAAGGGAGGGGATCATGCTCTGCTTCAGTATGTCACAGTACATGTTGGCATTCATGGTTCCCTCAATGAACTGTAGCTCCCCAGTGCCGGCAGCACTCATCCAGCCCCAGACCATGACACTCCCACCACCATGCTTGACTGTAGGCAAGACACACTTGTCTTTGTACTCCTCACCTGGTTGCCGCCACACACGCTTAACACCATCTGAACCAAAAAAGCTTATCTTGGTCTCATCAGACCACAGGTTCCAGTAATCCATGTCCTTAGTCTGCTTGTCATCAGCAAACTGTTTGTGGGCTTTCTTGTGCATCATTTTTAGAAGAGGCTTCCTTCTGGGACGACAGTCATGCAGACCAATTTGATGCAGTGTGCGGCGTATGGTCTGAGCACTGACAGGCTGACCCCCCACCCCTTCAACCTCTGCAGCAATGCTGGCAGCACTCATATGTCTATTTCCCAAAGACAACCTCTTGATATGACGCTGAGCACGTGCACTCAACTTCTCTGGTCGATGGGGAGGCCTGTTCTGAGTGGAAGCTGTCCTGTTAAACTGCTGTATGGTCTTGGCCATTGTGCTGCAGCTCAGTTTCAGGGTCTTGGCAAACTTCTTATAGACTAGGCCATCTTTATGTAGAGCAACAATACTTTTTTTTTTAGATCCTCAGAGAGTTCTTTGCCATGAGGTGCCATGTTGAACTTCCAGTGACCAGTATGAGAGAGTGAGAGCGATAACACCAAATTTAACACACCTGCTCCCCATTCACACCTGAGACCTTGTAACACTAACAAGTCACATGACACCAGGGAGGGAAAATGGCTAAATGGGCCCCTTTTGGACATTTTCACTTAGGGGTCTACTGACCTTTGTTGCCAGCGGTTTAGACATTAATGGCTGTGTGTTGAGTTATTTTGAGGGGACAGCAAATTTACACTGTTATACAAGCTGTACACTCACTACTTTACATTGTGGCAAAGTGTCATTTCTTCAGTGTTGTCACCTGAAAAGATATAATAAAATATTTACAAAAATGTGAGGGGTGTACTCACTTTTGTGAGATACTGTATATCACTACCTTTTATAAATAGTCCAGTACATTGTGTTCGCTAAGAAACAGAAATTTATCTACACAGTACTTCTGAAACCACCAACTGTGGAAGGGAGTTCCACATCCTCACCACTCTAACAGTAAAGAACACCTTATGCAGTTTAAGATTGAACTGCTTCTTGTTCAACTTCATTGTGTCTGGCAAATGCTGTAAATAATTTATCAATCATTCTAAACATAAAGTAGAAATGTGCAGTTCAGAAATTAGGATGTGTCCGAAGTTCTGAATTACAATAGTAATGAATTTAAACGAATCCGAAATAACGAAACAAAACAATATTCCAAATTTGAATAGTTTTCAGATTGAATTTGAATAGTTTTAAAATTAAATTAGAATTTTTGAAGAGAATAAAATAGAATACAAAATAAAGAAATAGAATATAAAAGAATAGAAAAGAATAGAAAATAAAGGAATGGAATGGAATAGAATAGAACATAAAAGAATAGAATAGAATGTAAAAAACAATAGAATAGAATAGAAAGAAAATAACCATTTCCCAAAATTTTAATAGAATGAACTCGAATAGAATAGAAAATAATAGATTAGAATCGGAAAGAAAATAAAAGAATAGAATAGACTACAATAGAAAAGAAGAGAATAGACTAGAATAGAATGAATATAGCCATTTTCCAAAATTCTGATTTCCAATAGAATACATTTGAATTTGAATAGAAAAGAATAGAACAGAAAATAGAATAGAAAATAGAAGAGTAAAATAGAATAGAAAAGAACAGAATAGAATAAAATAAACAACAGAAAAGAAAAGAATAGAATAGAAATAATAAACAATAACAGTTTTCCAAAATTCACATTTTGAATAGAATAAATTTGAAATCGAATTGAATATAATGGAAAATAAAAGAATAGAACAGAAAATAAAAGAATAGAATAGAACAAACAATAGAATATGATGGATTAGAAATAATATAACTATATTCCAAAATTTGAATTTCAAATAGAATAAATTCAATTTCTAATGGAATTCAATTTAAAAGCATTCGATTCGCATTTGAATGCAATTCTAATGAAATTTAAATCGATTTGAATTTTTCAAATTTCGTTGAATTCGGAAAATTCGAATTGATTCAAATAAACAAAACGCATTCCGAAAAACAAATTAAACAAATGTAACTAAACAAATTTATGCAAACAATGAATTGAAACAAAACTAAACACATTTTTTTCTGCAGATGTCTAAATAGAATGAGTCTTATAAAGCACATAACATTATGAACATTGTATTTCCAGTTCCCGGACAAGCTGTGGGTGTCACAGTGAACAATTATCAGTCGGTGAATTCTCTGGTGGTGAACTGGACATCACCAATAGGAATCGTGTCCAATTATAATGTCACCATAACAGGAGATGTAAATAGGACATTACAGAATAATTCTACACAAGTGACCTTCACTAACTTACTACCAGGAAGGAATTATTCCGTCACTGTACAGACAATCAGTGGGAGCTGCAACAGTCCAATCACTACAGCAACCACAGAGGCCACATGTGAGTATGATCCACGAGTGATCCGTGTTATCTGTGTATGATCAGAGTATGAGGAATGTGATTGTGAGGGTGCTGTAAGGCCACAGGTGAGTATTTGTCATGATTGCTTTTTCCAGGTGTGAAAACCACCCAGAGGTGCTTACATGACCTTTTTTATGTTCCACTTTTTACTAAAGACAGGTCTTGGCCAGCACATTATTATGCCTTTTCTTTAAGACTGCTCCCACATTGGAGCGGGCGGGCATTGACGGTAAAACGTTGCTATTTTTAGAGGCGCTTTACCGTCGTTTTTGCTGAGGTTTTCGGCTAGCGGCCGAAAAAGAGTTAAAACTACCTGCAAAGTGCCTCTGCAGCTGTATACACCGCTCCTTCACCGCAGCAGATGCTGCTTGCAGGAGTTTTTTTAACGTCCTGTGAGCGCATCGCCTCAGTGTGAAAGCACACTGAGACTGCAGGAGAGCTGTTTTTCAGGCACTTTACAGGCGCTATTTTTAGACCAAAGGCACCTGAAAAACGCCCCAGTGTGAAAGGGGTCTAAAAGAGAAGTAGTGGATTTCTTTTTTCTTTTTTTTTTAATCATGCTTACTTGTGTGGATGCAGCATACATCCGATGCTATATCAATCCACCACTGGCTCTAAGGCTGAGAACCGAGCGATCAAACATCGCTGATCACTCAGTTCTCACAGCTCCCTGAGGAGAGAGCTGCTAACTGTCAGTCACCGGTTGTCTGCTCTGCCCCCCCCACTAACTGGAGCGCTGGAGCTCATGGGGGTGGGACCGGGTGTCGGTAAAGGTCCTATATGATCACAAACTCATGACGTCAGCCTACAGCGGGCTTCAGCCTGCTGTCTGCTGAAAACAGGTCACAGGAGAGCAGAACAAACAGCACTCCTGTGATCCGTGGGAGAAGTGCAGCCTTAATGCATTCTCTACATTAAAGAGGAAGTAAACTCCTGTGCATAATTTGTACGTATAGGTAGGCCTATAATAACGCTTACCTATAGGTACTGTAAATATCTCCTAAACGTGCGCCATTTAGGAGATATTTACATTACATGCCGCTAATGACATCATCGGCACATTCGCTCTGAAGGAACAGCCACCCGTGCCATTCCTTCAGATACCTGTGCCGTGAATAATGGCTCCCCCACGCATGCGTGACGTTATCGTGGCTTCGGCCTTTTAGAGCCAGAGTCCATGGACCCGAAAGAAAGACCGGGAGAAGATGGAGACTGCCTTCAGCTGTAACATCGCTGGACTGCTTGGTTTTCAGGTAAGTGTCACAGCACTGGCACATTATGCCTTTAACTTAGAGGTCATAAAAAAACCAAAAAAAAAACAAACAAACAAGGGTTTACAACCGCTGTATGATAAAAAACCTTCCGCTGTGTGCTCCTCCCTCCCTAAGACTTACCTCACTCCTGTATGGATCCAGCGCTGTGTCTGGGTGCAGGTCTTCTAGCTCTCTTCCTGGTCTCACAGGTTTTGCTGAACACAGTTGGAGCCATTGGCTCCTGCTGCTGTCAATCAAATCCAGTGAGCAGAAAGCAGGAGGCAGGGGCGAGTTGTGCTGTGAATGTCTATAGACACATGGCTCAGGAGCGAGCCCACATGCCTGCCCCCATAGGAAGTTGCTTGGTATGTGGGCAGACACAGAAGAGTAGGAGCAAACAGCATCAAAGGGAAACCCCAGAAGATGAAGTAAGGGGAGACTCTCTGCAATACCAACAGTGGTGGCTGGCGGAAATTTTTTTTTTGGGGGGCGGCACAGAGTATAACCCCCCCCACTCATCGGTCTGTCGGTTGGTTGGACTTACCCCATCACCGACCGCTTCCCCCTGCTCGGTGGCGGCAGTGGCGGGCTCCCATTCTCCTGCTCTCCATCCCCGGTGGCCTCCCGTTCTCCTGCTCTCCATCACCGGTTCTCCTGCTCTCCACGGCAGCGGCTGCCGTTTCCTCCATCCTCCTCATTGGCCGATAGGGAGTCTTCTCTTTTCGGTGGGCGGTCTAGAAGTGGTTAAAAAAATACATATACAATTGATCCCAATACATTTTTTTCTATTTCTTCTTAAAATAGCTTCTAATAACAAAGCTTGTTTTGAAGATTCTCTAAACAAAAACTGAGTAAAAGCAAGACTACGGTGGGGGAGCCCTTATGGTTTAATATTCCGTTATTGAGGGGGAAAAAAAAACAACAAAAATATTAGATTTTTTAATATTTGTAGAGGTTGTAAGAAGCCTCAGGGTATCTGCAGCCTAAATGAGAGGATTTGGAGAATATTCCCGTCTCCACTCAGATCATTTGTTAGGTTGCATTCAATTCTAGGGAGGGTCCTGGACCTTGATGTCCCCAGAGATGTCTGGTAATTGTGAGAAGCTGAAAGCAGGGTTTGGGTCTCCAAGAATATGTTGTAGAGATGCCCAAATTGATCACAGTCGATGCTTGGGGAGGTCAGGAACCTTGATGTCCTCAAAGTAATCTGGTGCTTGTGAGAAGCTTAAAATAGGTGCAAAGGTCTCCAGGAGTATGTAGCAAAGACACCCAAATAGAACAAGTTCTTATAGATTGGATACAACGTCAAATCAGGTATCATCAATAGGCTTTATTGATGGTATACTTTACAACACGGACAAGATGTTTTATGATGAGCATATGGCCACTTTCTTAGGTAGGATGTATCACAATTCTAACATGAGCTGGTATAACTAAAAAAAGCCAAATGTAAAGGAGCTTCATTTTCAATTGCTGCACATATAATAAAGAAATGGGGTTTGTAACTAGTATACCGCCAAAAGAACTCCGAGGTGTATTTATCATAGGGGTGCGCATCTTCACTGGTCTCACAATTCGATTACGATTATCTGGTCAACGATTTGATTCGATTCCGCGATGCATCACGATTACCAACGAGCTCCCACTTCCGCTTGGGCCCCCTAGGCGGCCCTTCAACCCTGCAATCTTCTGGGACACATCACAGTTCCCAAAAGATTGCCCGGCTATGCAGGACAGCGCAGTGAGACATGCGCACCAGGCTGTGAAGCTGCAAGCTGTCACAGCTGGATGCCCACAGTAGTATTGCCAGCGCCGTGGACAGGCGGGGGAGAGAAGGGAGGGTTTGGGTGGCCACGTCGCTGGATTGTGGGACAGGTGAGTGTCTTTTTATTAAAAGTCAGAAGATGCACTTTTTTTGTAGCTGCTGACTTTTAATAAACAAAAAATTGACTGGAACTCCGCTTTGAATTAAAAATAACCTCACTCCCTTAAAAAGTGCACTAATCCGGTGCATTACAGGGTACAGAGATTCACACACACGGCTGCTGGGAGGTCAGAAGGGATAGATACCACAGATGACAAACAACCCAGTGAAGTTCCCTGTACTGTCTCTGTGCTGACCAGTGGCAGCTGGTGCTCAAAATATTTTTGGGGGGTGCAAACAAACTGAAAAATACTGAACCTCCCCCATTAAATGCAGCCTCACTGTGCCCATCAAATGCAGCCACCTGTGCCCGTCAAACGAAGCCACTGTGCCCATCAAACGCAGCCACTGTGCCCATCAAACGCAGCCACTGTGCCCGTCAAACGCAGCCACTGTGCCCGTCAAACGCAGCCACCTGTGCCCGTCAAACGCAGCCACTGTGCCCATCAAACGCAGCCACTGTGCCCATCAAACGCAGCCACCTGTTCCCGTCAAACGCAGCCACCTGTTCCCGTCAAACGCAGCCACCTGTTCCCGTCAAACGCAGCCACCTGTTCCCGTCAAACGCAGCCACCTGTGCCCGTCAAACGCAGCCACCTGTGCCCGTCAAACGCAGCCACCTGTGCCCGTCAAACGCAGCCACTTGTGCCCATTAAATGCAGCCATCACTAACCCCGCCCCACCACAATGCACGGGCCCCCACTGGTGCTGACAGTTCCTTGGCATTCCTGTTTGCACCTTCCAGCACACTAGGAGTTAACAGTGGAATGTGCACAGGATAGCCAGGGACCTGTCAGCATAGAGCCAGAGGTGTAATGTTACTGTTTTTAAAGTTACTTTCGTTTAATAAATGTTGTGCTACTATGGATGATGTGCCCCCGCTGTATTTCCCCGTAGTACGATGCACTCATGTGACTCCCGGCCCGTCCCGCCCCTCTCCACTCTCCGCTCTCCTCTCACGTGTCTCCTGAGTCCTGACGTCAGCGGGGAATTCTCAGTCCCGCCCGCTGACTATAGTTATCGTATCAGAAGAGAGGCGGGCGGGACTAAGATTTCCCCGCTGACGTCAGGACTCAGGATACGGAAGAGGAGAGCGGAGAGCGGAGAGGGGCGGGACGGGAGTCACATGAGCGTATCGTACTATGGGGAAATTCAGTATTAAATGACATAGTTTTTTAAAAAGCACATACAGCGGGGGCACATCATCCATAGTAGCACAACATTTATTAAAAGAAAGTCATTTTAAAAAAACGCTCCGAACGAGGGGCCGGGTTAGTCATGACATCACCAGACATCAATTTTCCGGTCCTTATGCATCGATGCCGCATCGGGGGACACCCGAATCGCGATGCAACGATTAATTTCAGCACCCCTAATTTATCACAGTGCATACTACATTTTTTTTCTACACAACCACTCTATAGCACATTCTATAGCTATTTGCTCTATTGGATTCCTCTTCTATAAATTCTAAGAGACCTGTGTGCTTATTTCCAGATTCCAATGATACAAGCTTTATATATTTGAAATAAAAAATATTTTTACAAGGAGTCATGGTTCCCAACATACAGATGGCATTCTCTGCACTGTTATAGTAAAGTACTGCTATCAATTCAAGGGTCATCAAAAAAAAAAAAAAAATTGCAAAAGCCAAGTTCTTACCTTTGAATGGTGATATATATGTAATATTGAAGGACATGTTTCAAGAGAACGTCTGTAGAAAGCTGCTAACTCTACCATATTCTGGGTGTGTAAGCCTTCTTCTTTCACCCGAAAGGCCTTCTTTAGATGGTGTGAGGCTGATGACCTTATTCCAAGGGCCCATACAGCCTCTGGGATACTTAGATTCCTTCACTCTGGCATGTACCGGCACAGTGGGGTTGATTTACTAAAGTTAGAGAGGGAAAAATTAGTCACATTTCTGCATAGAAAACAAACATGGAAGCTGATTGGTTTCTATGTAGAAATGTGGCTAATTTTTCCCTCTCTAGCTTTAGTAAATCAACCCCACTGTGCTGGTACATGCCAGAGTGAAGGAATCTAAGTATCCCAGAGGCTGTATGGGCCCTTGGAATAAGGTCATCAGCCTCACACCATCTGAAGAAGGCCTTTCAGGTGAAAGAAGAAGGCTTACACACCCAGACTATGGTAGAGTTAGCAGCTTTCTACAGACGTTCTCTTGAAACATGTCCCTCAATATCCATAGCCTTTAAGACAAGAAGCTGGATCCGAGACAAAAGGTCTGCCTGAACAGGCAGGGGCCACTGACTAATTTTTACTAAGTACCAGGCTCTATTTCACTACCTTAGAGCTACTATAATGGTGAATATGCGTTTTGACTCAATCCTCTGTAGGAGGCGTGAATGAAGCTTCCATATGGGAGAACACATACATTAGTGTATACGATGTATATAAAATTTGTCTATATCTACTGCTCTTTATTTGACATCTTACACAAAAAATTATCCTCACTTGACACACAGTGAAGAGTAACTCCCAGATTGTTGCACCATTCAGTTATCACAATTTTACTCCAAGTCGCCTGAAGCCAAATGCCTGAAGTTCAAAAAAGTTCTGGAGTTTTTTTTTTGTAGCTTGAATCGGGCAGATTTGAGCATTTTTTGGTGCATTGTTATTCCTATAGAATTGGATGGAAACGTGCCATTTGCGCGTTTTTGTGTGCATTCGTGTGTTTTATTGTGCATATTTGCCCACTTTTCTGCTCAAATGAAAACATTTTAGAAATAAAATAGTAATAATATATGAATAAATAAATGTAAAATAGTTACACGAATCACAAAAAACCTTAAATAAATAATACATAAATAAAAATAATAATATGTAATAATACATGAATAAATAATAATTAACCCCCTAACCTTTAAAAAAATATTAAATAAATCATTATTAATAATATTAATAATAATAATACAAAAATAATAAAAAACAACACCTAAAATAAATTACTATAATAATAATCTTATTTATTTTGTGTTAGGGTGTTATGTTATTTATTATTATTATTTTATTTTTCAAGGGTTAGGGCTTAATTATTTATTTATCAGTACTTAGTATTAATTAATTTATTTTTGATTATTTTTATTTATTTGTGTATTTTACATTTTTTTATTCATTTATTATAATTAGTAGTAGTAGTAGTAGTAGTAGTAGTATTAACACCCTAACAAAAAAAAATATAAATAATAAGTAACCCTAACCCCTAATCCTAACATTAACTCTAACTCCTTACCCTAATGAAAAAATAAATAATAATAAATTAATAATAATAATAAAAACAAAAAAAGAAAGCTAATGGAAAAGCTGAAATGTCTAGCAACAAATGATACAATAGATGATAGTTTCTCATTGGCTAATAAAAAAAACGCTGTATAAAAAAAGTGCAAGAAAAACGCACCAGAATCGCACAGAAAAATGCCGGAAAAACGCTCAAAGACGCTATACTCAGGTGTGAATGGAGCCTTATAGATGCCCCTTGGTGGTGCCACTACTGCAGTAGTACAAACTTTTTTATGTGTTGCTGCAGACATAGAAAGCTTTACAGTGTTGTTAGAGAACACAAGAACCCAAGTGTGTAAAGATGATGTATGATGATGGTTCTGGCCTGTGCTCCATATACATCAGAGTCGGCTGCAACAGTTGCATCTGGAAGGAATATAAAAGATAAAAACATTTCATTGCCCATGTGCAGTGTGTGGAAGAAATACAGCATTAGTTTAACACATTTTATTAGATGTTTTCTTTTTTTATTAAAATTACACTTTTCTTCCTGTGTTCATTTTTTTCTCATTCTCCTTTTCTGTTTCCCAGATCCTACTCCACCAGGATACATCACTTTCAATACAACCGCAGCAAACAGCATCGCATTGTCCTGGGTACAGCCAGTAAATATGACCAATCTGGTAATGTCTTACAATATAACTTATGGGAATACATCTTCTTCTCCCATCATTGGGAACCAAACAAGCTACACAAACAGTACCACCCTTCAGAGCCTGACTTCCGGAACTAATTACACCATTTCTGTGATGACAGTCGGAGTTCGGGGATATCAGAGCACGCCTGTGACCAGATCTGTGTATACAAGTAGGTAGAAAAAACAAGAAATCCTGTAATGGTTATGTCTATATCTTATTACAATTAAAGCTATTATTATCTTTACTTTATAGAGCCATGGCCCGTGTCAAATCTGAACTTTGTTACTGTGACAGCAGATACTGTAATATTAAGTTGGAGCAAACCGCTTGAGTATCAGAGCACATACCGCTACAGAGTGCGGACAATTGTCACATCATCATCTACACTGATAAGTAATACAATGGTGAATAATGAATCAGCTACAATAAGCAATCTGACAGCGGGAGAAACATATACATTCTCTATATATGTAAGAGCTGCTGATAATGTCACTGAATCTGACCCTGTGAACAGAACTACATGCACAGGTGAGTAAAGAATGCTTGTTTAATAAATCACAGAAACAACATGTTTTTTAAAAAGTAATATGTTATATATCATGTTCAAAAAGCAAAATGTGTGTAAAAATGTAACATTTTCATAAAGCTATAGTCCAGGGATATGCAATTAGCGGACCTCCAGCTGTTGCCCACCATCCCTCTGCCTCTGGGTGTCATGCTTGTGGTTGTCAGAGTCTTGCTATGCCTCATGGGACTTGTAGTTCTGCAACAGCTGGAGGTCCGCTAATTGCATATCCCTGCTATAGTCCAACCTTTTTCCTGAAAACCAGTATTTGTTGCAGAGGGCCATTTAATTTTGAGAAAAACTTACTTTAATAATTTCTGCAGACATCCTAACCTGCCAAAACTCATTTCAGGGAGGTGGCGCTGCTGCGTGGTGTTTCGTGCAAACCAACCCCCCCCCCCCCCCCCCTCACCATCAGTGGATGATCAGGAGATGATTAGAGACTGCAGACATAGTACAGGAGATTAGACCCGTTTCACACTGGAGGCTTTTTTCAGGCACGTTAGCGTTAAAAATAGCGCCTGAAAAAAGCCTTGTCTGCAATCCCAGTGTGAGAGCCCCAATGCTTTCACACTGAAGTGGTGCACTGGCAGGACGTAAAAAAAAATCCTGCAAGTAGCTTCTTTGAGGCACTTTAGGAGCGGTGTATACACCGCTCCTAAAGCTCTCCTGCCCATTGAAATCAATAGGCAGTGCCTGCAAAGTGCCTTGGGAGTGGCGCTTTGAACACTTTATTCGGCCACTAGCAGGGGTTAAAAGTACCTCTAAAACAACGGTAAAGTGCCGCTAAAACTAGCGGCACTTTACTGCAGACACCCCCGCACTGTCAGTGTGAAAGGGTTCTTAGTACATCTCATTATACATTTGATCTGTAGATGGACTATTGAGGCACAGGAAGGGACAGGGCCTGTGTATCGTATGTAATCTATCATGCCATAAAACATCTAGAGCAGGGGCAGCCCAGAGCACATGTAAAGGGATGCTGGGGATGCTGTCCTCCAGCACACTGAACACTGTGAGTGTTACTCACCTCAGTTCTCTCTCCCTCCATTGAAGTTGGACATAGTGGGGTCCCAGCAGTGCCATCTTAAGAGCATTATAGGCCCCCGGGCAATACAGTGCACTGGGGCCCTGTCTACACAATCACGCACGATTGCCCATCAAATGCAGCTTTACTGTGCCCGTGAATGCAGCCTCACTGTGCCCATGAATGCAGCCTCACTGTGCCCATCAAATGCAGCCTCACTGTGCCCACCATTGCAGCCTCACTGTGCCTGTGAATGCAGCCTCACTGTACTCACCATTGCAGCCTCACTGTGCCCATGAATGCAGCCTCACTGTGCCCACCATTGCAGCCTCACTGTGCCCATGAATGCAGCCTCACTGTGCCCACCATTGCAGCCTCACTGTGCCCATGAATGCATCCTCACTGTGCCCACCATTGTAGCCTCACTGTGCCCATTAATGCAGCCTCACTGTGCCCACATTGCAGACTCACTGTGCCCATGAATGCTGCCTCACTGTGCCCACCATGACAGCTTTACTGTGTCCACCATTACAGCCTCACTGTGCCCATGAATACAGTCTCACTGTGCCCACAATTGGACCCTCACTGTGCCTATGAATGCAGCATCACTGTGCCAATTAATACAGACTCACCATTGCCTGGTAACACACACACAGCGGGCAGCTCTTCCTGTGTATCCTGGCTGGGTCTGTGTTCGGCGGCCGCGCTGTAACAAGTAACAACTGGATTCTGCAACCTGTACATAGCACATGTCTGGATTCTGCAACCTGTACATAGCACACACCTGGATTCTGCAACCTGTATATAGCACATGCCTGGATTCTGCAACCTGTATATAGCACACACCTGGATTCTGCAACCTGTACATAGCACACACCTGGATTCTGCAACCTGTATATAGCACAAGCCTGGATTCTGCAACCTGTACATAGCACATGCCTGGATTCTGCAACCTGTATATAGCACACGCCTGGATTCTGCAACCTTTACATAGCACACGCCTGGATTCTGCAACCTGTATATAGCACAAGCCTGGATTCTGCAACCTGTACATAGCACATGTGTGGATTCTGCAACCTGTACATAGCACATGTGTGGATTCTGCAACCTGTACATAGCACATGTGTGGATTCTGCAACCTGTATATAGCACATGTGTGGATTCTGCAACCTGTACATAGCACATGTCTGGATTCTACAACCTGTATATAGCACATGTCTGGATTCTGCAACCTGTATATAGCACATGTTTGGATTCTGCAACCCCCCCTTATCAGGTCAGCTTCCTGTACCTGGGTGGTGGTGGACACAGCAATTACCCCCACTTCTCTGTCACACCACCACAGTCAGGGTGGCAGGGCAGACACAAACACTCCTCCATCCTCTTCTCACAACCCACACACACCCCCTATCACCAGCTCACCTCGGGCTCTCAGCTTCAGCTGGGGAGGCCCAGACTCCGGAAGACTGTGTGGACACAGTGTGTAACAGCAGCCGCCCCCGCGCTGAATGATGACACATTCAGCTTGACTGCTCAGCAGGTGTGGGGGGAGCTAGCAGGGGAAAACAGTAATCAGACCATACTATTTTGGCCACAGCACTGGGGGTGTTCCAGCTGACAAAAAAACTACTAAACAGAGCAGCCAGAGCCAGGGATGCCCTCGGGATTCTGTCAGACAGTGTCATCCCACCTGGGTGCAGAGCGCACCCCCATAGAAATGCCACCGGCCACTGACACCCCCCCAATGTGTGGCACCCGGGGTGGACCACCCCCGCCCCCTGCTTGGTACACCCCTAGAGCTGTCAAATCTAAGCACTGATGTCAATGATGGGCTGGGCCACGCCCATCCTCAACATCAGTGCTTAGATTTGATTGCTCCACTCTCACTGTGGCCCCAGCTTGCCCACCAATCACTGGATGTTTACACTCAGGGCTAATGAGAAATACGAGACCCGGGGCTTTTTGGGGATGCTGGGCAGGTGGGGCCCCCCAGGCAAGTGGGGCTCCCGGGCAACTGCCCAGCGTGCCCATGCGAAAGGATGGCCCTGGGTTCCAGTGTGAGGAATTCATTCCCGCACATCAGCACTCAGCAGCCACTACCTAGAACCCTCGCCAGGAAGAGGAGCGCCCCTCCCCCCCAGCACTACCAGGCTGCCCTATACTCACACTGGTGTTCAGAGGGACGCAGAGGAGTGGAGGGAGGAGAGAACTCTGGCACTTCGGCGCCCCCACCTATGCAGGCGCCCGGGTGAAAAGCACCTGTCTAGGATCTGCCCTGTCTAGGCTCGGGCCGCTGCGGCTGACAGCCGGGAGATCGCGCTGCACTGGCGGGTGTCCCTGAGCCCGTCATCAAATGCGGGAGGCTCCTGCGAGTTGCGGGAGACTTGAGATCTCTGTCTCTGTTGCTTGTATATTTACAACCAAAAACTGCCTATGCAGATAAGTGGTGTCTGTAGATAAAAACAACCTGTGCAGCTTTGACCAAAGTTTAATAAAGCTCTTGTTTCAGGTGTAGGACACTTAGACCCCTTTCACACTGAGGCGCTGGCCACGTAAAGCGCCACAAATTTTAGCGGCGATTTACCGTAGTTTTAGCTGCACTTTTCGGCCACTAGCGGGGCACTTTTAACCCCTGCTAGAGGGTGAAAAAAGGGTTAAGAGCAGGCGCTGCGGCAGCACTGGCCATTGATTTCAATGGCAGGGGCGTTTTAGGAGCGCTAAATACAGCTCTAAATACAGTGCTCCCACACCGCCCGAAAGATGTTGCTTGCAGGACATTTTTTCCTGTCCTGCAAGCGCACCGCCCCAGTGTGAAAGCACTTGGACTTTCACACTGGGGCTACAGAAGAGGCAGTTTCAGGTGCTATTTTTAGTGCAAAAGCACCTGTAAAACGCCTCAGTGTGAAAGTAGCCTTACTGTACGTAATGTATACAGCCTGAGTGGGACGTTGCTAGGGCATTGCTAGAAAGATGCCTAGCTGTTACTGTTCACCATCACAGGAGCAAGCTCTCAAATGCTGAGTTTAGAGCTACTGCATTAGGGGGGAAAACAGATGTGAGGGGGTTTGAATCAGAAAAAGAGTTTGCTCCTGTGATGGTGAAGGGGAACAGTAACAGCTAGGAGTCTCTTATGCCGCGTACACACGGTCGGACTTTTCGTCTACAAAAGTCAGACAGCCTGTCCGACAGACTTCCGGCAGACTTTCGGCGGACTTGCGGCATACTTTCTAACGAACGGACTTGCCTACACACGACCACACAAAAGTCCGACGGATTCGTACGTGATGACGTACACCGGACTAAAATAAGGAAGTTCATAGCCAGTAGCCAATAGGTGCCCTAGCGTGGCTTTTTGTCCGTCGGACTAGCACACAGACGAGCGGATTTCGGGGTCCGTCGTAGTTACGACGTAAAGATTTGAAGCATGTTTCAAATCTAAAGTACGTCGGATTTGAGGCTAAAAAAGTACGTTGAAAGTCCGGAGAAGCCCACACACGATCGGATTACCAGCCAGCTTTAGTCCGTCAGCGTCCGTTGGACTTTTGTAGACGAAAAGTCCGACCGTGTGTACGCGGCATTAGAAACGTGCTTAGCAAGAGCGATAGAGCAATGCTGCTTCTCCTCTCACTATTCAGTCACAGGCTGGAGGAGGGACAGAACCGTTACAATAAGGCTACCAGATTTTCAAAATTAAAGTAGAGTACACCCTACTAAGCAGTCCCCCTTTTGTGGTCACATCCACAAAAACATGCATCCCCATTAGAAACCACGTCCACAAAATTATTATTAATTTAATCATGCCCACAAAATCACACCCCTATTTTTAATGGGCCATGGAACAATTTTGTGAGAGACTTTTGAAATAGGAGGCAGACATTCAAATTCTAAAGACAAAATGTCTTGGGCAGCATGAGTAAACAAATAGTGCACCATGGCGAATGTGAGTTTGGCCCAATTGTGGTAACAGTGGGGTATGCCCAAATAAAACCTAAGTCTACTCTGCTTTGTGTCCAGAGTGTGTAATGCATAGAGTGCAGGGGTCAGACATATGTAACACGGGGGGGTTTATTTACTAAAGGCAAATCCACTTTGCACTACAAGTGCACTTGGAAGTGCAGTCACTGTAGATCTGAGGGGGACATGCAAGGGAAAAAAAAAACAGCATTTTTGCTTGTACATTGGATGTGATTGGATGATAAAATGAGCAGAGTTTCCCCTGATTTCAGATCTTACCCTCAGATTTACAGCAACTGCACTTCCAAGTGCACTTTCAAGTGCATTGGCAGTGCACTTGTAGTGCAAAGTGAAGTTGCCTTTAGTACATAAACCCCCAGTGTAAATCAACTCCAGAGTGTAGAGGACAGGAGTAAAGAATCAATAGAGTTTAGAAGCCAGTTGTGTGTAATGCACAGGGTGCAGAGTTCAAGAATAACTAAATCTCAGAGTGCAGAAGTCAGGTATATGTAATGCACAGAATGCAGAAGTCAGGAGTAATTAATGAAGAGTTCAGGAGGGTATAGTGCACAGAATGTAAGGGTCAAGATTGTATAATGTGTAGAGCGCAGGGTTCAGGAGTGCCTAGTAAGCAGAGTGAAGGGGGCAGGAACATGTAACACACAGAGTGCAGAAGTCAGGAATGTGTCAAGCAAAATCAGTACAAAGGTCAGGAATAGCTAATGTACAGGGTGCAGAGGTCAGGAGTTAATAATGCACAGAGCTCAGAGATCAGGAGTGTGTAACGCACAGGGTACAAAGATCAGGCATAAGTAATGCACAGGGTGCAGAGGTCAGGACTAAATAACTCACAAAGTGCAGTGGTCACAAATAGGTAACACAAAGAGCGCAGGGGCCAGGAATAAGTGATGCCAGAATGTAGTGTAGTAGGTATTCACACATGTTTAGGGCATAATGTGTACTTGCAGCTTGCCACCCATGGAATACATGCACACACTTACATACATCCACTCACATATATACATATCACCTCTTCAAAAACCACCAAGTCACCATATCTGGCTGACACAAGCATCTTGGCTTTATCACTTAGGTAAACACCACCAGCTGCAAGGTGGGTTTCAGGAGAGCGTGGTAGAGGTTGGGAGATGGCCAGAACTTGGGGGTCAGAGTGGCTGAAACTCGGGGGGGGGGGGGGGGGGGCGCTATATTAGCCACTTGAGGATTCCCAGAGCTGAACAGAGATGTACAGATCACCACTTTAGGTTATACACTCATGCTATTACCTTACAGCAGTAAGGTGAGCGGCCTGTGAGCACAAAGATGGCACAACACTGAAGATTTTAGCTATATCTGTAGCACTTACTTTAGATGGTCAAGGGATACACCTATTAGAAAACCTGAATTTTTACATATGGACTTTTTATTTTATGTCATTATGTTTACCATGTTGAATATACCATTTTAATATAACATTTGTATTATTGCACTATATTTGCACCATTGGCTACTTTGAGCACTTAGTTTGGCAAGATATTAATGACCCGTCATCACGTTTATGGGAATATTCCTTTTTTTGCATTTATTTGCATTTATTTGTTTATTATGGATTTATTTTTGATTGGTAGGTCCATACCAGTTACACATCTCACATATAGGAGGCACAGGCAATTTCATCTATGTTTTTTTGAGTGCACTTTTCTAACAGAGCAGCACCAATATCATTTTACAGTTAATATCTCATCAATAGTTTTCTGAGTGTCCTTGCGGCGACATGCAGTAATATGTCTGTCAACGCACCATATTTACTAAATTACTAGATTTAATAAAGACAAATCCACTTTGCACTACAAGTGCACTTAGAAGTGCAGTCACTGTAGATCTGAGGGGGACATGCAAGGAAAATAAAAAAACAGCATTTTTGCTTGTACATGTTTGGAAGATAAAATCGGCAGAGCTTCCCCTAATTTCATAGTTGCCGACATTGCAAAAAAATATGTGGGACACTTTTTTGGCTGTAGGCGGAGCCATGCAATAATTAGGGGGCGGGGGCATTCGTTTGTAGGCGTGACCTACCCAAAAAATTGGTAAGTGTGGCGCGCGAAGCGCGCTGCGGCGAAAAATGGGCGTGGTTTACGTGGTAAAGTGGGCGTGGCTTAAATGGGCGTGGCTCAAGTGGGTGTGGTTAGAGTCTGAGATGAATGAGGGATGGAGAGGGAAAGGGGGAGAAGGAGAGGGGGAGAGGGGGAATGACGGGACAGCAACCCCAGATCCTAAACAATAGAAATATGTGTATTCTAGAAAGTTTAACAATCAGCAGATAAAGATACTCCAAACGCCAGGTGTTAACGCTTCAATCATCCCGGCACCATGGTTGTTATGGTGTCAGGATGATTGAAGCGCATTATTTCTATTATTACATTGTAATATAAAATTAAATCATTCAACTCACCATAATGCCGAATCAGTGGGATCCCTGAGCGTGTCACTAGCCACGTCGCCTGCGATCAGCAGAGTCTGTCCTTGCATCAGGTGCCCCCGGCAGAGTTTGTCCTTGCATCAGGTGCCCCCGGCAGAGTCTGTATAGACCCCCTCCATCAGTGCAGACCCCCTCCATCAGTGCAGACCCCCTCCATCAGTGCAGACCCCCCCCTCTATTAGTGCAGACCCCCTCTATTAGTGCAGACCCCCCTCTATTAGTGCAGCCCCCCTCTATTAGTGCAGCCCCCCCTCTATATGTGCAGACCCCCCCCCTCAATGCAGCCCCCCTCTATAAGTGCAGAACCCCCCTCAATGCAGCCCCCCTCTATAAGTGCAGCCCCCCCCTCAATGCAGCCCCCCTCTATAAGTGCAGACCCCCCCCTCACTGCAGCCCCCCTCTATAAGTGCAGCCCCCCCTCAATGCAGCCCCCCTCTATAAGTGCAGACCCCCCTCAATGCAGCCCCCCTCTA
Organism: Lithobates septentrionalis; assembly: GCA_037952835.1. NCBI lineage: Eukaryota > Metazoa > Chordata > Amphibia > Anura > Ranidae > Lithobates > Lithobates septentrionalis. The sequence continues at coordinate 1,120,248 of JBBDGP010002073.1, read as the reverse complement.
TAAGTGCAGACCCCCCCTCAATGCAGCCCCCCTCTATAAGTGCAGCCCCCCCCCCTCAATGCAGCCCCCCCCTCTATAAGTGCAGACCCCCCTCAATGCAGCCCCCTTCCATAAGTGCAGACCCCCCCTCAATGCAGCCCCCCTCTATAAGTGCAGACCCCCCCTCAATGCAGCCCCCCTCTATAAGTGCAGACCCCCCTCAATGCAGCCCCCCCCTCAATTAGTGCAGCCACCCCCCCCTCAATGCAGCCCCCCTCTATAAGTGCAGACCCCCCCACTCAATGCAGCCCCCCTCAATTAGTGCAGCCACCCCCCTCAATGCAGCCCCCCCTCTATAAGTGCAGACCCCCCCCAATTAGTGCAGCCACCCCCCCTCAATGCAGACCCCGCTCAACCCCCTTCAGTGCAGGTGCGGCCGGCCGATGTTCTGCCTGCCGAGAAAGTTCCCCTCGGCAAATATGGACCCCCTGTACTGCGCAGGTGCAGCGCTTGCGCAGTACGGGGCAGGGGAACTTAGTTTCGGCAAGACACGCCGCGCCGTCGCATTGTCTTCTCCTTCAGTGGATAGGGGAGGGGCCGAAGCGGCTGCACGGATCGAGCTCCCTTCCTCTCTCCACTACACAAGACAGTTACTAGGGGGAAGATAGAGCGGCGGCGCCGGCCGCCATTTTGCTGGAGCCAGCTGCTCCAAAACAAAAAAAAAAACATTCCCGATTTTCCTTATGGAAAATCCCGAATCGGGACACCCTCCATCCGGGACGAGGGTCCCAAAATCGGGATTGTCCCGGGAAAATCGGGACTGTTGGCAACTATGTAATTTCAGAGCTTCCCCTCAGATCTAAAGTGACTGCACTTCCAAGTGCACTTGTAGTTTAGTAGTTTTGCCTTTAGTAAATCAATCAATGTGAATTCGCCCTTATTGTAAGGTGTTGGCACAGACACAATGGGGTTGATTTACTAAAGGCAAAAAGACTGTGCACTCTGCAAGAGCAGTTGCTCCAGAGCTTAGTAAATGAGCAGAAGCTCTGCTGACTTCCATCATCCAATCATGTGCAAGCAAAAATGCTGTTTTTTTTTTTAATTTTCTGTGTAGGTGATTGGGTATTCCCTGCAAAGTGAAGCTTTACCTAATTTACTAAGCTCTGGAGCAACTGCACTTGCACTTTGCAAAGTGCACAGTCTACTGGCCTTTAGTAAGTCAACCTCATTGACTCATAGGGTTTTATTTATGAAAGGCAAATCCACTTTGCACTACAAGTGCAAACTACAAGTGCAAAGTGCACTTGAAATTGCACTGAAAGTGCACTTGGAAGTGCAGTCACCGTAGATTCGAGGGGGACATGCAAGGAAAATAAAAACCAGCATTTTAGCTTGTACATGATTGGATGATAAAATCAGCAGAGCTTCCCCTCATTTCAGATCTACCCCTCAGATTTAGAGCGACTGCACTTCCAAGTGCACTTTCAAGTGTAGTTTGCACTTGTAGTGCAAAGTGGATTTGCCTTTCGTAAATAACCCCCATAGTTGTTGATTTATTAAAGGCAAACAGACTGTGCACTTTGCAAAGTGCAGTTTCACTCTGCAAGTGCAGTTGCTTCAGAGCTTAGTAAATGAGGTAAAGCTTCACTATGCAATGAATACCCAATCACATGCAAGGAAAATAAAAAAATAATAATAATTTTTGCTTGCATATGATTGGATGATGGAAGTCAGCAGAGCTCTCCCTCATTTACTAAGCTCTGGAGCAACTGCATTTTTAGAGTGTAAGTGCATAGTCTATTTGCCTTTAGTAAATCAACCCCACTCGGGTTCATTTTGTGAAAGAGTGCAAAGTTTAACATCCATACCAATCAATCATGTTTCAGTCTAATGAAGTCTGTTCAGAAAGATCAATTCTTTTTGGTTGCTATGAGATACAGATTTTTTCCCTTTTCCCTATATAATAAATTGGATCACTTCTGATGGTGGTAGATATTAGATTACATGTATTGCATATACTGTATTGTTTGCTCTCTCATTGAGATAAAGGGAGACATTGGGGGTTATTTACGAAAGGCAAATCCACTTTGCACTGAAAGTGCACTTGGAAGTTCAGTCGCTGTAAATCTGAGGGGTAGATCTGAAATGAGGGGAAGCTCTGCTGATTTTATCATCCAATCATGTGCAAGCTAAAATGCTGTTTTTTATTTTCCTTGCATGTCCCCCTCGGATCTACAGCAACTGCACTTCCAAGTGCACTTTCAGTGCAAAGTGTATTTTACCAAAAACAACTAAATAACCCCCATTGGGAGTAACTTTTAGTGATTTGGTGAACAGCTCATCTTTTTGAAACATTCTGCTTTTCAATTAGCCGTCATTCTTCTGTATTGGAAGCCAAATACATGCAATATAAATTACAAGTGTTTGCAAAATGGCAATTAAAAGATGTAATCTTTCTGTTTAGGTCCCGGACAAGTTTCTGCCGTCACTCTGAATAATTACCATTCAACAAACACTCTGGGAGTAAACTGGACGGCAGCTGGCGGAAGAGTGGATTCGTATAGTATCAATATAAGAGGAGTGGTATCAAAAACAACACAAACAAATTCTACGCAAACAAATTTCACCGGATTACTGCCCGGCAGTTTATATACTGTCACTGTAGAGACAGATAGCGGGAACTGCAGCCAGACATCAATGTCGGTCATGGAGGCTACATGTGAGTACAAGCAGGGTCATGTGACTACAGCGCCATTTGTCATCTGCAATTTTTTTTTTAGTTGATTTTGTAATTAATGCCATTCTGTTGCTTCCCCAAAAAATCCACTGAGTGGTCCCTGAAAATGAAGACTGAATATTTACCTCTTTGGTGGGCAGTGAGTCCAAACTCCACTGTGTTTGAATGATACCACCTCTGGCAAAGTCTGCAGCTATTGGTACTTTCAGCAGTGTCCCCGCCGGGTGCTGTGCTTCCTCACATTCACTCCTAGATCAATAAAGGACACGTCGTAGGTGATACAGGGGACCAGTGGGATGAACCCTTGATCACACACATGGGACCAGGCACACCTAAAAGTGCCTGGGATGTGAAGACAGTTCTGAAGGCTGTATGGTCTGGACATTGGACTCTCTACCCACTTTAAAGTAGAACTATAGGCAGAACTTTTTTTCCTTTTTGGATAGAGTAATGGAGGGTTATAAGCCCATATCAGTTTATTTTTTGCCATTTGCATTTGCCCATTGGGGAAATTTACCTTCACTTCCTGTCCCATAGCCAAAACAGGAAGTGAGATAAAATCCCTGCAAATTAAGTGAATTCTTGGGGACCTCCAGGTCACCAGAACTAGTGTCCCTATTGGAAGATTTCCCCTCTATTACTTTTCTGGGGACAACCCAAAATTAGGGTTTTCTTTTACTTTCACTTTCAATGATAAAGGTAAACAGGACAAATAAAGAGGATGAATCTCCCGAATGGGGGCACAGACAGCAATAAAAAACTAATAGGTGTTGTAATCCATCCATTATAATATTCAGCAGAAAGAGGATGTTCTCAGAAAGAACTAAAGATGTGAGATCTTTACAATGCAAATGGATGAATCTTCCTCTGATGCTTATTGTATTTTGACAGCCAGTCCCGCCAGCTGTCCAAATACCCAAATAGCGCCTACATCTGATTGAGTGCAGCTGCTTTTCCTGTGACAACTTTCCTCCCAGGTCCTTTGATTTTTCTGTCAAGGGGTGTTGGGCGGGAGGCAACCCACTGATTGAATTTGGTACAGTATATGGCCAGCTTTACAGTTGCAGTCTTTGAACCTCTTGCATTTATCTCTGTGATGAGTAAGATTACCACAGGGCATAATATCCTAAGGAAGACCAGCAGTATAACAAAACCGATGAGCTGCAAACCTACACCTATTGTTCCTCACACCTAGCGCGCATTATGCTTTCAACACTCTTTGTTAATTCCCTCCATAGTATGTATTAATTTTAAAGCAGATACATTTTGTTCCATCTCACTATTTTTATTATCTAACAATGTTTTATTTTCAAACAGATCCCATCCCACCAGGTAGCATAGCCTTTCCTATGATAGGAACTAAGAATGTCACCTTATCTTGGGGAGATCCAGTAAATATGACCGGAGTGGTGAAGTCATATAATATCACTTATTGGAATTCTTCTTCTTCAATCATTGCTGGACCTGTGAGAAGCGACAATGCAAATGTCACCCTTCAAAACTTAATGTCGGGGTCCAATTACACCATCTCTGTGGTGACAGTCGGAGCGAAGGAGTATAAGAGCACGTCTGTGATTGGATTGGTCTGTACAAGTAAGTTTTTGATCCTCTAAAATGAGACATGTAAAATGTATCAATGGTTTCTATTCTTGCATGAGTTTTAATATTAAAGGGGCCTTTCCATATTGTGAGCGCCTAGATTTCCCAAAGTTCCCTCATCTGCTAAGGGGCATCTGCTATACAAAGGGTACTGAGCAAAGATTTATCCTCCCATGCCACCAAACGCCACTTCGATGCTGGGAAATCAATCCCGGAATCTCTCCACCATCCTGGTCTCACTGGTTCATTCTGCTGACTAGAGATGAGCTTTGGATTTAGGTTGAACATGAGTTTGGCCTGAATCCAACCTGTTTGTGGCTTTGTGAATGGCCAAACAAGCTGGCCACATTTGACCTGTTCATCCATCTGAATCCCCAAAGCCGGAAGGTAAACAAAGCATCTGGGGAGCTGCAAATCCTCTACACTTGCAAGGTACCATATTGAGGGACAAGAGCCTCGTTTTTTTTTTTTGTTCTATCTCACAAAAGGGTTATTGGATTCTGGAAGCCCTCTTTATAATGAAGGGGCCCCCCGAATATATCCATCTCAACCTCTAGGAGAATGACTACCGAATACATCAGTAGTCCTTAATACTCATTCCCAAATTTATATATATATATATATATATATATATATATATATATATATATATATAGAAAAAGAGTCCAAGAGGTTGCTGCACTTAAAAATTTCTTTGCTTTATTTCTCAAATTGTTCAGTAGGGATTTACAAAGCAAGTATAATCCAAAAACACAGGCACGAAATGCCTACACAGTTTCAGACACAGGTAGATTCAGATATGGATGGATGGATGGATTACGTCTCGGGCTAGTCAGCTTACGCCCTTCCTAAGATCCATTGAAGCACATCTGAGGGTTTCAATCCAATCATTCATTTAAATACAGGTTAAGTGAAGTACTTCACATATGGAATCAATATGGCTAATTAGTTCAAATCGCATACCATTTAACATCTATATATGCATCTATTTATCTATAACATGCCATTAAAACAAGGATAAGCAACAGGTGTCGAATCTCTCATTCTCTTCACTCTCATTATAGAATATTTGAAATACCTATAAAAACGCAGGGAAATGTTGCATTCATGAGTAAATACAAAAACAAAAAGAAAAAACAAAAAAGATATCCCCATCATGAAGTTATTTTATCTGGCTACTTTCATATACTTATTCCAACAGTTAAACAAATAAATAAAGATCCAAATCAACATTTAAGCCATATGGAGCAATTGTATTCAAAAAATGTATCCAGTATACTTCTCTTTTTCTTAGAATCAATTCACGGTTGCCCCCTCTCCTATTTTTCTCAATACCTTCTAGGACCATATACTTTAGTTGTGATACATTGTGGCCAAATTTCAAAAAGTGTCTCGCCAGCGGTAATTGGGTTAATATATCTCGTATTGAGTATTTGTGTCTCGCTATCCTATCTTTGATTTTTTGTGTAGTCTCCCCTACATAGACTAAACCGCATGGGCACTTTATGGCATAAATTACATATGAAGATTGGCATGTGTAGTAACCCCGTATGGGGATGTTGAAACCCCTATGTGGATGTGTAAAGTATTTACCTTTAATCATAGAGTTACATTGTATGCATGACAAGCAGGGATACGATCCCAGATTTTTAGGTCCCAGGAAGGTTAGTTTGGCTGCTGCAGCCACAGGTTGATCAGATTTAATCAATCGATCTCGTATCGTTCTACCTTTTCTATAGGAGGACATGGGTGGATTCCAGAATTCCTGTACCATGGGGTAACTGGATCTTAAAAGATTCCAATGTCTTTTGATAATTTGATTAATTTTGTTGGAGAAGGGATGGTACTGCATAATAAAGGGGATTCTCTTCTTTTCTTTTCGGGGTGATCGATTACTATCAGTATTAGGATGATCGATATTAACTAAAGCTTGCAGATATCTTCTACTAATAAGTTTGTTTTTTATTTCATCAAGTCTCTGATCACGGCGCAGCGGGTCACTCACGATCCGCTGCACCCTCATCATCTGACTTTTTGGGATGGATGAAAAAACGTTTGGGGGATGAAAGCTATTAAAATGTAGCAATTGATTGCGATCTGTGGGTTTCACATATAAGTCAGTAGTGATCTGCCCATTGTTCAATTTAAGAAGAGTATCAAGAAAGGAGATCTCATTTTTACCAATTTCAATGTTGAACTTTAATCCAGGTACTAAATAGTTAATGTATTTATCAAATAAGTATAGGCTTTCCATGTTGCCATCCCATATAGCGAAAATATCGTCCACAAATCTGTACCAACATTGGCAATGTTTTAAAAATAAATCATTGACATAAATAAAGGACGTCTCTATCATATTCATAAATGTGTTCGCATATGGGGGTGCAACATTTGAACCCATCGCTGCTCCATTCAGTTGCAAGAAATGAGTATCCCTGAAAAGAAAATAGTTCTCTTCAAGAGTAATTTTCAAAAGGTCAAGCAGAAATGAAATCTGTTCGGTTTTATAGATGCCTGATTGAATTAACAATCGCTGACATGCCTCTATTCCTAAATCATGTGGAATGATAGTAAATAAGCTAGAGACGTCCCATGATATCAGGATGGAATCTGATGACAAGTTTATATCTTGAATTTTTGACAAAAAGTCAGTAGTATCTCTTATAAATGATTTAGTGTTTAATAGCAATGGTGTCAAACACTTATCCAGATATTGTGCTAGATGTGTTGTCACAGATTCCATCCCTGATACAATGGGACGTCCGGGGGGATTTTTAGGGTCTTTATGAATTTTTGGTAACATATACAGTACCGGTGTGACTGGATATTCACATATCAAAAACTCCATAGTTTCATCATCAATGATTTTTTGTTTAACTGCCTTAGTTAGAGTTGTTTTTATCCTTTTTTGCACTTTAAAAACAGGACAGCAATCAAGTCTTTTATAAGTAAGGGTATCACTCAGATGTTTCATTATTTCATTTTCATACATGGATGTATCCATGACCACAATAGCTCCCCCCTTGTCAGCCGGCTTGATAGTGATATCATGCCGGGCTGACAAGGAGTTTAACGCTGCAATCTCATCTCTATTTAGATTGTGGGGTATATGGTCTCTCTTATCTCTGTCACACAAAAAACGTTTTATATCATTTTCCACTTTGTCTATATATACCTCTACAGCAGCACATGAAGTGGGTGGTACTTTAGTGCTTTTTGGTTTTAAACCCATGTTTTTGATCGATAATATTGATAATTCTTTAGTTGTGGCAGTGGGTACACCAGAATAATATGCTTTAAATCTTAATTGTCTAAAAAATCTATATAAATCCTGTTTAAGTACAAAATCATTCATTTTCTCTTTAGGGCAAAAGCCCAAACCCTTATTCAAAACACTTAGTTCAGTTTTAGACAAAACAATAGAAGAAATGTTATGTACCAGGTTTTCATCTAATGTCTCTGGCGGTTCTGGCGTCTGGTGGTTGCACCCCCTGCTGTGTCTTTTCTTTGTTCGCCGGCCGCCCCTCCTGGTCCGGATTCGGTCAGGTTCCCTGGTAAAAAAGGAGTAGTTGATACACTGGTGGATGATCCAGTAGATGTCATAGAGGAGTTTGAGCTAGCCAGATTTTTTCGTTGTATTTTTCTGTAGCCCTTTGAATGGTAATATGTAGGATCAGTCCAATTGTAGACACGATCGTTTTTATAATCTTCCCGATCTCGTTCAAGTTTTGTACGTTTACGGAATTGAATATTGGTGCGAAATCTTTCTAATTTATCATTATTCATTTTCTTGAATTGCTGTAGTTCCTCTTGATTAGAACATTGTTGTAGCTGTCTTTCAAGTTCAGCAATCTCCTGCTGTATGAGAGTCCTCTCTTGTTGCAAGAATTGCACAGTTAATGTCATGATATCAAAGGAACATTTATTGAGAATCTGGGCAAATTTGGTTTTAAAGTCTTTGTTCTGTGAAAAGAGGGTTGGAGTCAGGCGAACCCTCAGCCCTCTAGGTATCATTTGTAACTTATAGTATTCGGCTAATGTTACCTCGTGAAGTTCCATAGTGGTGGCTCTTTGCATTAGTTTCTCCATTTTTCTGGTAAGTTGTGTGACAGAGATAAGAGAGACCATATACCCCACAATCTAAATAGAGATGAGATTGCAGCGTTAAACTCCTTGTCAGCCCGGCATGATATCACTATCAAGCCGGCTGACAAGGGGGGAGCTATTGTGGTCATGGATACATCCATGTATGAAAATGAAATAATGAAACATCTGAGTGATACCCTTACTTATAAAAGACTTGATTGCTGTCCTGTTTTTAAAGTGCAAAAAAGGATAAAAACAACTCTAACTAAGGCAGTTAAACAAAAAATCATTGATGATGAAACTATGGAGTTTTTGATATGTGAATATCCAGTCACACCGGTACTGTATATGTTACCAAAAATTCATAAAGACCCTAAAAATCCCCCCGGACGTCCCATTGTATCAGGGATGGAATCTGTGACAACACATCTAGCACAATATCTGGATAAGTGTTTGACACCATTGCTATTAAACACTAAATCATTTATAAGAGATACTACTGACTTTTTGTCAAAAATTCAAGATATAAACTTGTCATCAGATTCCATCCTGATATCATGGGACGTCTCTAGCTTATTTACTATCATTCCACATGATTTAGGAATAGAGGCATGTCAGCGATTGTTAATTCAATCAGGCATCTATAAAACCGAACAGATTTCATTTCTGCTTGACCTTTTGAAAATTACTCTTGAAGAGAACTATTTTCTTTTCAGGGATACTCATTTCTTGCAACTGAATGGAGCAGCGATGGGTTCAAATGTTGCACCCCCATATGCGAACGCATTTATGAATATGATAGAGACGTCCTTTATTTATGTCAATGATTTATTTTTAAAACATTGCCAATGTTGGTACAGATTTGTGGACGATATTTTCGCTATATGGGATGGCAACATGGAAAGCCTATACTTATTTGATAAATACATTAACTATTTAGTACCTGGATTAAAGTTCAACATTGAAATTGGTAAAAATGAGATCTCCTTTCTTGATACTCTTCTTAAATTGAACAATGGGCAGATCACTACTGACTTATATGTGAAACCCACAGATCGCAATCAATTGCTACATTTTAATAGCTTTCACCCCCCAAACGTTTTTTCATCCATCCCAAAAAGTCAGATGATGAGGGTGCAGCGGATCGTGAGTGACCCGCTGCGCCGTGATCAGAGACTTGATGAAATAAAAAACAAACTTATTAGTAGAAGATATCCGCAAGCTTTAGTTAATATCGATCATCCTAATACTGATAGTAATCGATCACCCCGAAAAGAAAAGAAGAGAATCCCCTTTATTATGCAGTACCATCCCTTCTCCAACAAAATTAATCAAATTATCAAAAGACATTGGAATCTTTTAAGATCCAGTTACCCCATGGTACAGGAATTCTGGAATCCACCCATGTCCTCCTATAGAAAAGGTAGAACGATACGAGATCGATTGATTAAATCTGATCAACCTGTGGCTGCAGCAGCCAAACTAACCTTCCTGGGACCTAAAAATCTGGGATCGTATCCCTGCTTGTCATGCATACAATGTAACTCTATGATTAAAGGTAAATACTTTACACATCCACATAGGGGTTTCAACATCCCCATACGGGGTTACTACACATGCCAATCTTCATATGTAATTTACGCCATAAAGTGCCCATGCGGTTTAGTCTATGTAGGGGAGACTACACAAAAAATCAAAGATAGGATAGCGAGACACAAATACTCAATACGAGATAAATTAACCCAATTACCGCTGGCGAGACACTTTTTGGAATTTGGCCACAATGTATCACAACTAAAGTATATGGTCCTAGAAGGTATTGAGAAAAATAGGAGAGGGGGCAACCGTGAATTGATTCTAAGAAAAAGAGAAGTATACTGGATACATTTTTTGAATACAATTGCTCCATATGGCTTAAATGTTGATTTGGATCTTTATTTATTTGTTTAACTGTTGGAATAAGTATATGAAAGTAGCCAGATAAAATAACTTCATGATGGGGATATCTTTTTTTGTTTTTTCTTTTTGTTTTTGTATTTACTCATGAATGCAACATTTCCCTGCGTTTTTATAGGTATTTCAAATATTCTATAATGAGAGTGAAGAGAATGAGAGATTCGACACCTGTTGCTTATCCTTGTTTTAATGGCATGTTATAGATAAATAGATGCATATATAGATGTTAAATGGTATGCGATTTGAACTAATTAGCCATATTGATTCCATATGTGAAGTACTTCACTTAACCTGTATTTAAATGAATGATTGGATTGAAACCCTCAGATGTGCTTCAATGGATCTTAGGAAGGGCGTAAGCTGACTAGCCCGAGACGTAATCCATCCATCCATCCATATCTGAATCTACCTGTGTCTGAAACTGTGTAGGCATTTCGTGCCTGTGTTTTTGGATTATACTTGCTTTGTAAATCCCTATTGAACAATTTGAGAAATAAAGCAAAGAAATTTTTAAGTGCAGCAACCTCTTGGACTCTTTTTCTATATACAAGGTCGGTGGGAAGACCTGATTGCTGGCACTAAATCGTAAGCAGAGTGCGGTTCTCCTCCACAAGTGAATATATATATATATATATATATATATATATATATATATATATATATATATATAAATTATTTTTGGGGATATACTGTATATAAATTCATCTAGCGATGTAGAACTAGCATCATGATGACCCACTGCTCGATAAAGTTTTCCCTCTACAAGGACAATCTGCCACCCAAAGATGTTGACCTATCACATTCCTGTTGATAAATGACAGATCTCTATCTGCTACAGTGATGTTAACAAAGCAGCCGTGGATTCTGGGTTATATCATCCAGGATCCTTAACTGTTCATCTAAATTCTGTTATTTAATGGGAGTGCGTGGGCCAACGCTTAGTGGTAGAAAATTATTGTTGGGCAGTGGGAAAACATTGTTGGGAGGTGGGTTGTCCTAATTAACATGGGATTTCCATTACTGTGCGACACAATTGATGGTGTGGGGGTTTTCCTATATTCTAACCAGATCCTTTTCAAGGCATTCGACCTGAGTGGCAGAAAAGAGGAGGCACCCCCCCCATAAACCAAACCAGGCCACATGTCTTTCTACATTGGAGTGGTGCCTGGCCAGGAAAGTACACCCCCCCCCCCGTATGCATTTCCCATGTGGGGCGAGGTTGAATATCTGATGTTCCCCTTAAAATGTCAACCAGCCTGGGTGTACAGAAAAAGTAGGGCAGCAAGTGTGCACAGGGCATCACCGTTAGGGAGCAGGTTATTATGGTGGCCGCAAAAATATCATTGGAGGGTAGGTTGCGATGATTGATGCTGGATTTACACCATGTGAAATTGTTTAAATTTTCTTGTGTTTTGCAATTCATGACTGACTTTGACTCTGAGTTGGAATATGAGTAATAATGGGGTACCAAAGTACCCTGTACTCATTTCCACTTACTGTAAAGGGCGCTTCCAGGTTCAGATAGCTCCCCCTGTAAACCTCTGTATCCCTTCTGGGGGACAGGATAAGGGAATTATGCCCTTGTTCCTCAACATATGGACCAGGTGCCTTTGCCACTCCCATTGCAAGGTACCATCCTGATGTCTGGAATGCATGTGGCCTGGTGTGCTTTAGGAGGGGGGGGCTCACATGCTCACTGCCCTCCGTTTCAGCCCATTAATCAACTTTAATCAGAGCTTCACTATTTGTTTTTATCTACAGACACCCCATACCTGCATAGGCAGTTTTTTTGGTGAACTTACTCTTTAAATAGAATGCATCTCACTAGCACTCGAAGTTTTCCATCTTTGTATACTACATGCAAAGTCTCCCTCCCCTTCCAGAGCACAGGTGGAAGACAAAGAAACCTTGGGAATTCACCCCAGTACACAGGTCATAATGAACTTCCAGGAAGGTACTAACCCTTTGCTCACTCTCAGGACAGTTTCTTTCTTGTCGGACGATGTGTTGTCTTGGTAGGTGCATGCCTGTTCAATGTGCCAGGTTAAAGAAAGAACTACAATGCACCTCCTGACAGCCAGGCAAGCTAATATTTGGTCAAAGGTCCCCCTGGTTTCTGCAAGGTCTTACCCTGAACCATTCCACATAAGTTCGAATTTGCAGTGAATCCTTGTGATAATGACTAACCAATGCCTCCGATATTCGTGCTATTTTGCAGAAATTGTCTTGTTTTAAAATATTAGCAGTTGTCCTTAGCATTTATCAGTCCTTTTCACTTGGGAAATGAGTCCCAGCCTGGGGAAAAGTGCATATATACCTCCCAACCTGGCTATAGTTTTCAGGGCTGAAACTAAGATTGTTTTGCTATTGAAGGGAAAATCAACAAATACAAGAAGAGGTCTCCTCATCTACTCATCTTAAAGAAGAAAATCTCGTTTGGCTGTACTTCTCCTGTGGATCACAGGAATGCAGTTTGTTCTGCACTCCTGTGACCCATTTTCAGCTGACAGTGTGCGGTCAGCTGACGTTACAGAAGTGGTCCAGGCTCGGGAAAGATCGCGACCATATGGTCGGGATCTGCCCACATGCCTGAGCCGGCACCTGGCTCAGCCTCTCTGCCAGCTGCTGAGAGCCTGAGCCGGCCACTCCTGCCCCTCCACAGCCCAGTGCTGCAGTGAGCGTAGGGGGTCAGAGCAGAGAGCTGGTGACTGACAGTCACCAGCTCTCTGCTCATGGAGCACTGAGAACCGAGCGATCAGCGGTGTTTGATGATTTGATTCTCAGTATTAGAGCTGGCGAGGGACAGATGCTGCATCCACCTAGGTAGGTATGCTTCTAAAAAAAAAAAAAACATTCCCATACTTCTATATTAACTGCTATTATTAATGATTGATAACTCTTCTCTTTGGAAATGTTTTTCTGTTGATCATGATTTATTAGACATGTGCACAACCAAAAAAAATTTGTTCATTTTCGCTTTCGTTTCATTAGTTTATTATTTTTTTTCGTTTTTCGGGTCATTCGTTATGATCGCGATTCGTAAATTCGTTCATTCGTAAATTTGTAAATGCGTTCATTCGTACATTCGTTCATTCGTAATTCGAACATTTGTTCATTCGTACATTCGTTCATTCGTACATTTTTACATTTGTACATTCGTAAATTCATACATTCGTAAAATCGTACATTTGTAAATGAGAAAATTCGGAAATTTGTAAATTCGAAGTTTGAAAATCCAAAAACCCAAAAATTCAAAAATCTGAAATAGTAACTAACTATTAAATTATAGGTATTGTAATTTCCTTTCAAACTTGAATGTCAGTGAACGTAACAAATACAAATTTAACCGAAGTTACGAATTATCCAAAACGAATGCTGCATCTAAACAAATGGAACGGAACAAATTAATAATCAATAATAATAATATAACGTTGTTATTATTATTATTGTTAATTATTATTATTAATTCATTACGTTCCATTCCATTTTTTCGGATCATTCATAACTTCGGATAAATTTGTACGTGTTACGTTCACTAACAGCCAAATTTAAAAGGAAATTACAATACCTATAAATTAAAAGTTACTAGTAATTACTAAGCTGAGCTGAGCTATGAGTAAGCACTCAGTTCCGAGTGTGAAATGCGTCAGCTGATCCTGTACATCCTGCATGATTGTCTTGTACTTCTGATGGTCCCATTTTAATAATAAAGACAAGTTTTCTACTTCATCCGGTGTGCGGCATCCAGATCTTTCTATTCAACATTTAGTAATTACTAATAGTTAAGTTATTATTAGTTAACTATTATTTCAGATTTCCGAATTTTCGAATTTACAAATTTACGAAGTCACTAATTGACTAATGTATGAATGCACGAATGTACGAATGTAAATTGCGAATGTACGAATGCCCGAATTTACGAATGTCCAATTTTATCGAATTTAAGAATATTCGGAAAAAATTCGTTAAACGGGTTTTCGTTAATTTGGATATTCCCAAATTAACGAATTTGTCGAAATTCGTTAAAAGCGAATTCGGAACGAAACGAATTGCACATGCCTACGATTTATTATTATCATTGTAACTTCAATATCACACTCTGAATGTAACAATTCTTACTCTGGTTATTAATGTGACTTTTTTCCTTTATCCACAGAACCATTATCTGTGAAATTACCGCAGATTGTTGCCAAAACTACCAATTCTATGTTCCTGACCTGGACACAACCAGACGAGTATCAGAGCTCATACACCTACAGGGTGCAGACCAATGTAAACTCATCATCAACACTGATAAATAATACAACCGTGAGCAATGCATCGGCTACAATAGGAAATCTGACAGCGGGAGAGACCTATACATTCACTATATATACAATATCTGCCTGTAACTCCACTGAATCAGACCCCGTGCCTATAACTGACTGCATCCGTAAGTATTGCCGAACTGAAAAAGTGAGTCCTAAAAGCCAACAAACACTCTTTGCTTTGTATATTAGAGTTTCTGCAAGTAGTTCTTATTCACATTTGCAGCATTCACAACAGCCAATCCGATTCCGCCTATCATTCTCACACACTTCACTGGATTTCTTTAAAACGGATCAGTTTTTCACAAGTGAACTTTTTAGGAATAGCATTTTTCATGTAGATTTTTTGGCTTAATTACAAGTATCACCGAGCAAAAATAGTTATTTAGCTTACCAACCACTTAGAGGCTGATGTCCCTCACTGCCATTACCTCCACTGGCTTCTGCTAGCCCAATGTATTCAATTTATTATAAGAAGCAATCCACAGCTTTGCGCAAGCTACATCACCAACCTCATCTCAAAATATCACCTCCTACTCTCTAACCCCCTCACCACCCCTTCCCATACTCACCTCCATGACTTCTCCAGAGTCTCTCCCTTCCTTTGGAACTCCCTACAGCAATCCATTCAGCTATTCTCTACTAGACATGTGTGATTCGTTTGGTTCCAAAATTTTCATTATTTGGAGCTTTGGATGTACCTGAATTTCCAAATTGCAATAGTAACAAATTTAAACGAATGCGAAATAATGAAACTAAAGCGAATTTGAAAACAATTTTGAAATATAAACATATTGCTAACTATTGCTGATTTCCTTTAACCAGTTGCCGACCGCCACACGCCGATGTACGTCGGCAGAGCGGCATGGGCAGGCAAAAGGGCTTACCTGTACGTCCCTGCCTGCCCGCGGGTGGGGGGTCCAACCGGACCCCCCCCCCCGGTGCCTGCGGCGGTCGGCAAATCTCCCCCGGCGATCGGTGGTGAGGGGGAGGCCATCCATTCGTGCCCCCCCCCTTGCGATCGCTCCCAGCCAATGGGATCATTTCCCTGCCTCTGTATTGTACACAGAGGCAGAGGAAATGATGTCATCTCTCCTCGGCTCGGTATTTTCCGTTCCGGGCCGAGGAGAGAAGACTGGAATGTGAGTGCACAACACTACACACACACAGTAGAACATGCCAGGCATACAAAACACCCCGATCCCCCCCCCCCCGATCGCCCCGATCCCCCCCCAATCACCCCCCCCCCTGTCACAAACTGACACCAAGCAGGTTTTTTTTTTTTTTCCTGATTACTGCATGGTGTCAGTTTGTGACAGTTACTGTGTTAGGGCAGTGAGTATTAGCCCCCTTTAGGTCTAGGATACCCCCTAATAAAGTTTTAACCCCTTGATCACCCCCTGTCACCAGTGTCACTAAGCGATAATTTTTCTGATCGCTGTATTAGTGTCGCTGGTGACGCTAGTTAGGGACGTAAATATTGAGGTTCGCCGTCAGTGTTTTATAGCGTCAGGGACCCCCATATACTATCTAATAAATGTTTTAACCCCTTGATTGCCCCCTAGTTTACCCTTTCACCACTGATCACCGTATAACCATTATGGGTGACGCTGGTTAGTTCGTTTATTTTTTATAGTGTCAGGGCACCCGCCGTTTATTACCGAATAAAGGTTTAGCCCCCTGATCGCCCGGCGGTGATATGCGTCGCCCCAGGCAGCGTCAGATTAGCGCCAGTACCGCTAACACCCACGCACGCAGCATACGCCTCCCTTAGTGGTATAGTATCTGTACGGATCAATATCTGATCCAATCAGATCTATACTAGCATCCCCAGCAGTTTAGGGTTCTCAAAAACGCAGCGTTAGCGGGATCAGCCCAGATACCTGCTAGCACCTGCGTTTTGCCCCTCCGCCCGGCCCAGCCCAGCCCACCCAAGTGCAGTATCGATCGATCACTGACACTTACAAAACACTAAACGCATAACTGCAGCGTTTGCAGAGTCAGGCCTGATCCCTGCGATCGCTAACAGTTTTCTTGGTAGCGTTTTGGTGAACAGGCAAGCACCAGCCCCAGGCAGCGTCAGGTTAGCGCCAGTACCGCTAACACCCACGCACGCACCGTACACCTCCCTTAGTGGTATAGTATCTGATCAGATCTATACTGGCGTCCCCAGCAGTTTAGGGTTCCCAAAAACGCAGTGTTAGCGGGATCAGCCCAGATACCTGCTAGCACCTGCATTTTGCCCCTCCGCCCGGCCCAGCCCAGCCCACCCAAGTGCAGTATCGATCGATCACTGTCACTTACAAAATACTAAACGCATAACTGCAGCGTTCGCAGAGTCAGGCCTGATCCCTGCGATCGCTAACAGTTTTTTTGGTAGCGTTTTGGTGAACTGGCAAGCGCCAGCGGCCTAGTACACCCCGGTCATAGTCAAACCAGCACTGCAGTAACACTTGGTGACGTGGCGAGTCCCATAAGTGCAGTTCAAGCTGGTGAGGTGGCAAGCACAAGTAGTGTCCCGCTGCCACCAAAAAGACAAACACAGGCCCGTCGTGCCCATAGTGCCCTTCCTGCTGCATTCGCCAATCCTAATTGGGAACCCACCGCTTCTGCAGCGCCCGTACTTCCCCCATTCACATCCCCAACCAAATGCAGTCGGCTGCATGAGAGGCATTTTCTTTATGTCCTCCCGAGTACCCCTACCCAACGAACCCCCCCAAAAAAGATGTCGTGTCTGCAGCAAGCGCGGATATAGGCGTGACACCCGCTATTATTGTCCCTCCTGTCCTGACAATCCTGGTCTTTGCATTGGTGAATGTTTTGAACGCTACCATTCACTAGTTGAGTATTAGCGTAGGGTACAGCATTCCACAGACTAGGCACACTTTCACAGGGTCTCCCAAGATGCCATCGCATTTTGAGAGACCCGAACCTGGAACCGGTTACAGTTATAAAAGTTACAGTTACAAAAAAAAGTGTAAAAAAAAATAAATAAAAAAAAATAGTTGTCGTTTTATTGTTCTCTCTCTCTCTATTCTCTCTATTGTTCTGCTCTTTTTTACTGTATTCTATTCTGCAATGTTTTATTGTTATTATGTTTTATCATGTTTGCTTTTCAGGTATGCAATTTTTTATACTTTACCGTTTACTGTGCTTTATTGTTAACCATTTTTTTGTCTTCAGGTACGCCATTCACAACTTTGAGTGGTTATACCAGAATGATGCCTGCAGGTTTAGGTATCATCTTGGTATCATTCTTTTCAGCCAGCGGTCGGCTTTCATGTAAAAAAGCTAATTAGCCTCTAGACTGCTTTTACAAGCCGTGGGAGGGAATGCCCCCCCCCCCCAACGTCTTCCGTGTTTTTCTCTGGCTCTCCTGTCTCAACAGCGAACCTGAAAATGCAGCCGGTGATTCAGCCAGCTGACCATAGAGCTGATCAGAGACCAGAGTGGCTCCAAACATCTCTATGGCCTAAGAAACCGGAAGCTACGAGCATTTTATGACTTATATTTTCCTGGATGTAAACAGCGCCATTGGGAAATTGGGAAAGCATTTTATCACACCGATCTTGGTGTGGTCAGATGCTTTGAGGGCAGAGGAGAGATCTAGGGTCCAATAGACCCCAATTTTTTCAAAAAAGAGTACCTGTCACTACCTATTGCTATGATAGGGGATATTTACATTCCCTGAGATAACAATAAAAATGATTAAAAAAAATAAAAAATGAAAGGAACAGTTTAAAAATAAGATAAAAAAAAATAATAATAATAAAGAAAAAAAAAAAAAAAAGCACCCCTGTCCCCCCTGCTCTCGCGCTAAGGTGAACGCAAGCGTCGGTCTGGCGTCAAATGTAAACAGCAATTGCACCATGCATGTGAGGTATCACCGCGAACATCAGATCGAGTGCAGTAATTTTAGCAGTAGACCTCCTCTGTAAATCTAAAGTGGTAACCTGTAAAGGCTTTTAAAGGCTTTTAAAAATGTATTTAGTTTGTCGCCACTGCACGTTTGTGCGCAATTTTAAAGCATGTCATGTTTGGTATCCATGTACTCGGCCTAAGATCATCTTTTTTATTTCATCAAACATTTGGGCAATATAGTGTGTTTTAGTGCATTAAAATTTAAAAAAGTGTGTTTTTTCCCCAAAAAATGCGTTTGAAAAATCGCTGCGCAAATACTGTGTGAAAAAAAAAATGAAACACCCACCATTTTAATCTGTAGGGCATTTGCTTTAAAAAAATATATAATGTTTGGGGGTTCAAAGTAATTTTCTTGCAAAAATAAATTATTTTTTTATGTAATCAAAAAGTGTCAGAAAGGGCTTTGTCTTCAAGTGGTTAGAAGAGTGGGTGATGTGTGACATAAGCTTCTAAATGTTGTGCATAAAATGCCAGGATAGTTCAAAACCCCCCCAAATGACCCCATTTTGGAAAGTAGACACCCCAAGCTATTTGCTGAGAGGCATGTCGAGTCCATGGAATATTTTATATTGTGACACAAGTTGCGGGAAAGAGACAATTTTTTATTTTTTTTATTTTTTTTTGCGCAAAGTTGTCACTAAATGATATATTGCTCAAACATGCCATGGGAATATGTGAAATTACACCCCAAAATACATTCTGTTGCTTCTCCTGAGTACGGGGATACCACATGTGTGGGACTTTTTGGGAGCCTAGCCGCGTACGGGACCCCGAAAACCAAGCACCGCCTTCAGGCTTTCTAAGGCCGTAAATTTTTGATTTCACTCTTCACTGCCTATCACAGTTTCGGAGGCCATGGAATGCCCAGGTGGCAAAAACCCCCCCCAAATGACCCCATTTTGGAAAGTAGACACCCCAAGCTATTTGCTGAGAGGTATAGTGAGTATTTTGCAAACCTCACTTTTTGTCACAAAGTTTTGAAAATTGAAAAAAGAAAAAAAAAAGTTTTTTTTCTCGTCTTTCTTTATTTTCAAAAACAAATGAGAGCTGCAAAATACTCACCATGCCTCTCAGCAAATAGCTTGGGGTGTCTACTTTCCAAAATGGGGTCATTTGGAGGGGTTTTATGCCATCTGGGCATTTTATGGCCTTCAAACTGTGATAGGTAGTGAGGAGTAAAATCAAAAATGTACGCCCTTAGAAATCCCGAAGGCAGTGATTGGTTTTCGTGGCCCCGTACGCGGCTAGGCTCCCAAAAAGTCCCACACATGTGGTATCCCCATACTCAGGAGAAGCAGCTAAATGTATTTTGGGGTGCAATTCCACATATGCCCATGGCCTGTGTGAGCAATATATCATTTAGTGACAACTTTTTGTAATTTTTTTTTTTTTTTAGTCATTATTCAATCACTTGGGACAAAAAAAATGAATATTCAATGGGCTCAACATGCATCTCAGCAATTTCCTTGGGGTGTCTACTTTCCAAAATGGGGTAATTTGTGGGGGTTTTGTACTGCCCTGCCATTTTAGCACCTCAAGAAACGACATAGGCAGTCATAAATTAAAGGCTGTGTAAATTCCAGAAAATGTACCCTAGTTTGTAGACGCTATAACTTTTGCGCAAACCAATAAATATAAACTTATTGACATTTTTTTTACAGACATGTGGCCGAATACATTTTGGCCTAAATGTATGACTAAAATTGAGTTTATTGGATTTTTTTTAGAACAAAAAGTAGAAAATATAATTTTTTTTCAAAATTTTCGGTCTTTTTCCGTGTATAGCGCAAAAAATAAAAACGGCAGAGGTAATCAAATACCATCAAAAGAAAGCTCTATTTGTGGGAAGAAAAGGACGCAAATTTCGTTTGGGTACAGCATTGCATGACCGCGCAATTAGCAGTTAAAGCGACGCAGTGCCAAATTGTAAAAAGTGCTCTGGTCAGGAAGGGGGTAAATTCTTCCGGGGCTGAAGTGGTTAAAGACTGTGTATAATGTTAGAATATAGCCTTCTTCCGAATTTGGATTTTGAAAAGAACAGAATAAAACATTAAAAAATATTAAAATATTAAAAGAGTAAAACAGAACAGAATAGAATATAAAATAAAAAATTAGAATAAAATACGTTAGAAAATAAAGGAATATAATAGAAAAGAATAGAATATAATATAAAAAATAGAATAGGTTAGAATGGAATAGAATAGATGATCACAGAGGTCAGCAAAACTCGATATTTTTAATTCAAATTTGACTCAAATACTTAGAATCCATTTGAAAAATTTGAATTTGGTTGAAAAACAATAAACAAAACAAAACTAATTTTGTTACGAATGCAACCAAACTAAATTAGTAACTTAACGAATTGATCCAAAATGATTTTCGTTCTGCACATGTCTATTCTCTACTCTTAAAAAAACGTATCTTTTTCTAGAAATCCTATCCCAACTCCACCTTCAAACTGAACTTTTACTTTCTCCATCAGCTCATTCCTTAAACGTAATGCCTTTGGTATCACTAGCCCCACTGTATTGAATTGTATTACTGTACTCTCTCCCTTATTTTGCACAAATTGTTGACCCTATATAAATGCTATATATTCATAATAAATAATAATAGGATCTTTTCTTCTGCTTGAAAAAGTTCAATCATTTTGAATGCTATAGCGAAAGAAAAGAATCCACAGAAACTTTTCAAAGCTGCTAAGAAGTAACGGTGCACCAGTCAACAGGCATTTTTTTTTGCAGGGGAATGCAAAACAGGTATTTAAACCCCTTTTAGGCTGCTTTCACACTGAGACGCTTTACAGGCGCTATAGCGCTAAAAGTAGCGCCTGCAAAGCACCTTGAAAGAGCCTCTCCTCACATTCCAATGTGAAAGCCCGAAAGCTCTCACTGGACAGTAAAAAAAGTCCTGCAAGCCGCATCTTTGCAGCGGTGTACACAGCGGTGTTGCAGCGCTGTAGGAGCTTCCTTCAGGTGTTTTTTTTTTCACCACTGTGGTTTTTATTTTTTTGCTAAACAAGCAAAAACATTTTGAAAAAAAAAAAAACGTTTTTCCTTGTTTCTGTAATAAAGTTTTGCAAACAAGCAATTTTTCTTCTTCACTGGTGTGCGCTGATGAGGCTGCACTGATGGGTATATTTGGGCACACATATGTTGAACTGATGGGCACTGATAAGTTGCACTGATGGGCACTGATGTTGCAGCACCAATGTCACTGATAGGCAGCATTGTAGGGCACTAATAAGGCTACACTGATGGGCACTGATAGGGTGCACTGATGGGCACTGATAACCTGCACTGATGGAGCTGCACTGGTAATAAGTGTAAACGATGTACTCACTGTGCCCTGTTAGACTTACCAACTATTGGCTCTCCTTTCCTCACACAGTGACGGCGCGTGAGGAAAGCAATGCTGATAACTAGCAAGTCTGTTTACATGTGACCAGCTGTGATTGGGCACAGCTGATCAGATGGTAAAGGGCTACTGAGATTGGTCCTTTATCACTATCTGTGATTAGCTATGTCCAAAGGACATGGAGGTAACAGAGCGTGCCCAATGCGTGACCCGGGGGCGCACGGGAGGCATGTATGTGAAAATGGACATCCTCTCAGAACCAAAGAGCTGCGCTGTAGCCATCTTTCGGCTATAGTGCAGGCAGAAACTGATTACATGCCACCACATTCATTTATGTGCCCCAAGGAGGTTTATGCCATAAAGTGCTAGTATGCACCACAAAACTTATGGCAAAGTGTAATTGAACAAGCTGAAGTTGGAAGCTGATTGGCCACCATGTACAGCTACAGCAGATTTTGTATTCTCCGGTTTTAGTAAATCCCCCTTACAGTCTAGATCACCTACATTCAGAGATTCAAGGTCTTTGCTCCCCATTCTTCCAACACAGATGATGCTGCTATGGGCAGGATCCCCCCTCAGCCCCCCATCTTTGCTGTAGAACCCCTGCACCCTTTTTTAATAAGATCTGTATGCGTACCTTTTTTACTAATAAAAATTTATTTTTCCTGTTAGCTACTGGACAAGCTGTCGGTGCCTCAGTGAGCAGTAACACATCAGTGAATTCTCTATTTGTGAGCTGGACCGCACTACAAGGAAAAGTGTCTAATTATACCGTCACTATAACAGAATATGTCAATAACACAATGCAGACTGGCACAATACAGCCTAACATGACGCAAGTAAATTTTACTGGATTATTACCAGGAAGAGTCTACAATGTAACAATAGTGACAGTCAGCAGTTCCTGCAGCCAGACAGCCCCTTTACTGACACAGGCCACATGTAAGTATGATTAAGGTCATGTGTCTTCAATGATCATAGTATAGTGATTGTCTGCGCTATTATATAGTGAATGTGATAACAATAAATCCTAATTGGATACCCAGAATTGCTGCAAAACCTAGTGATTTCACAAATACATGTGCATAAGTAAGTCAGTAAAATCATTTTGTGCTATTCCATTTTTTTTGATTAAATAAACAATGTGATATAAATGTAAACTAAAATCTTACAATAAAAAAGTCCAGTGATGGTTATGAATCAATAAAAAGAATCAATTCCCAATTCAATAATATTATGATCCAATAGTGACTGTGATCCAAATATAAACACTGTGATCAATGTGCAGTCCTTCAATGAATAGATCCAATAACCTTCTTAATAAAACTTCAGAGAGTCTATGCGCTGCCACCAACACCTCAGTGCTCACAGGACTCTCACCTCATATCCACAGAATGTAAGCCTTGTGTATTATTAACCTCCCTGGCGGTATGATTATTTCGGATTTTAGGTGCTGAAAGCGGTACAATTATTTTGCATGGAAATTTGGCGTTTTATATTGTAGGTCTGTAAATCTTAACAATAACAAATTTAAATCTGTCCAAACCAGAGTCTAGTAGATATCCCGGGTATGATAAAGTTTGAAACACAAAAACATAAATTATAATATAATAAATAAAAATAATTAATTTAAAAAAATAAAAATAAATAGTAATAAAATAAATTTCCCCACGATTCACTATCGCTCAATTCTGCAAGTGTTCTAATTTATTATCGCTCTTTTCTAGCTGGTCTAAAGCCACTTTTGACGTAAAGGGACACTTTTTGGTTGCTATGGACAATTTCCAGTTTCCAGGCAGAAAGAACAGTGTATATCATGTAAAACTGCATGCAGGGCATGGGCCAAAGCACTGGGGACAAAAGGGATGTGAAATCATTTCATACAGTACTGTAATCTGTAAGATTACAGTACTGTATGTGTTATGATTTTTACTTTTTTTTTAATTTGCCGCCAGGCTCCGCCCCCGTGCGTCGCGACGCTCGCAGGGAACGGAGCCTGGCAAGGAGAGGCTTCGGAGGAGGACAGAGCCCTCGGACACTGCGGGGGACATCGCAGGATCCCGGGGACCAAGGTAAGTAAGGAGGCACCAGGATCCTGCGATGCGATCCCGAGTGTGTGGGTTACCGCTAATGGTCCTGAATTTTAACCCCGAGCCACAATCGGGAAAACCGCCAGGGAGGCTATGGACAAGTTATTCCCTCATGCCGGAAAACTGCTCCGCAGATCCTCTCTCAGAAGGTCCGGGACCATGTGTGGGGGTAGGGTAAACAGACAAGCCTCCAATCGTGCATTAACGTAACCAAACCAATTTATTTAAAAGTATAAAATATGCTTACATCTAAGCACAGTTAAAAGTGCTTCAAACAGCAAAAACAGTGGTGTTTCCGCCTCTCACATCACTTCCGGTCCGCTCCGTCTTATGGCCACGCCCTATGCGTTATGGCACGTCACATGACTTCTTTAGGGGGCTTAACGTGACGTGACATACCGCTGTTTTTGCTATTTGAACCACTTTTAACTGTGCTTAGATGTAAGCATTCTTTAAACTTTTAAACTTTTTTAAACTTTTTAAATAAATTGGTTTGGTTACATTAATGCACCCCAACACATGTTCCTGGACCTTCTGGACCTTCTGAGAGAGGATCTGCGGAGCAGTTTTCCGGCATGAGGGAATAGCCTGTCCTTAATTATACTCAAGGCTTATATTCTGTGGAAAAACGAAAAAAAGTACTCTTGCGCACTGGTGTGTTAGCTAAAAAAGTTCAAGAAGGACTATGGACTTCGGCTTTGCTGCTCCCGAAGGATGGGATTATCCTAATAGTGAAAAACAAAGAAAGAAACAAGAGAGCGCACCAGCCTAGCGCATTATCCTTGGCAAGTTTATTAAATTAAAAACAAGGTAAAAAGCTACTCACAAAAGTCGCAGGTAAAATTGCATATCGAACGCACAAAGGCAATAGTTCCAGTGGTAGGCAGCTGTCCAGGTCCCAGGAGGGAGGCACACGGACCGCCGCTGGCTTACGCGTTTCAAAGGTTTGACCTTCTTGAGGCTCTGAAGAAGAAGGTCAAACCTTTGAAACGCGTAAGCCAGCGGCGGTCCGTGTGCCTCCCTCCTGGGACCTGGACAGCTGCCTACCACTGGAACTATTGCCTTTGTGCGTTCGATATGCAATTTTACCTGCGACTTTTGTGAGTAGCTTTTTACCTTGTTTTTAATTTAATAAACTTGCCAAGGATAATGCGCTAGGCTGGTGCGCTCTCTTGTTTCTTTCTTATATTCTGTGGATATGAGGTGAGAGTTCTGTGAGCACTGAGGTGTTGGTGGCGGCGCATAGACTCTCTGAAGTTTTATTAAGAAGGTTATTGGATCCATTCATTGAAGGACTGCACATTGATCTCAGTGTTCATATTTGGATCACAGTCACTATTGGATCATAATATTATTGAATTGGGACTGGACTTTTTTATAGTAAGAATCCAGTTTACATTTATATCACATTGTTTATTTAATCACATAGAATGGAATAGCGCAAAATCATTTTATTCACTTACATGTGTCTTCAATGCTTTGTCAAAGTTAAATTAAAAAAAATAGCAAATGTGCGCCATTTCACTGAATGGTACAAAAAAAAAGTTTTGTTTAAAGGACAAATATGACAAAAAAGGTATTGTATGATGATAATACTATGCATTTAATAGTGATATTCCACATATGCTTTTGTTTTTAATTTCACATATCTATTATTTAGACTTTTCTCCATATACAGTATATACAGTTACATAGTTACATAGTAAGTGAGGTTGAAAAAAGACACAAGTCCATCAAGTCCAACCTATGGACTTGATGGGCAGTTTATCTGGAAAAAATTCACAGCACTTTACTTTTTCCACATTTTTTAATATTACCGCCTTATTCCAAAATGGATTAAATTCATTATTTTCCTAAAAATTCTACAAACAATCCCCCATAATGACAATGTGAAAGAAGTTTGAAATCTTTGCAGATTTAGTAAAAATAAAAAACGAAAAAATTATATGTACATAAGTATTCACAGCCTTTTCTACACTCAGAATTGAACTCAGGTGCCTCCTGTTTCCACTATTCATCCGTGAGATCTTTCTACAACTTGATTGGAGACCACCTGTGGTAAATTCAGTTGATTGGACATGATTTGGAAAGGCACACACCTGTCTATATAAGGTCCCACAGTTAACAGTGCAAGTCAGAGCACAAACCAGGCCATGAAGTCCAAGAAATTGTCTGTAGACCTCAGAGACAGGATTGTATGGAGGCACAGATCTGGGGAAGGGTACAGAAACATTTCTACAGCATTGAAGGTCCCAATGAACACAGTGGCCTCCATCATCTGTAAATGGAAGAAGTTTGGAACCAACAGGACCCTTCCTAGAGTGGACTGACCGGCCAAACTGAGCGATAGGGGAGAAAGACCTTAGTCAGGGAGGTGACCAAGAAACTGATGGTCACTCTGACAGAGCTTCAGCATTTCTCTTTTTTCTTTAACATAACAAAATGTGTTAAAAATGAAGCGATGTGAATACTTTTGCGGATGCACTCTTCATGCAGACCCGGCTGAAAAAAGGGACAGGGGTTGGGACAAAGGTTTTTTTAAAAACTTTTCTTTTTAAACTATTTATTATTTGAACGAAAGGTGACCATTGTGAACACCCCTACCATCGTATTCCTTCAAAGCAGATGATTATTCTTCCATCTCATTGACTTGTTTTTTTTTCTTACATTGTTATATTTTGAAGTCATTAAAGTGGAACTTCATCCCACAGGGAAAGTTCTGCTTGTTTGTATCCTCCCACCCCTTCACTGCCACATTTGGCACTTTTTTTTGGGTGGGGGGGGGGAGGGGGGCGACAGGTACCTTTTGACAGGTACCCTTTCTCACTTCTGGGCAGGTCGTTGCGGTGATCTGAGTGGAAGTTCATCCCACCTCTCCCACACATCACAGGTCCCAGAAGACTGCGGGACCATTTGCAAAGCGCAGCGTGGGCTACGTGGCTCGTGCATGGATTGTAGGAAACCGGCAGTAAAGATGCCGGCATCTGGAATCAAAGCTGATTGAAGAATCGGCTTGGGTGAAGACATCGTTGGATCCCTGGACAGGTAAGTGTCCTTATAATAAAAGTCAACAGCTACAGTATTTGTAGCTGCTGACTTTTAATTTTTTGGGGGAGACTGGAGCTCCTTTTTAATTTTAAATATAACTTTTGGGGAGCAGGTAGAAAGATCTGTGTGTCTGTCATGGCCACCATAGAACAGAGAACTGATGGCTCCTAATTAACAAAGGAGCTTGCCTGTGCTCCATTTTTTATACTCAGAAGAGTGGTGTAAGAATTATGCTTGCACCACTCATTGTTAATTCATCCCATTATATGTATACTTTTTAAAGCAGATTTCATGCATCTCACTAATTTTTTGCCTAACATTGTTTTATCTCCAAACAGATCCCACCCCACCGGGCAGCATAAACTTTACTATGATAGGAACTAAGAATGTCACCTTATCTTGGGGAGATCCAGTAAATATGACCGGAGTGGTGAAGTCATATAATATCACTTATTCGAAGTCTTCTTCTCCTTCAAACATTTCTGGAACTGTGATAAGCAACACAACAAATGTCACCCTTCAAAACTTGATATCGGGGACTAATTACAGTGTCTCTGTGGTGACGGTCATACCCTGGGGGTATCAGAGCACATCTGTAATTGGATCAGTCTGTACAAGTAAGTATTTGCTCCTTGAGCCTAGGTTCACACTTGTGTGATGTGGGAACCAGTGCGATTACAGCGCCGGTTGCCACATCGCATCCCTCCCGCAGGCAGTTCACACTGCCCTCTGCAAACCGCTGCGGGTGTCAATACATTGTTAATGACACCCCCAGATCTGTTCACAGATCGCAGTGCGAACTGTGAACTTGCACAGGAATCGGATCACATAGGTGAGAATACCCATGCGATCTGATTTCAGTCCCTTCACCTTTTTTGTGTGAATTCAATGTGAGTTTAGCCATTGCACAGACATCGCATGCAAACGGCCCTGCAGTGCGGGTGCAAAATCACATGCGATGTCTGTGTTCGCACAAATGTGAACCTAGCCTTAAAAGCTATATTTAAAAAGTGTTACAGTATTTTGAAAAGGTCTTGTGAGTGCCCAGATTCTTGATTGACCCCCCCCCCCCCCCACATCTTTACTGGAGGTCAGCAGGAGAAGCCAGTAAGAACTGTAGAGAACCCAGAAGTTTGACACAACCAGAAGTGTTGGTTTCCCAGTGGACTTTAGAAGATGATCTTACAGCATCAGAGTGGTGTTCAATGGTGCGGGCAGTGGGAAAGATAAGTATTTAGAGTCATCACTTATAAGTGTTCATTTTTTTGGTAACTCTTGTATGGTGACAGGGTCCCTTGGTGCATAATGACCTATGTACATTGGTAAAGCTCCAAGATTTCTTTGTCCTCTCTCTCTGCTCTAGAAGAGGAAGGAGACCTTGCATGTCTTATTATAAGACAGATGACTTTTAGAGCTAGTTTATATTGTTGCTTTTTAGGTCTCATGCACACGGGTGCCTGGGGCTGTACAATGTACAATTTGGGTGTATTCCTCCAACCAGAAACTACAGATGCTGCCTACAACCTGCCCATAGTTATTAATGGCTGCCCATGGATATACGCCAGTACTTGCTTAACACACATTGCATTTTTTGTTCCTAGCTATGTCTGTGTGCAAGCAGAGCACTAGTAGGGTAATAGGGGAAGGACCATGTAAAAACTTTAGCTACCTAGGCTTTAGCTGTAAGGCTGCATTCACACCTGAGTGTTTCGTTTTCAGGCGGAAAGTCGTGCGCTTTTACCGCGATTTTGCCGTGATTTTTACCACATTTGTTTTTGCTGCGATTTTGCACAGGGCAAAAGGCCACCAATGTAAAAAGCAGAAAAACGCTTGTAATCTGCCCAAAAAGAAGCTGATATACTTTTTTGAGCTTCAGACGTTTTGCTTCAGGTGACAAAATGCTTAGATGTGAACAGGTGCCATTGAAATGAATGGGATTTTGCTTGTTGGATGTTTTTTGGGTGTTTTTTTCAGGTGTTTTTTTTTTTGGGGTGTTTTACGAGCTGAAAGCGCTTAGGTTTGAATGCAGCCTAAAGTTACAATATGATGTTAACAATGTGAAACACAATCATAGAATACGATTTTCTGATTAGGGGAGGCAATGAACGAAGACAAGAAGAGGTCTCCATATCTACTTAGCTTATCGCTGTTATTAAAGATAATGATGAAAATGATAACTCTTTTCTTTTGCAGTGTTTTTCTACTGCCGATTAAATAACATTGTAACTTCAATATCACACTCTGAAAGTAACAATTCTTACTCTGGTTATTAATATTACTCTTTCCTTTATCCACAGAACCGATATCTGTGACATCACCACAGATTGTTGCCAAAACTACCAATTCTACGTCCCTGACCTGGACACAACCAGACGAGTATCAGAGCTCATACACCTACAGGGTGCAGACCAATGTAACCTCATCATCTACACTGATAAATAATACAATCGTGAACAGTGCATCGGCTACAATAGGAAATCTGACAGCGGGAGAGACCTATACATTCACTATATATACAATATCTGCCTGCAACATACAATCAGACCCCACGTCTATAACTGACTGCCCCCGTAAGTACTGCCGAACAGGAAAAGCAACTTATAAATGTCTTTGCCAACAAATGCTCCAGTCCTTGTCTATCAAATTTCCCGCAAGAAGTTCCCGTTATTCACAACACCCAATCTGATACTCCCCATCATTATCACATTCTGGAGGTGTAAAAGTCAAAAGCTGATCTGTTGCCACCAGAAAAAAGAACAGTCTTTGTTTCAGATGCATTGATTAAATTCATACAAGCTTCTCAAAGTGGTTGTAAAGGATTTTATTTTTTTTTTAAATAACAAACATGTCTATACTTACCTGCTCTGTGCAATATAACTGCACAGAACGGCCCGATCCTCCTGTTCTGGGGTCCTCCGCTGGCCTGTAACATAGAATTATGCCCCGTACACACGGTCAGATTTTCCGACGGAAAATGTGTGATAGGACTTTGTTGTTGGAAATTCCGACCGTGTGTAGGCTCCATCACACATTTTCCATCGGATTTTCCGACACACAAAGTTTGAGAGCAGGATATAAAATTTTCCGACAACAAAATCCGTTGTTGGAAATTCCGATCGTGTGTACACAAATCCGACAGACAAAGTGCCACGCATGCTCAGAATAAATAAAGAGATGAAAGCTATTGGCCACTGCCCCGTTTATAGTCCCGACGTACGTGTTTTACGTCACCGCGTTTAGAACGATCGGATTTTCCGACAACTTTGTGTGACCGTGTGTATGCAAGACAAGTTTGAGCCAACATCCATCGGAAAAAATCCTAGGATTTTGTTTTCGGAATGTCCGAACAAAGTCCGACCGTGTGTACGGGGCATTAGACATGTGCATGACGAAAAAATGTGTTTTGTTTTGTTTAGATTCATTAATGTAGTTATTTAGTTTTGTTAAATTCAGTTGATTTGATCAATTCGTATTCAGGATTCGTATTCAGAATTAGTTTTATGTCTTCTTTTGAATTTACCAATTTTTTACAGTTCTAAACAATCTCATTGATAGATTTCCAATTTGTTGAATCGAAAAAATTATTATTATTATTTTTTTTTATTCGAAAGTGAACAAACAAAAGAATAATCTTCATCAAGTGATTACAATGACTCTTTCAATTACCTTTGGCTTAACAAAAACAGAGTTATTTCGAAATGGTCCTCTAATAACACACACAATCCTTGATTTCAGAAATATGTTTACAGTTCGAATTTGAATAGAACTAAATGTCAAATTTGATTTGAATTTCAATTAGAATTTCAGAAATTCTGACAAATTTTGTTTCGTTATTCAGAGCGGTAAACTTCGTTAATACTGTAGCTCGAAACGAACTGCACATGTCTAATAACTGACTGTATCCATAAGTACTGCCAAACGGAAAATTTAACTTTTTAAACTATTGCCAAGGGGGCAGGGGCGAGCTGCGGCTTGCTATTGCACTTATCGAGGTGGAGGAGCCAGGAGCACCGGTGAAGGACCCAAAAAGAAGAGAAGGATTAGGGCTGCTCTGTGCTAAAACACTGCACAGAGCAGGTTAGCATGATATGTTTATTACTTTTTTTTGTAAGAAAACTGAACCTTTAATGTCACTTTAATGCATGAACTCTGTCTATAGTCTGAGAACTAACATTTCCTATGAAGAAACTACATATTCCACAGTCCCTGGGTCTCTCAGTCTAGTGTCACTCAATTACCAGAGAGATCACCATGAAGTCTTTCACTACATTAGCACTCCCACATTTGTTATACAACACAGAGGAAATGGTGAGGGCATGCATTGTGACCTGCACTGTGATAGTTCATTGAAAACTACAAGCCAACAGCTGCAAAGGCTGCCGGACCTTGTAGTTTTCCATTTACAGGACACTGTGAATGAGTGACACGGCTGGGTAGGTGGAGCCCCGCTCGGCCAAGTTTTTTTTAAATAGAGACAGCTAGTGGGGAAGAGAAAATCCCTGCTAGCTGTCAGATCGGGCATTGGGGGGGTGCAGGACTGGTCCGTTCGTAGCATGTTACATCATGAGTATGGGTATAACATGTTACGAAAGGTGAACTTATGCTTTAAAGCTGAAGTTTAGTCAAATACTAACTAAGCCTAAACCTGTTCCCACCCCCATTCCAAGCCCTCATATTAACATGGTTGTTAAAGGAAAGCTGCTTATAGTTATAGCCAAGGTGAGCTGGGGTCATACATGGTAAGACAGAAGGGTGGTCAGGAGGTGGGTACCAGGGAAGCAGGCAGAGCAAGGTCTAGTAGCAAGCCGAAGTCAGGACCAGGAGATCAGGCAGAGAATAGTCAAAGGCAAGACATTTAAGTCTTAACTGTATACCATGTCTAAGTATTATTATTATACTGGTCTGCACATCTGTTACTGCTTATTGCTCCAATTCAAGAAAAAAAAGGGCAAAATGAAAACACAACCAGATAACATTTCCGTAGTCTGAAAGATAACTATAAATATCCCTTGATTTCCCCGTCCCTTCACTACTCTCCATGCAGGAGGGGGAGGAAGGGGGAGGACCAAGACCATAGACTATTCCAGGAGAAGAATGAAAGTAAGAAGAAAAGAGTATCAGAGAGGGAAGGAAGTGCACTCCCTAAAATTAACTTGGTCAGTTCCTGAGATCCCACAAGGGGTCAGACAAGTATTTGATCCATTGTTTCCAGATCTTATCAAATAGGGCTTGTTTGTCCTGTAAAATCACCAAAGGGCGTTCATTTACCATGATCTATGACAACTTGTTTTTTACCAAGTCGAAAGGGATCATGGGCGTCCTCCATGATCTGGCAATTACTATTCTGGCTTCCGTAAAGATAAAGGTTACAAGTTTCCCTGCCTGTTTAGATGTGTCTTCTACCGGGCGTGCCAGAAGAGCTTGCTGCAGTGATTTAGTTAGGTTCACCTGTGTAAGTGAGAAGAAGAATCTATAGAGACGAATCCAAAAACGTTTCATCTTGGGGCAGGACCACCATATATGGATCACCGTGCCTTCCATACCGCACCCTCGAAAACAGGAGGCAGTGGCCCCTGGGACGAAACGAAGCTATTCTCGTCGATACCATGTACCATCTGAGCTAAACCTTGTAATTTGCTTCGATCAATGAAGTATTTATATATGATTTTGACGCACACTGTGACATTTTGGACCATACATCTAGAGCGAATGTCTCCCCTATGTCTTGTTCCCACTTCTTACTATAGAACAATTTTTCTGGAGTAGAGGTCAATATACTATAGATTTTGGAGATAAAGCCAGTGTGCTTATCAAGGGATCTGCATAAATACTCCATTGTAAGGTTTGCAGAAAATGCACATAATGAAAAATCTGAGTTTGTGGAAGAAGGTATTTCTTTTGAAGGGTTTTTTGTGGTAGAATCCCCCTCGGATCACAGAGGTCAGCAAAACTCGATATTTTCAATTCAAATTTGACTTGAATACTTAGAATCCATTGGAAAAATTTGAATTCAGTTGAAAAAGAATAAACAATATAAAACAAAACTAATTTCGTTACGATTGCAACCAAACTAAATTAGTAACTTAACGAATCGATCCGAAATGAAGCAATTTTTTTCGTTCTGCACATATCTATTCTCTACTCTGTCTTCTTTTAGGTGATCCTTGAAAATGTATCTTTTTCTAGAAATCCTATCCCGACTCCACCTTCAAACTGAACTTTTACTTTCTCCATCAGCTCATTCCTTAAACGCAATGCCTTTGGTATCACTAGCCCTACTGTATTGAATTGTATTACTGTACTCTCTCCCTTATTTTGCACAAATAGTTGACCCTATATAAATTCTATATATTTATAATAAATAATGATAGGATCTTTTCTTCTGCTTGAAAAAGTTCAGTCGTTTTGAATGCTATAGCGAAACAAAAGAATCCACACAAATTTCTCAAAGCTGCTAAGCAGTAACGGTGCACCAGTCAACAGGCATTTTTTTTGAATGGGAATGCAAAACGGGTATTTGAATCCCTTTAAATCAGGTCAAATGCAAGTCAGAAAAAGGTCACGTGCAGGTCAGATGCAATGAATTCTATATGATCACTGAAGAGTATCACACTGATTTCAAGCTTATGCAATAAACTAAAGTCCTTCAACACAAGCCCAAACTCCACCAAGTTCATTGGAAAGGCGCAGTAAATAAACCGCACAATTGTGTGTAAAAATATTGTGGTGTGTATAAAATCATTACCTTTAAAATACCTTTACAACTAGCATTTAAAGTTGAACTTTATGCAGATATTAAAGTGGTTGTAAAGCACCATTCTATGCATTAAGGTGAAAAACCTTCTATGCTTCAGCTGCCCCCCAGACCTCCCCTTTTTCTTAACTGAACCTGATCGTGCGACGAGCACAAACCCAGAATCTCCAGCCGCTGTCTCAGTTCCTCATTGGATAGATTGACAGCAGCATGAGCCATTGGCTCCTTTGCTGTCAATCAAATTCAGTGACACAGGATCTGGGGCGGGGCCGAGTCCTGCTGTCTGTTTCAATGGATGCAGCAGCGGGACTCGTGAGTGCGCCACCTTGGGTGCCCCCATGGAAGGTGGCTCTCCGTGGGGGCACTCGATGAAGAGGAGGAGCGCCACCGGGGGGACCCCAGAGAAGGAGGATCTGATGGGCATATTTGGGTACTGATAAGTTGCGCTGATGGGCACTAATGAGGCTGCACTGATGAGACAGCACTGATGGGCACTGATAGGCAACATTGTAGGGCACTAATAAGGCTACACTGTTGGGCACTGATAGGCTGCACTGATGGGCACTGATAACCTGCACTGATGGGGCTGCACTGATAATCAGTGTAAACAATGTACTCACTGTGCCCTGTCAGACTTACCAACTATTGGCTCTCCTTTCCTCACACAGTGACAGCACGTGAGGAAAGCAATGCTGATAACTAGCAAGTCTGTTTACATGTGACCAGCTGTGATTGGACACAGCTGATCACATGGTAAAGGGCTGCTGAGATTGGCCCTTTACCACTATCTGTGATTAGCTATGTCCAAAGGAAACGGAGGTAACAGAGTGTGCCCAATGCATGACCCGGGGGCGCACGGGAGGCGAGTACGTGAAAAGACATCAATGGATATCCTCCCAGAACCAAAGAGCTGCGCTGTAGCCATCTTTCAGCTGTATTGCAGGCAGAAACTGGTTAAATGCCACCACATTCATTTATGTGCCCCAAGGAGGTTTATGCCATAAAGTGCTAGTATGCACCGCAAAACTTATGGCAAAGCGTAATTGAACAAGCTGAAGTTGGAAGCTGATTGGCCACCATGCACATCTACACCAGATTTTGTACTCTCCGGTTTTAGTAAATCCCCCCTTACAGTCTAGATCACCCACATTCAGAGATTCAAGGTCTTTGCTCCCTATTCTTCCAACACAGATGATGCTGCTACGGGCAGGATCCCCCCCCCCCCCCCCTAGCCCTCCATCTTTGCTGTAGAACCCCTGCACCCTTTACAATAAGATCTGTATGCATACCTTTTTTACTAATAAAAAATTATTTTTCCTGTTAGTTCCCGGACAAGCTGTCGGTGTCGCAGCGAGCAGTAACACATCGGTGAATTCTCTGTTTGTGAGCTGGACCGCACCACAAGGAAAAGTGTCCAATTATACCGTCACTATAACAGAATATGTCAATAACACAATGCAGACTGGCACAATACAGCCTAACATGACACAAGTAAATTTTACTGGATTATTACCAGGAAAAGTCTACAATGTAACAATAGTGACAGTCAGCAGTTCCTGCAGCCAGGCAGCCCCTTTACTGTCACAGGCCACATGTAAGTATAATTAAGGTCATGTGTCTTCAATGTGATAACAATACATTCTAATTGGATACCCAGAATTGCTGCAAAACCTAGTGATTTCACAAATACACGTGCATAAGTAAGTGAATAAAATGATTTTGCACTATTCCATTCTATGTGATTAAATAAACAATGTGATATAAATGTAAACTGAAATCTTACAATAAAAAAGTCCAGTGATGGTTATGAATCAGTAAAAATAATTAATTCCCAATTCAATAATATTATGATCCAATAGTGACTGTGATCCAAATATAAACAACCACTGATCCAATAACGTTCTTAATAAAACTTCAGAGAGTCTATGCGCCGCCACCAACACCTCAGTGCTCACAGAACTCTCACCTCATAGCCACAGAATGTAAGCCTTGAGTATTATTAAGGACAAGCTATTCCCTCATGCCGGATCCTCTCTCAGAAGGTCCAGGACCATGTGTTGGGGTAAGGGAAACAGACAAGCCTCTAATGGTGCATTAACGTAACCAAACCAATTTATTTAAAAGTTTAAAATATGCTTACATCTAAGCACAGCTGAAAGGGTTTCAAAGAGCAAAACAGCATTATGTCACGTCACGTTAAGCCCCCTGAAGAAGTCATGTGACGTGACATAACGCGTAGGGCGTGGCCGTAAGACACAGCGGACCGAAAGTGATGTGAGAGGCGGAAACGCCACTGTTTTTGCTGTTTGAAGCACTTTTAACTGTGCTTAGATGTAAGCATATTTTATACTTTTAAATAAATTGGTTTGGTTAACTTAATGCACGATTGGAGGCATGTCTGTTTACCTTACCCCGACACATGGTCCTGGACCTTCTGAGAGAGGATCTGCGGAGGAGATCTGCGGCATGAGGGAATAACTTGTCCTTAATAATACTCAAGGCTTACATTCTGTGAATATGGGGTGAGAGGTCTGTGAGCACTGAGGTGTTGGTCACGGCGCATAGACTCTCTGAAGTTTTATTAAGAAGGTTATTGGATCTATTCATTGAAGGACTGCACATTGATCACAGTGTTTATATTTGGATCACAGACACTATTGGATCATAATATTATTGAATTGGGAATTGATTATTTTTATTGATTCAAAACCATCACTGGACTTTTTTATTATAAGATTTCAGTTCACATTTATATCGCATTGCTTATTTAATTACATAAAATGGAATAGCGCAACATCATTTTATTCACTTACATGTGTCTTCAATGCTTTGTCAAAGTTAAATTTAAAAAAAATAGCAAATGTGCGCCATTTCACTGAATGGTAGAGAAAAAAAGTTTTGTTTAAAGGACAAATATGACAAAAAGGTATTGTATGATGATAATGCTATTCATTTAATAATGATATTCTACATATGCTTTTGTTTTTAATTTCACATATCCATTATTTAGACATTTCTACATATACAGTATATACAATTACATAGTTACATAGTATTTACATAGTAAGTGAGGTTGAAAAAAGACACAAGTCCATCAAGGCCAACCTATGGACTTCATGGACAGTTTATCTGGAAAGAATTCACAGCGCTTTACTTTTTCCACATTTTGTTATATTACAGCCTTATTCCAAAATGGATTAAATTCATTATTTACCTCAAAGTTCTACAAACAATCCCCCATATTGACAATGTGAAAGAAGTTTGAAATCTTTGCAGATTTATTAAAAATAAAAAACGAAAAAATTATATGTACATAAGTATTCACAGCCTTTGCCATGACACTAACAATTGAACTCAGGTGCATCCTGTTTCCACTAATCATCCGTGAGATGTTTCTACAACTTGATTGGAGTCCACCTGTGGTAAATTCAGTTGATTGGAGATGAATTGGAAAGGCACGCATATGTCTATATAAGGTCCCACAGTTAACAGTGCATGTCAGAGCACAAACCAAGCCATGAAGTCCAAGGAATTGTCTGTAGACCTCAGAGACAGGATTGTATGGAGGCACAGATCTGGGGAAGGGTACAGAAACATTTCTACAGCATTGAAGGTCCCAATGAACACAGTGGCCTCCATCATCTGTAAATGGAAGTTTGGAACCACCAGGACTCTTCCTAGAGCGGGCTGACCGGCCAAACTGAGCGATTTGGGAGAAAGACCTTAGTCAGGGAGGTGACCAAGAAACTGATGGTCACTCTGACAGAGCTCCAGCATTTGTCTGTGGACAGAGGAGAACCTTCCAGAAGAACAACCATCTCTACAGAACTCCACCAATCAGGTCTGTATGGTAGAGCGGCCAAATAGAAACCACTCCTTAGTAAAAAAGCACATAGCAGCCTGCCTGGAGTTTGCCAAAAGGCACCTGAAGGACTCTCAGACCATGAGAAACAAAATTCTCTGGTTTGATGAAATATAGATTGAACTCTTTGGCCTGAATGGCAACCGTCATGTCTAGGGGAAACCAGGCACTGCTCATCCCCTGACCAGTACCATCCCTACAGTAATGCATGGTGGTGGTAGCATCATGCTGTGGGGGTGTTTTTCAGTGGCAGGAACTGGGAAACTAGAGAGGATCGAGGGAAAGATGAATGCAGCAATGTACAAAGACATCCTTGATGAAAACCTGCTCCAGAGCGCTCTGGACCTCAGACTGGGGCAAAGGTTCATCTTCCAACAGGACAACGACCCTAAGCACACAGCCAAGATAACAAAGGAGTGGCTACATGAAAACCCTGTGAAAATCCATGAGTGGGCCAGACAGAGCCCAGACTTGAACCCCATTGAACATCTCTGGAGAGATCTGAGAATGGCTGTGCATTGACGCTCCCCATCCAACCTGATGGAGCTTGAGAGGTCTTGCAAAGAAGAATGGGAAAAACTGCCCAAAAATAGGGGTGCCAAGCTTGTAGCATCATACTCAAAAAGACTTGAGGCTGTAATTGGTGCCAAAGGTGCTTCACCAAAGTATTGAGCAAAGGCTGTGAATACTTATGTACTGTACATGGGATTTGTTTCATTTTTTATTTTTACTAAATTTGCAAGGATTTCAACTAAATCTCTTTCATGTTGTCATTATGGGGTATTAGTTGGAGAATTTTGATGAAAATAATGAGTTTAAACCATTTGGGAATAAGGCTCTAACATAACAAAATGTGGAAAAAGTGAAGTGTGAATACTTTTCCGGATGCACTCTACATGCAGACCCGGCTGAAAAAAGTGACAAGGGTTGGGACAAAGGTTTTTTTTTAAACTTTCCATTTTAAACTATTTATTATTTGAACGAAAGGTGACCATTGTGAACACCCCTACCATCGTATTCCTTTAAAGCAGATGATTATTCTTCCATCTCATTGACTTCTTTTTTTTATTACATTGTTATATTTTGAAGTCATTAAAGCGGAACTTCACCCAAAAGGGGAAGTTCTGCTTGTTTGTATCCTCCCACCCCTTCACTGCCACATTTGGCACTTTTTTTTTGGAGGGGGGGGGGGGCAGGTACCTTTTCTCACTTCCGGGCAGGTCGTTGTGGTGATCTGAGTGGAAGTTCAGCCCACCTCCTCCACACATCACAGGTCCCAGAAGACTGCGGGACCATTTGCAAAGCGCAGAGTGGCTCGTGCATGGATTGTAGGAAACCGGTAGTAAAGATGCCAGCGTCTGGAGCCGAAAGCCGATTGAAGAATCGGGTTGGGTGAGGACATCGTTGGATCCCTGGACAGGTAAGTGTCCTTATAATAAAAGTCACCAGCTACAGTATTTGTAGCTGTTGACTTTTAATTTTTTGGGGGGAGACTGGAGCTCCTTTTTAATTTTAAATATAACTTTTGGGGAGCAGGTAGAAAGATCTGTGTGTCTGTCACAGCCACCCTAGAAGAGAGAACTGATGGCTCCTAATTAACAAAGGGGCTTGCATGTGCTCCATTTTTTATGTTCAGAAGAGTGCTGTAAGAATTATGGTTGCACCACTCTTTGATAATTCATCCCATTATATGTATTCTTTTTAAAGCAGATACATTTTCTTCCATCTCACTAATTTTTTTTCCTAACATTGTTTTATCTCCAAACAGATCCCACCCCACCAGGCAGCATAAACTTTACTATGATAGGAACTAAGAATGTCACCTTATCTTGGGGGGATCCAGTAAATATGACCGGAGTGGTGAAGTCATATAATATCACTTATTGGAAGTCTTCTTTTCCTTCAATCATTTCTGGGACTGTGATAAGCAACACAACAAATGTCACCCTTCAAAACTTGATATCGGGGACTAATTACAGTGTCTCTGTGGTGACGGTCATACCCTGGGGGTATCAGAGCACATCTGTAATTGGATCAGTCTGTACAAGTACGTTTTTGCTCCTTCAGCCTAGGTTCACACTTGTGCGATGAGGTAACCAGCGCAATTACAGCGCCGATTCCCACATCGCATCCCTCCCACAGGCAGTTCACACTGCCCTCTGCAAACCACTGCGGGTGTCAATACATTGTTAATGACACCCCCAGATCGGTTCACAGATCGCAGTGCGAACTGGGAACTCGCACAGGAATCGGATCGCATAGGTGAGAACACCCATGTGATCCGATTTCAGTGCAGGTGGAAAAAAACTCCCTGCACATTTTTTGTGCAAATTCAATGCGAGTTTAGCCATTGCACAGACATCGCATGCAAACGGCTCCGCAGTGCGGGTGCAAAATCACATGCGATGTCTGTGTTTGCACAAATGTGAACCTAGCCTTAAAAGCTATATTTAAAAAGTGTTACAGTATTTTAAAAAAGGCTTGTGAGTGTCCAGATTCTTGACTGATCCCCCCCACCCCCACCCCCAATTTGCTCAAGAATCAAAATTTACCAAACAAAGATATATCTGACCTTGCTGCCGAACACTGGTTCATCCCGCTGAATTTCAACTCATTACAGAAGAGAGTAGTGCCATGGAGGTCAGCAGGAGGAACCAGCTCTACTTTGCTTAAATACTAGGAAATCATCCTTTTTGCTGGGAAACAACACTTTCCGGAGGTTTGGTCTCCTGGGTCCCCCACAATTCATACTGGTTTATCCTGTTAACCTCCACATCTTTACTGGAGGTCAGCAGGAGAAGCCAGTAAGAACTGTGGAGAACCCAGAAGTTTGACACAACCAGAAGTGTTGGTTTCCCAGTGGACTTTAGAAGATGATCTTACAGCATCAGAGTGGTGTTCAATGGTGCAGGTAGTGGGAAAGATAAGTATTTAAAGTCATCACTTATAAGTGTTCTTTTTTTGGTAACTCTTGTACGGTGACAGGGTCCCTTGGTGAATAATAACCTATGTACATTGGTAAAGCTCCAAGGTTTCTTTGTCATCTCTCTCTGCTCTAGAAGGAGAAGGAGACCTTGCATGTCTTATTATAAGACAGATGACTTTTAGAGCTAGTTTATATTGTTGCTTTTTAGATCTCATGCACACGGGTGCCTGGGGCTGTACAATGTACAATTCGGGTGTATTTCTCCAACCAGAAACTACAGATGCTACCTACAAACCTGCCCATAGTTATTAATGGCTGCACATGGATATACGCCAGTACTTGCGTAAACACACATTGCATTTTTTATTCCTAGCTATGTCTGTGTGCAAGTAAAGCACTAGTAGGGTAATGGGGAAAGGACCATATAAAAACATTAGTTACCTAGGCTTTAGCTGTAAGGCTGCATTCACACCTGAGCGTTTCGTTTTCAGGCAAAAAGTGCGTTTTTACCACGATTTTGCCGCAATTTTTACCACAATTTTTTTTGCTGCAATTTTGCACAGGTCAAAAGGTCACCAATGTAAAAAGCAGAAAAATGCCTGTAATCTGCCCAAAAAGGAGCTGATGTACTTTTTTGAGCTTCAGGCATTTTGCTTCAGGTGACAAAATGCTTAGATGTGAACAGGTGCCATTGAAATGAATGGGATTTTGCTTCTTGGGCGTTTTTTTCAGGCGTTTTTTTGGGGCATTTTACAAGCTGAAAGTGCTTAGGTGTGAATGCAGCCTAAAGTTACAATATGATGTTAACAATGTGAAGCACAATCATACAATATGATTTTCTGATTAGGGGAGGGAATGAACGAAGGCAAGAAGAGGTCTCCATATCTACTACTAACATTGTAACTTCAACATCACACTCTGAATGTAACAATTCTTAATCTGGTTATTAATATTACTCTTTCCTTTATCCACAGAACCATTATCTGTGAAATTACCGCAGATTGTTGCCAAAACTACCAATTCTATGTCCCTGAACTGGACACAACCAGACGAGTATCAGAGCTCATACACCTACAGGGTGCTGACCAATGTAACCTCATCATCTACACTGATAAATAATACAACCGTGAACAGTGCATTGGCTACAATAGGAAATCTGACTGCGGGAGAGACCTATACATTCACTGTATATACAATATCTGTCTGCAACATACAATCAGACTCCGTGTCTATAACTGACTGCCCCCGTAAGTACTGCCGAACAGGAAAAGCAACTTATAAATGTCTTTGCCAACAAATGCTCCAGTCCTTGTCTATCAAATTTCCCGCAAGAAGTTCCCGTTATTCAAAACATCCAATCTGATACTCCCCATCATTATCACATCTGGAGGTGTAAAAGTTAAAAGTTGATTTGTTGCCACCAGAAAAAAGAACAGTCTTTGTTTCAGATGCATTGGCTAAATTCATACAAGCTTCTCAAAGTGGTTGTAAAGGATTTTTTTTTTAAATAACAAACATGTCTTTAATTACCTGCTCTGTGCAATATAATTGCACAGAACGGCCCGATGCTCCTGTTCTGGGGTCCTCCTCTAACTGATAGACATGTGCATGACGAAAAAATGTGTTTTGTTTAGTTTAGATTAATTAATCTAGTTATTTAGTTTTGTTAAATTCGGTTGATTTGTTCAATTTGTATTCAGGATTCGTATTCAGAATTCATTTTATGTCTTTTTTTCAATTCACCATTTTTTTACGATTCAAAACGATCAAATTGATAAATTTCGAATCTGTCGAATCAAAAATTTAGTTTTTTTTTATTCAAATGCGTCAAAGTGAACAAACAAAAGAAAAATCTTCATCCAGTGATTACAATGACTCTTTAGATCACCTTTGGCTTAACAAAAACAGTGTTATTTTGAAATGGTCCTCTAATAACACACATAGTCTTTGATTTCAGAAATATGTTTACACTTCAAATTTGAATGGAATTAAATGTAAAATTTGATCTGAATTTCGGAAATTCTGACAAATTTAGTTTCGTTATCCGGAGCAGTCGGTAAACTTCGTTAATACTGTAGCTCGAAACGAACTGCACATGTCTAATATCTGACTGTACCCAGAGGTACTGCCAAATGGAAAATGTAACTTTTTAAACTATTGCCAACAAACACTTATTTATCCAAGTTTCTGCAAAAAGTTTGAATTATTTGCAACAGCCAATGTAATTCTCCTTTTCATTCTTGTATATTGGAAGTTTGAAAGTAAAAATAAAATTTTTTGCTACCAGTAACAAGCACAGTCCTTGTTTTAGACATCCTCTGGGGAATCAATGAAGCTTCTTTCACCATTATAATGGCACAGGAAACAGTCGTGTGGTGTGCACTGCATTAACCAAGCAGAGTTTCAGATCTTTCTGTGCCACCTATGCCATTTTTTATTTCAGAGTGAAAGAGAAACTAGTGCAAGGCCTGCATCCAGTTACCAGAGGGAATCTAACAGTCTTCCATATAGAATACTGCCACGGATCCCAGCCAGGTCTGACCTGTTGTATGTGCTATGTGTGTGGATGCGCTGCTCCCATCAATATAATCCTTCCCACATGTGTGTGCGTATTTTATATATATGACATCCACCTATAAAAATTCATCACATTGAGCCAAAACCTTGTAACCAATTGTACAAATAAATATATATAAATCCGGTGTTGTATGGCATGTGAGCTGTCAGCAGACAGCTCACAGCCCTCTCTCTGCCTGAGCAGAGTCTGCAAAGCCCTCCTTCTCCTTCCTGCTCTGAGCCGACTGGAGGGGGGGGGGGGGGGCAGGCAGAGAGATCGGAGCATACAGCCCCTGCAGCCTATAGAGTCAATCCTCACATTCCTGTATCAGAAATTTCTGTTTGTGTTCAAGAGGTATGAAGCATGGCAATGCACACGTTAAAGTGGTTGCAAAGGCTAAAGGTTTTTACCTTCATGCATTATATGCATGAAGGTGAAAAAAACTTCTGTGTGCTGCACCCCCCACAGCCCCCCCAATACTCACCTGAGCCCCCTCTTGATCCAGCGATAGGCTCGGCTGTCCGGGACTCTCTCTCCTCATTGGCTGAGGCAGCAGCAAGTGCCATTGGCTCCCACTGCTGTCAATCACCGCCAGTGAGCCAATAAGGAAAAAAGGGGGCAGGGGCGAGCTGCAGATTGGTATTGCACTTGTCGAGGTGGAGGAGCCAGGAGCACCGGTGGGGGACCCAAGAAGAAGAGGAGGATCGGGGCTGCTCTGTGCTAAACCACTGCACAGAGCAGGTTAGCATGATATGTTTATTATTTTAGTTTTTTTTTTAAGAAAACCGAACCTTTAATGTCATTTTAACCACTTGACCACTGGGCACTTAAACCCCCTTAATAACCAGACCAATTTTCAGCTTTTGGTGCTCTCACATTTTGAATGACAATTACTCAGTCATGCAACACTGTATCTATATGAAATTTTTGTCCTTTTTTTTCACACAAATAGAGCTTTCTTTTGGTGGTATTTAATCACCGCTGGGTTCTTAATTTTTTGCGCTATAAAAGAAAAAAGACAGAAAAATCTGTAAAAAAATGCATTTTTCTTCGTTTCTGTTATAAAATTTTAAAAATTAGTAATTTTTCTTCATAT
The DNA here is from genome assembly GCA_037952835.1 of Lithobates septentrionalis. NCBI lineage: Eukaryota > Metazoa > Chordata > Amphibia > Anura > Ranidae > Lithobates > Lithobates septentrionalis. Next base: position 1,075,973 of record JBBDGP010002073.1, on the reverse strand, counting down.
ATTTTGGCCAAAATTTATACCGCTACATATCTTTGGTAAAAATAACCCAAATTAGTGTATATTATTTGGTCTTTGTGAAAGTTATAGCGTCCACAAGCTATGGTGCCAATATCTGAAAATTGATCACACCTGAATTACTGACGGCCTATCTCATTTCTTGAGACCCTAACATGCCAGGAAAGTACAAATACCCCCCAAATGACCCCTTTTTGGAAAGAAGACATTCCAAGGTATTTAGAAAGATGCATGGTGAGTTTTTTGAAGTTGTCATTTTTTCCCAAAATTCTTTGCAAAATCAAGTTTTTTTTTTCTTTTTTTTTTTTCACAAAATTGTCATATTAGCAGGTTATTTCTCACACACCGCATATGCATACCACAAATTACACCCCAAAACACATTCTGCTATTACTCCCGAGTACGGCGATACCCCATGTGTGAGACTTTTACACAGCGTGGCCACATACAGAGGCCCAACATGCAGGGAACACCTTCAGGTGTTCTGGAGCACCCAGGCCAATTCTGACATTTCTCTCCTACATGTAAAAATCATCATTTATTTGCTAGAAAATTACATAAAACCCCAAAACATTATATATGTTTTTTTTAGCAAAGACCCTAGAGAATACAATAGCGGTCATTGCAACTTTTTATCTTGCACGATATTTGCGCAGCAATTTTTCGAACGCTTTTTTTTTGGAACAGTAAAGTTAGCCCAATGTTTTTGCATAATGTGAAAGATGAAGTTATGCCGAGTAAATAGATACCTAACATGTCACCTTTCAAAATTGCACACGCTTGTGGAATGGCGCCAAACTTCGCTACTTAAAAACCCCCATAGGCGATGCTTTAAAATTTTTTACTGGTTACAAATTTTGAGTTACAGAGGAGGTCTAGGGCCAAAATTATTGCTCTCACTCTACCGATCACAGCGATACCTCACATGTGTGGTTTGAAGACCGTTTTCATATGTGGGCGGGACTTACGTATGCGTTCGCTTCTGCATGCGAGCACACGGACAGGGGCGCTTTAAAAAAAAATTATTTTTTTTATTGTTCATTTTACTTTATTTATTTTAGTTTGACACTTTTTTACAAAAAAAAATGTTTTGATCACTTTTATTCCTATTACAAGGAATGTAAACATCCCTTGTAATAGGAATATGGCATGACAGGTCCTCTTTACAGTGAGATATGGGGTCAATAAGACCCCACATCTCCCCTCTAGTCTGAAAAAAAAAAAAAAAAAAGATCCTGGCTTCGATCGTAGCGGTGAGTCGGTAGAAGCACCGGAGGGCGGCGGGAGGGGGGGACGTCCCCTCTCGCCTCCCGTAAGAACGATCAAGCAGTGTAACAGCTGCTATGATCGTTCTTATGGTGTAGGGAATCGCCGGCTGAAAAAGCTGATATCTGAATGATGCCTGTAGCTGCACCCATCATTCAGATATCCCCGCACAAAGTCAAGGACGTCGTATGACGGCAGGCGGGAAGTGGTTAAAACGCTTTTTTTTTTTAACACAAAGTTGTCCATTTATACAATATTTCTAACACATAGCATGTACATACCAAAAATCACACCCCGAAATAGATTCTCCTACTCCTCCTGAGTACGGCGATACCACATGTGTGAGACTTCCACAGCCTGGCCACATACAGAGGCTGGGTATGGCTGAGCATGGCCGAGTATGGCTGAGCATGGCTGGGTATGGCCGAGTATGGCCGAGTATGGCTGAGTATGGCTGAGTATGGCAGGGTATTGCAGAGTATCGCCGAGTATGACTGGGTATGGCAGAGTATGGCTGGGTATCACCAAGTATTGCAGAGTATGGCTGGGTATTGCGGGGTATTGCAGAGTATGGCTGGGTATGGCAGAGTATTGCGGGTATGCCAGAGTATTGCAGATTTTTGCGGGGTATTGCAGAGCATGGCTGGGTATGGCAGAGTATGGCAGAGTATGGCTGGGTATCACCGAGTATTGCAGAGTATGGCTGGGTATTGCGGGGTATTGCAGAGTATTGCGTTATATTTCGGGGTATTGCAGGGTATGGCAGAGTATTGCGGGGTATTTCGGGGTATTGCAGGGTATGGCAGAGTATTGTGGGGTATTTCGGGGTATTGCAGGGTATGGCAGAGTATTGCGGGGTATTGCAGAGTATTGCTGGGTATTGCAGAGTATTGCGGGGTATTGCAGAGTATTGCGGGGTATTGCAGGGTATGGCAGAGTATTGCGGGGTATTGCGGGGTATTGCAGGGTATGGCAGAGTATTGTGGGGTATTTTGGGGTATTGCAGGGTATGGCAGAGTATTGCGGGGTATTTCGGGGTATTGCAGGGTATGGCAGAGTATTGCGGGGTATTGCAGGGTATGGCAGAGTATTGCGGGGTATTTCGGGGTATTGCAGGGTATGGCAGAGTATTGTGGGGTATTTCGGGGTATTGCAGGGTATGGCAGAGTATTGTGGGGTATTGCAGGGTATGGCAGAGTATTGCGGGGTATTGTGGGGCATTGCAGAGTATTGTGGGGCATTGCAGAGTATTGTGGGGTATTGTGGGGCATTGCAGAGTATTGTGGGTATTGTGGGGCATTGCAGAGTATTGTGGGGTATTGTGGGGCATTGCAGAGTATTGTGGGGCATTGCAGAGGGCATTGCAGAGTATTGTGGGGCATTGCAGAATAGTGTGGGGTATTGTGGGGCATTGCAGAATAGTGTGGGGTATTGTGGGGCATTGCAGAAAAGTGTGGGGTATTGTGGGGCATTGCAGCGTAGTGGGGATGGCTGAGCATGGATGGATAGATGGCTGGATGTCTCTGTGCAGCGCTGTGGGCACTACAGATGCAGCCCACAACGCTGCAGCCATCCATCCATCCCCCTCTCTGCTCACAGTGTACCGATCGGTACACAGGAGGGGAGGAGAGGAACCGGCGTCATCAGATGACGCCGGTTTGTTTACATGTGATCGTTCCGTCACTTGACGGAGCGATCACATGGTAAACGGCCGCGATCAGCGGCCATTTACCGGGATCCGTGATGCGCTGGGTCCTCTGGACCCGGCGGTCACGGATGCTCCCGAGTGCGTGCCCTAGGGGGCGCGCGAGAGTGAAATTCTGGGAGGACGTCCCTGGACGCCCTCCCAGAGTTAAGCAACCGCCCTGTAGCCGTCATTTGGCTATGGGCCGGTTGTTAAGTGGTTAATGCATGAACTCTGTCTGTAGTCTGAGAACTAACATTTCCTATGAAGAAACTACATATTCCACAATCCCTGGGTCTCTCAGTCTAGTGTTACTCAATTACCAGAGAGATCACTATGCAGTCTTTCACCACAGTAGCACTCCCACATTTGTTATACAACACAGAGGAAATGGTGAGGCATGCATTGTGACCTGAAACAAGCACCGTGGTAGTTCATTGAAAACTACAAGCCAACAGCTGCAAAGACTGCCGGACCTTGTAGTTTTCCATTCACAGGACACTGTGAATGAGTGACACGGCTGGGTGGGTGGAGCCCCGCTCGGCCAAGTTTTTTTAAAATTGAGACAGCTAGTGGGAAAGAGAAGATCCCCCGCTAGCTGTCAGATCGGGGATTGGGGAGGGTGCAGGGCTGGTCCGTTTGTAGCATGTTACATCATGAATATGGGTTTAACATGTTACAAAAGGTATAATTATCCTTTAAAGTTGAAGTTTAGTCAAATACTAATTAAGCCTAAACCTGTTCCCACCCCCATTCCAAGCCCTGTATTAACTGCTTATAGTTATAGCCAAGGTGAGCTGGGGTCATACATGGTAAGACAGAAGGGTGGTCAGGAGGTCGGTACCAGGGAAGCAGGCAGAGCAAGGTCCAGTAGCAAGCCAAAGTCAGAACCAGGAGATCAGGCAGAGAATAGTCAGAGGCAAAACGAGTTTAAAATCCACAGAGCCAGGTTAGGAACAAGTCGGGTCAGCAACGGAAGATCAGTCAGCACAGGTTAGAACACAACAGAACACGGATTAGGGGAAGCTGAAGAACATCCAGCAGCTAGCATCCAGCAGGGTCTCCTTTAAATATGCAGTTTGGCACCAATGCGTAAAGACATGCGTGCCACCGTGCGCCTACATGGCAATGCACGCTGGACATTAGCCTTGGATCTTCTGTGTGCTTTTATATTGACACGAGCATTAGCTGTACGGTAATGAGCATTAGCTGCATAAGAATTAGCATTACCTGAACTAACTTCCTGACAGCCACTCTGTGCAATTCCATTTGTACAGGGCAGGTAAGTATAGACCAGTTTGTTGTTTACAAATAAAAAAAGACTTTACAATCACATTAAAGTGGTAGCAAACTCTGTACTATATTACTTATCATAAAACTATAATAAGGCTTACCTGTCTATAGGTACTGTGGATATCTCCTAAACTTGCACAGTTTAGGAGATATTCAGAGTGCATGCAGACACTGACATCATTGGTACATGTGTTCCAAGGGTCTGGCTTACAGTGCCGGACCTTCAGAGCCCGGGGGAGTGAAGTCATTGCGCCCCCGGCCACTCATGTAGCTTGAGGCCGCAAACTCGGAAGGAAGAGCAGGGGAAGATGTCAGTCGTCAATCGCGGTGTGGGAGGGCTTTGTTCTAAGATAAGTTTCACATAATGTGCGATGCATACCAGCACATTATGACATTGCTTTGCATGATTTCTTTTTTTTTAACCACCAGCTGTTTACTACCGCATTAAGTTTAATTCCCCTTTAAGTGATTAGTTTGCTAGCAATAAACAAAATCACTAGTTGTCCCAAAATTGTGTCCAGAGATCATGGACATTTAATGATCCGAAAATGCTTGTATTTTGAGATGCTGTAGCTTTGTGTCCAGTCTGGACTTTTCCAAAGGTACATCAAATGACAATTGAGGTCGTTACTGCAAACCAAGCTCTTCTGAGTGGTTTAGCTGGTACAGCGGCACGAGGAGAAGCTCTAGTTATGACCATGGAGCCTTGGATCCCCTCCCCACCAAATCCCTTGTAGTACCCCTATATCCTTTAAAATAATTCTATATACATATCTTCTTTTTTTTATTTCTAACAACTAAACTTTTTTCCCTATTAGTTCCCGGACAAGCTGTTGGCGCCACAATGAACAGTTACACATCGGTTAATTCTCTGGTGGTGAACTGGACGGCACCAGCAGGAAAAATGTCTTATTATAACGTCACTATAACAGGAGATGTCAATAACTTAATAAAGACTAACATAACGCAAGTAACTTTTAATGGATTATCACCAGGAAGAGAATATAATGTAACAATTCTGTCAGTCAGCGGTTCCTGTAGCCAGGCAGCCCCTTGGCTGACACAAGCTACATGTGAGTATGATCAAGGTCATGTGACTTCAATATTTTATCAAAGTTAAAAAGTAACAAAAGTACGCAATTTCACTGAATAGTACAAAGAAAATATGGATGGTGTAACAAAGAACTACAATATAATTTATTAGAAATATTTGTTAGAGGGCAGGGACAGTTAACCCATTAGCACCACATCCCTGGTAAATAAATACAAAAAAGAAGGGGGGTTGGGGTATAAATACCCCTGGGATTTTTAAGGTGCTTTTCAAAATATTGGTAGGTCAGTAGAAAAGTATATTAACCTCAAAAAGAGAAAAAGACACTGTATGCAAATTGCCAAACTGACTAATAGACTTCTTAATATCTTTAATGATTACGAGTAATAACAAAACACATCATCTAAAAAACATGCACAATCTTGAACAAACATGGTCAGATAGTGACATAATTTAAAATTTGAAACCACTTTGCGATACCAATCTCAACATGTTTCGCTCAATATCTGAGCTTCATCAGGAGTTTTTTGGTACAGATGTGGCATACTATAAATAAAAAAGAAGAAAAGACAAAACAAAAATATAAATACAATGCTTACAAAACACTTAAAGATATTAATTTATCAGAAAGATCGAATTCAATTAAGTATTGCTGAAAAAGCATCAACTGGTATATATACATTTGCATACAGACAATATATATGGGTAAATCTCGCATATTACCTACAAGTCTATAATAATAACAATCTGATCAATATAAGTGAAGAAAGTAGAAATTCATTATATACTATGTATTCATTCGTTTCCAGGTCCACAAAAGGAAGAAACACCCATGTGGATCTAGGAACGGTAAAGCAACATGAAGGAAATAGATGATAGAAGTAGGGGTTTGCTTACCACAGCCAAAACAGATTCAAAGATGAATAGTAGACAAACAAGTAGTGAACGTATATAAAGTGCCGTGGCTCAAATGCCAATCAAAAGGATGCGTCTCACCCGTCTAAGGCCTCCCAAACCGTTTTTTGGTCCACAGAGGGGCCCAAGTGTAGAGTAACTGAAATGGAATATTACAGAAGAGTAATGAAATATTTCTGAGCACATGGACTAATAGCGGGGAAACAGGGCAGTCGGTGGAGTAGAGTAGTGAAAGTGTTAAAAATTACCTTAATAGGTTGAATCAAGGGTAAATGTTCAGGGCTATAATAGCCATATGAACAAAAGCATAAAGGAGGACAATACTCCAGTTTCACCACATGGTGGCAGTCCAAAAGGACAACCCTTGAGAATCAGATCAGAAGATCCAAGTGTATGCTGCCCCAGTAAACTACAAAAAAAATAAAAACAATAAAACAATTACTCTGGAGAGCATTGTCTTATTCACAATGCCATTAAATTGATCCTCAAAAAGGAGTATAACCCCCTTCGGATAAAGAGTTTAGCTTACCTGAGAGGTAGGGTGGATGTGTACGGAAGGGGAGAGCGGCATATACCTCCCCTTGCAGCCTCAGCGCCACTGTCAGGGGATAGCGGCTGAAAAGCCGAACTAAATAGGCCCCTCCATCCCAGTGGCGTCTGACGTCACCATCGGGAAGCGGACGTATTGTGAGGCACCTCCCCCAGGATCCATGTGGCCAATGGGTAACAAAGGGGCGAGACCAGATATCATCCCGGATCAATCCTATCCTAAACTGACGTCTACACTTCCGTCGCTTATTTCGACGGAGTGGGTTGGCGCATGCGCACGCCGGGAAGGGACGTCATTCGAGCCCTATTGCCGCGTAGGCGCACTACAGGCCGGAAGGAGGGCTAGATAATCACGGCCCTGGGAAACAAATATTGTCAGGGGCAGAACAAAAAAACAAATAAGCGGTCAGCCATGTTGACTAAGGGAAACAGAAAGGGAAAGAAAAAGGGATATAAAAAATTGTGTATAAACCTTTTAACAATAATTAATATTTTTAAAAAATATTTATTATATATTATTAAATATATTAACAAATAACCAGCAGGTTACCAAAACCTGTCTGATATATTTAATACCAATGAATTGTCCCAATTTAACAGGTTCAAAGAAGAAATGAAATGAATAAAAATAAGAGTGAAAGAGGGAATTTGAAAAAATAAATAAAAAATGAAATAAGGGAGAATATCTCGCTAATTTGGCCACCGGGCACATGTATCCTAAAAGGGGAGTATGACACCTCTAGGGCCCCCAGGGGGGGGGTGATTGATTACTCACCCCACACCCTAAGTGCCCGTGGCGTCCGTGCGGACCAAGGCAAGGAACGGAAATGAGAAAGGAACCTCCAAATGACGGGGAGACAATGAATATTTAATTTTGTCCAAGGGTATATATGTATTGAAGAGAGACAATACCATCTACATCTGTGTTGGCTTGGAAGGGAGACCCCACTTTTCATGAAAACAACCTGGAAATAACCATATACAGAAAACATATAAAATATACAAAAATTGTGTAGTGAAATTGTGTATTATACAAACTTAACAAGTTTAAAAAGCAAAACCGAAACAAAAATATATATAATGAAATAGACAAGGGCAGTTAAATAAGAATGGACTAAAGAAATGGTTTGAAACTCAACGCATCATTGAGGCCTGGGGGCCGCTTTAAAACCCCCAGGCCTCAATGATGCGTTGAGTTTCAAACCATTTCTTTAGTCCATTCTTATTTAACTGCCCTTGTCTATTTCATTATATATATTTTTGTTTCGGTTTTGCTTTTTAAACTTGTTAAATTTGTATAATACACAATTTCACTACACAATTTTTGTATATTTTATATTTTTTCTGTATGTGGTTATTTCCAGGTTGTTTTCATGAAAAGTGGGGTCTCCCTTCCAAGCCAACACAGATGTAGATGGTATTGTCTCTCTTCAATACATATATACCCTTGGACAAAATTAAATATTCATTGTCTCCCCGTCATTTGGAGGTTCCTTCCTCATTTCCGTTCCTTGCCTTGGTCCGCACGGACGCCACGGGCACTTAGGGTGTGGGGTGAGTAATCAATCACCCCCCCCCTGGGGGCCCTAGAGGTGTCATACTCCCCTTTTAGGATACATGTGCCCGGTGGCCAAATTAGCGAGATATTCTCCCTTATTTCATTTTTTATTTATTTTTTCAAATTCCCTCTTTCACTCTTATTTTTATTCATTTCATTTCTTCTTTGAACCTGTTAAATTGGGACAATTCATTGGTATTAAATATATCAGACAGGTTTTGGTAACCTGCTGGTTATTTGTTAATATATTTAATAATATATAATAAATATTTTTTAAAAATATTAATTATTGTTAAAAGGTTTATACACAATTTTTTATATCCCTTTTTCTTTCCCTTTCTGTTTCCCTTAGTCAACATGGCTGACCGCTTATTTGTTTTTTTGTTCTGCCCCTGACAATATTTGTTTCCCAGGGCCGTGATTATCTAGCCCTCCTTCCGGCCTGTAGTGCGCCTACGCGGCAATAGGGCTCGAATGACGTCCCTTCCCGGCGTGCGCATGCGCCAACCCACTCCGTCGAAATAAGCGACGGAAGTGTAGACGTCAGTTTAGGATAGGATTGATCCGGGATGATATCTGGTCTCGCCCCTTTGTTACCCATTGGCCACATGGATCCTGGGGGAGGTGCCTCACAATACGTCCGCTTCCCGATGGTGACGTCAGACGCCACTGGGATGGAGGGGCCTATTTAGTTCGGCTTTTCAGCCGCTATCCCCTGACAGTGGCGCTGAGGCTGCAAGGGGAGGTATATGCCGCTCTCCCCTTCCGTACACATCCACCCTACCTCTCAGGTAAGCTAAACTCTTTATCCGAAGGGGGTTATACTCCTTTTTGAGGATCAATTTAATGGCATTGTGAATAAGACAATGCTCTCCAGAGTAATTGTTTTATTGTTTTTATTTTTTTTGTAGTTTACTGGGGCAGCATACACTTGGATCTTCTGATCTGATTCTCAAGGGTTGTCCTTTTGGACTGCCACCATGTGGTGAAACTGGAGTATTGTCCTCCTTTATGCTTTTGTTCATATGGCTATTATAGCCCTGAACATTTACCCTTGATTCAACCTATTAAGGTAATTTTTAACACTTTCACTACTCTACTCCACCGACTGCCCTGTTTCCCCGCTATTAGTCCATGTGTTCAGAAATATTTCATTACTCTTCTGTAATATTCCATTTCAGTTACTCTACACTTGGGCCCCTCTGTGGACCAAAAAACGGTTTGGGAGGCCTTAGACGGGTGAGACGCATCCTTTTGATTGGCATTTGAGCCACGGCACTTTATATACGTTCACTACTTGTTTGTCTACTATTCATCTTTGAATCTGTTTTGGCTGTGGTAAGCAAACCCCTACTTCTATCATCTATTTCCTTCATGTTGCTTTACCGTTCCTAGATCCACATGGGTGTTTCTTCCTTTTGTGGACCTGGAAACGAATGAATACATAGTATATAATGAATTTCTACTTTCTTCACTTATATTGATCAGATTGTTATTATTATAGACTTGTAGGTAATATGCGAGATTTACCCATATATATTGTCTGTATGCAAATGTATATATACCAGTTGATGCTTTTTCAGCAATACTTAATTGAATTCGATCTTTCTGATAAATTAATATCTTTAAGTGTTTTGTAAGCATTGTATTTATATTTTTGTTTTGTCTTTTCTTCTTTTTTATTTATAGTATGCCACATCTGTACCAAAAAACTCCTGATGAAGCTCAGATATTGAGCGAAACATGTTGAGATTGGTATCGCAAAGTGGTTTCAAATTTTAAATTATGTCACTATCTGACCATGTTTGTTCAAGATTGTGCATGTTTTTTAGATGATGTGTTTTGTTATTACTCGTAATCATTAAAGATATTAAGAAGTCTATTAGTCAGTTTGGCAATTTGCATACAGTGTCTTTTTCTCTTTTTGAGGTTAATATACTTTTCTACTGACCTACCAATATTTTGAAAAGCACCTTAAAAATCCCAGGGGTATTTATACCCCAACCCCCCTTCTTTTTAATATAATTTATTAGATTTCGCCTCTTCCATCAAATGTCGAAACTTATACAGAGGTGCCCTTATCTTCTACAGTTCAGAACCTGACAACTGGGACCAGTGCCGGGAAAAGGTCACCTAGAGCCCAGGGTGAACATGCCCAACCATGCCCCCCCCCCAGATGTATGAGCATTATGTGTCAGCAAAAAACTAAGTGCTAATCTGCATAAACACCCTCTTAGCATAAATTCCCCCTCCTCCCTGTACAAATCCACCCACTGCTGAAATCCCCCCTCCCAAAGAAAATCTTTGTCCCCATCCCCCAAATCCCTGCAGCACAAATGCATCCCCCCAATAAAAAAAAAATCACTCCTCCTAGCACAAATTCTCTACCCTTAAAATTTCCCCTCCAAGTACACATCCTCTACCCCCCAGCGCAAATCCCTCACAATACTCCCTCCTTGCACAAATCCCCCCCCTAAAAAAAATTTCCCTTCCATACAAATCCCCCACCTACCATATCACCTCTTCTAGCACAAAACCCCCCAATCACCCTTCCTAGCACATATCCTCCCCCCTTCTAAAATAGATCACCCTAAATCACCACTCCTAGCACACACACCCAAATTTCCCCTCCTAGAACAATTCTTATGTATGAGCATTATGTGTCAGCAAAGATCCCCCCCAAAAAACTAAGTGCTAATCTGCATAAATACCCCTTAGCATAAATTCCCCCTCCTCCCTGTACAAATCCACCCACAGCTGAAATCCCCCCTCCTAAAATTTCCCCTCCAAGTACACATCCTCTACCCTCAGTGCAAATCCCTCCCAATACTCCCTCCTTGCAGAAATCCCCCCCCCCAAAAAAAAAAATGTTTTTCCCTTCCATACAAATCCCCCACCTACCATATAACTCTTTTAGCACAAAGCCCCCCAATCCCCCTCCCTAGCACAAATCCTCTTCCCCCTACCCCCTGCCGGCCACCCGAATTCCCCCTTCTAACACAAATCTCCCCCCCAATCTCCTCACGGTGCACTTCACCTCACATGATATGACAGTGCCCAGGGCAACCGCCCCCTCCTGCCCACCCCATGTCCCGGCCCTGTCTGGGACCAATTACATCATCAGTGTGATTGCCTTGTGCTGTCTGACCCCACCATGAGTGCAGCGATTGTCTCTTCTACGTTTTTTTTTTCTCAGATCCGACTCCACCAGGAAACATCACTTTTATTAAAATCAAGACAACACCACCACATTATCTTGGGGAGAGCCAGAAAACATGACCGGGGTGACAAAGTCATATAATATAATAATATTATAATATATATGACATATAACTTATTATTGGAATGCTTCTTCCCCCATCACTGTGCCAAGTAACTCCCCAAATATTACCCTAACGAAAAAATAAATAATAATAAATGAATAATAATTAAAACAAAAAAAGAAAGCTAATGGAAAAGCTGAAATGCCTAGCAACAAATGATACAACAGATGATAGTTTCTCTACTGGCTAATAAAAAAAACGCCATAGCTCAAAAACGCTGCATAAAAAAGTGCAAGTTGCTCAGAAAAATGCGCAAAAAAAAACCAGAAAAACACTCAAAGACGCTACGCTCAGGTGTGAATGCAGCCCTATAGATGCCCCTTGGTGGTGCCACTACTGCAGTAGTACAAACTTTTTTATGTGTTACTGCAGACATAGAAAGCTTTACAGTGTTGTTAGAGAGCACAAGAACCCAAGTGTGTAAAGATGATGTATGATGATGGTTCTGGCCTGTGCTCCATATACATCAGAGTCGGCTGCAACATTTGCATCGGGAAGGAATATAAAAGATAAAAACATTTTGTTGCCCATGTGCAGTGTGTGGAAGAAATACAGCATTAGTTTAACACATTTTTTAGATGTTTTCTTTTTAATAAAATTACACTTTTCTTCCTGTGTTAATTTTTTTCTCATTCTCCTATTCTGTTTCCCAGATCCTACTCCACCAGGAAACATCACTTTCAATACAATTGCAGAAAACAGCATCGCATTGTCCTGGGTACAGCCAGTAAATATGATCAATCTGGTAATGTCTTACAATATAACTTATGGGAATCCATCTTCTTCTTCTTCTCCCATCATTGGGAACCAAACAAGCTACACAAACAGTACCACCCTTCAGAGCCTGACTTCCGGAACTAATTACACCATTTCTGTGATGACAGTCGGAGTTCGGGGGTATCAGAGCACGCCTGTCACCAGATCTGTGTATACAAGTAGGTAGAAAAAACAAGAAATCCTGTAATTGTTATGTCTATATCTTATTACAATTAAATCTATTATTATCTTTACTTTATAGAGCCATGGCCCGTGTCAAATCTGAACTTTGTTAATGTGACGTCAGATACTGTGATATTAGGTTGGAGCAAACCGCTTGAGTATCAGAACACATACCGCTACAGAGTGCAGACAATTGTCACATCATCATCTACACTGATAAGTAATACAATGGTGAATAATGAATCAGCTACAGTCAGCAATCTGACATCGGGAGCAACATACACATTCTATGTATATGTAAGAGCTGCTGATAATGTCACTGAATCTGACCCTGTGAACAGACCTATATGCACAGGTGAGTAAAGAATGCTTGTTTAATAAATCACAGAAATGGGGGAGATGGGCGGAGTCTAGCGGAGCAGACATGCATTGTTAGAGCTCCGCACCGCTGAGGAGAGAAGAGAAGGACAAAGCAGAGCCTGCAGGCTCAAAAGGTATCCATTTGAACCTTTTTGCCCCAGGGAACAAACTGTGAAAGTTTGGGCAGGAAGTATGGTACTGGGAGGAAGCCGTGGCAGAAATAAAAATCAACTCACAAAGAGCTCACAGGCACTCACCGCAACTAAAGCGGCTCCAGTCACCTCACAATATACAGCATCAGGGCGCTCTCACAGACAGAAAATGTCACAGCAAGACTCTCCATTTGAGTCAGATACAGAATAAATCACAGAAACAACATGTTTTTTAAAGAGTAATATGTTATATATCATGTTCAAAAGGCAAAATGTGTGTAAAAAATATAACATTTTCATAAAGCTTTTCCTGAAAACCAGTATTTATTGCAGAAGGCCATTTCATTTTGAGAAAAAACTTACTTTAATCATCTCTGTTGCTTGTATATTTACAGCCAAAAACTGGCTATGCAGATAAGTGGTGTCTGTAGATAAAAACTACCTGTGCGGGGGGGGGCGTGGCTTGACCCTGGAGAAGATGGCTGCCTAATCCCAGAACTCCCGCTGACAGGGATTGAATTTTGGCTATCATGGAGGGCTGTGATCACTGATTTACACAAAAAACCATGGGAACGTCCTCCCGATCGTCCTCGACATCGCGATCACGTTTGCCTCACCATTTAACAAACTGAGAACCTCAAACTAACCAGGATATGCTATGATCGCAAACCGGCAATATGGCGCCGGCTCTCTCCTCACAGGATCTTCCGCGTCGTGTGACGAGATCTAATTGAGGAGCTGACTCCTCTTCTCATTCGAAACACATCGATGGGGGAATTGTTTTACTTCCACACTCTGACCCACTCCAACAACCCAGCCTGAAGGACCTCAGGTCTGTGGCGGCATATATTAAAAATACCCTGTCACCAGCCATTGCAGGCCTGCGGATCGACATTCAGGCTATCTCAGGCAGAGTAACGGCAATTGAGAAAATGGCAGACATACACTCCACAGCACTACGCAGGAATCATCAGATTGTGGACACCCACACACGGCAACTCAGGGACATGAATCGTCATTTAGAGGATTTAGACAACCGTGGTAGACGCCACAATCTTCGTTTGAGAGGTCTGACTGAAAGTGTAGATGCAGATCATTTGTGGGATGAAGTTAATGGACGCTCTGCTCTCCTTAGAGTTCCTGAAGACCTACACCATTTCTGCGAAATATTAAACATTCCACTCATAGAGGTACCAGACTGGTATGCAGAATTCAGCCCTTCTTTGGCATCTTTACTCCCACCCAGGATTGAACCAATGGAGACCCAAGATGTCAGTTTCCGTAGGTACCGTTCATCATCTGAAGATAGATGGCATCAACATGGACCGCAGTCAACTTCAATCAACAGCCTGACGAAACCTCGGCATGCCCGCAAAGAAGAGATCGATGATTGAAGGAAGCTCCGATTGTAATCTCACAATGCTTTATTCGCATAATTCTGTTACTATCTTCTTTACTGCATTGCTGAAACCTCTATCTTAAATTTCTCTTTCCTTTTTGTGTGGCTTAGTTTGTTTACTTTCTTTTTCTTATCGCTTTCTCCTTAATTTTATTGTTTTACAAAGATGTCTCTAAATATACTGGACTTCAAAAAGGGAATATTAAAAAAAAACAAAAAAAAAACAATGCCTTGATCTAACATGATCTATACTCCTTTTACTTCACCCTGGTAAAGAATTGCCATGTATCTAAAACCCTTTGCTTTTATTATTAATACACATAAATATTACTGTTCCAATTAATTATTTTGTTCTCTAACACAGGCCAATAATAGACCATAATCTCACACCTCTCAGGTTTTTATATAATTACAGAAACCTTCCTCATATTTTATCTTTATAGGTTATATTCCCGAAGTCAGCGGGATTTCATGCTCTTGATAGGTTATATTTTTCTCCAGTGTTCATTTACCCTCCCACGCAGTGGTTTCATTAAAATAAATAATTCTTTTCTTCTACCCTTTTTACAATAACCACTGATTCACCCCGGTGGCATTTACACTACGGTGTATATTGCATTTGGACTAGCGAGCAGGCAACGCTGATCTCCGGAATATATTTTTTTTTTCGGGATTTATTTCCACTTTTGTCAACTTTATTTCACAGAGACTAACATATATTAACTTCCTATTCGAAAAATTATTTCTACTTCATAAACTTGTTATTTTCTTGTTAGTTACGGTACCTCCATTTCTCCCTTCTTAACATCCAATTGAGAATCTCTTCCCTATAATGAAATGCTTCACGTATCATTTATAATACGTTTTTTCCGTGACTCCTTTGTTTATAAATATTCCTCAAATTTTATCGGACATCTACATAGAGCATTTCACTTCAGATACCATAATGTCTCATACAAAAATTTACTCTCATCCAAAGACCAATCATACAGCACAGGCCAACATTGTCTCACTGAATATTAAGGGACTCAATATACCCGAAAAACATTCACAAGTTCTTTCCATGCATAGATTGAAAGCAGATATTGTGTTCATTCAAGAAACACATTTTAGGAATGACACCATACCCAAATTTTCTAATCACCATTATCCAACAGCAATACACGCCACAAATAAGGATTCTAAAGCGAAAGGAGTCTCTATTCTTTTTTCGAAAAATTGTCCATTCCAATTAACAGATTCACGAATAGATGTAGAGGGCCGTTTCCTCTTCCTCAAGGGATCATTGTTTGATAAACGCATTACCTTGGCAAATATTTATGCCCCCAATGTCAAACAAGCACCCTTTTTCACTAATACAATGCAAAACCTTGCCTCTTTTTAGGAGGGTATCCTAATAGTGGGGGGAGATTTCAATGTCCCTTTGAACCCTATTCAAGACACTTCATCAGGTACGTCTAAATTACCATTCAGGGCATTACGTGTTATTAAGAAATCAATACAAGATCTGACATTACATGATTCCTGGCGCACATTAAATCCTACGACTAAAGACTATACTTTTTATTCTAATCCCCATGGCACTTACTCCAGACTTGACTATTTTTTTTAACTCAGAAAGACCTCTTTATGCTCCTTAAAACCACTATAGAACCAATGTATATTTCGGATCATCATCCTATTACCATGTTAATTGACTTTTAGACTATTCAGTCCCGCTCACAGATTTGGCGTCTTGATCCGTCATTACTTACGGACGTTCAGACAGCAACCTACATTCAAAATAGACTCATGCAATTCTTCACTGACAACGATGCCACTGATGTGTCCCCTATGCTAACATGGGAAGCTCATAAATGCACTATTCGTGGGGAATTGATAGCAATAGCCTCTAAAAGACGACGTGCAAGACAACAACTTGTTTCAAATCTCGCCAACCGTGTTCATGTATTAGAAAAATCACACAAACAAACACATGCAATCTCTACCCTCCAGGACCTCACTCAAGCTAGACTTGAATTAAAAGAAGAACTAAACAAAATAACGAAACGTAAATATATATTATCTCAAAAACTGTTCTATGAATTTGGTAATAAAACAGGTAAATTGCTTGCTAGAGCACTACGAGCAAAAAAATCCAATACAATCATTCACTCAATCAACACTCCTGAGGGCACCAAACTAACATCCAATAACCTAATAGCAGATCAATTTGTCCAATATTTTCATAAACTTTATCATATCAAGGTTGCATCTACCCAGACTGATTCAGACAATAGAGTAAGTTTGATCAAAGAATTCTTGACCCAATACTGTCCTAAATCTATCTCGGACGTTGATGCATTAAACTTAGAACAACCATTATCTAAAAAGGAACTTGATGTTGTTCTCAAACAATTAAAACCTGGTAAGAGCCCTGGACCTGATGGCCTAACAGTGGGATACTACAAAGCATTTATATAAGTGTTGTATCCACACTTCTTGAACACATTTAATTCCCTCTCCAAAGATAATCCTCTTCCCCGAGACCTCTTACCTGCACATATCTGAAATCCGATAAGGATCCAACTCTAGTTTCCAATTATAGACCGATTTCTTTATTAAATGTTGATCTAAAAATGTATGCGAAAATATTAGCCAATAGACTTTTGCCCCTTCTTCCAAACCTTATCTCACTGGATCAAGTGGGTTTTGTTCCAGGTAGAGAGGCAAGGGACAACACCCTTAAAGCAATCAATATACATAATTGGTTGACTTAAAAAAAAAAAACACAGATTTTTTCTTTCCTTGGACGCGGAGAAGGCATTCGACAGGGTGGCCTGGGAATATTTAACAGAAACCCTCAAACATATTGGCATACGAGACCGAATGTTACAATATATACTTGCTCTATATTCACATCCAACAGCTAAGGTCCGAGTTAACGGGCACCTGTCGGATGCCTTCTCCATGTCCAATGGGACACGTCAAGGTTGCCCACTATCTCCGCTGATTTTTATCCTGACATTAGAACCCTGTCTTCAACATTTAAGAGATAATCGAGATATTAAAGGTATTTCCATAGCACGCTACACGTACAAACTAGCAGCATTTGCTGATGACTAGACATGTGCATTCGTCTTCGTCCGAATGCATTTTCGTCCGAATTTCAGGTATTTTCGTTATCGTTTTAACAAACGATAACGAAAGTGCAGATTCTGAAAAACGAAAGATCCGACATAAACAAATGCTTTATTTTTGTTTTCGTTGCTGCAACAGTTTGATATAGATAGGAGATTCGACATGATGATGACAATAACAATCTATGTCCATCAAACCTGTGGTCGAATGTGCCTGACCTTAACTCTATTAGTCCCAGATTATTCTACATAGAGAGAAAAGATTCGACATAGAGAGAAAAGATTCGACGTAGGGGAGAAAAGATTCGACGTAGGGGAGAAAAGATAAATAAAAATAATGATGATGATGAATGTTATTGGCTGATTGTAAACAAAGAGGAGGAGCAGTAAAATAGCTAGAACTAAGTACACACGTAGTTTGGCTTATGGTGTCTGTTGAAAGTTCTAAGAAGAGTCGACGGAGCAGGTAAACTATACGGCATCGTACAGTTTAGCTGCTCCATCTAATCTTCTTTGAACATTCGACAGACACCATAAGCCTTCAATGACAGATTCAACCTTATTTGCATTTTCGGACGAATGCATTTTTTAACGAAAAATGAAATAAATAAAAACAAATTTTCGGGAGTAACTAAATAAATTTATTTTTTGGACGAAAACGAAATTCCGAAACAAAATATTTCAGTGTGCACATGTCTACTGATGACATACTTTTATTCCTCCGAGATCCTCATCTTTTACTACCTAATCTCCTTAAAGATCTCACCTTATTTGAAAATCTAACTAATCTTAAAATTAACTTTGCTAAATCGGAGGCACTCAATATATCTTTGTCTCAAGACACCAAAACGCTCTGCCAAATGAACTTTTCCTTTAAATGGTCATCAACATCCATTAAGTATCTTGGAATTCACATACCGACCAATCTTTCAGATCTATAGAGCAAAAATGATATTCCAATTCTACAAACTATCCAGAAAGATCTCAAGACTTGGTCGACTGGTCTATTTTCTTGGTTTGGCAAGACCTCTATTATCAAAATGACCATTTTACCTAAAATACTCTATCTACTCCAAACAATTCCTATCAAATTACCACAAACATTTTTTATACCTTTCCGTAAAGCCTGCTTGGAATTCATTTGGGGAGGAGCAAGAGCTCGACTGAGCTTTGATCGAATGTCCTTACCCAAACTGAAAGGAGGTCTGGGATTACCGGACATTTGTAAATACTACTGGGCATGTCAACTTACCAGAATAATAGATTGGAATGTTCATGCTACCACAAAAGCATGGACATCCATTGAACAGGCCTTTTCAAATTTACCGCTAAAAATTATTCCCTGGACCAATACTAAACACATCCCACAACAATACAAAAAACACCCACTAATTGGTGCCACGTTACTAGCATTTAACACAACATGTCGTCAATTTCATATCTCTTCAATATCAGGCCCACTCACACCGATTAAACATAATCCTGCAGTACCAGGTACTACTGAACCCTTACTCTCTGAATTGGGACCTCTTTGGTATACAAAAGATGAAGTTTTCTTTCATAAAAAGACGTTTCTTCCACTATTGACATTGAATACACAGAGAACAGATCAACGAATTTCTTTGTGTTCATATATGCAACTCAAACATTACCTTACTAATTCACGAATGTTCAGCTTACTCGAGAGAAAAGACACAATTAGAAACTATTTGTGCCAACTCTGAACCACAACACCATCTCATATCCATTATCTATTCTATACTTTTTAATGATCATAGGCCTAAATCGAATCTTGCTAGTGTGCAATGGGAAAAAGATCTTTCTATCAATCTATCAGACACTGATTGGGAAAAGATTTACAATAACATACACAAAAGTTCGATTAATGTAACTGCCCAAGAAAATGTTTTTAATCTATTCTCCAGATGGTATAACACCCCCCTCAAATTACACAAATTCAAACCGGAGACTTCCCCTACATGTTGGAGATGTAATAAAGAAGAGGGATCGCTTCTCCACATCTGGTGAGAATGTCCCCGGATTGTGACTTTTTGGACTGAAGTATTCAGGTTTATAACTCAAATTACTACTCTACACTTAGATTTCTCACCTGCACAAGCTCTACTTCATCATACTACTTTGCCAATGAGAACTTACCATAGATCACTAGCCCAACATCTCATTACGGCTGCAAAACTTTGCATACCAACCCTCTGGAAGTCTACTAATCCACCTACTATTGCTAATTGGATAATTATTCGGTCTGTCAACTAGAGCTCTATACCATATATCGATACTGACAAACTAGCTGCCGTCAGAGCACTACTGCTGTATGTGTAAACACAGGAGATGCGTAGTGAGCTCGCTTCTATCTGCCTATATGCGGATCGAGTTGTTTACCCACCTACAAAATGGCCGCGCACATGGTCTTCCATTTAATGGAGGACGCGGCTACAAGAAAATGGCCGCCATTAGAAATAATTATCAAGACTAGCAAAGTGCCTTTTCTTTTATCCCCTGATGAAGTCACGTGATCGGTGACGTCACGCGTAGGGACGGATTGGGCACTTCAGATTGACTGAGGCTAACGAGCTCGCCGCTCGTGGGAGTTTAGCACCGGTCTGATATTTCTATGTGAGTACCTGTATTTGCTTTGAATACAACCTATCATTTAAACCTTATTACACTATGCGGTACCCCCTTGTCCTTTATTATTGGTACACTCGTATGTGAGGCACGGAGGTGGAGTTAGGACCCGCGTTGGTCCAGGACCATTACCAAAAGACCACAGCCACCCACACTAGTTTGCAGCTTACCGAGTACCACCAGGCGGTGAAGCAGTGACAGAACCCTGGACCCCAAGTTAAGATCATTACCATCTGCCAGTAGATCTCTGCGGTTGACCTAGCACTGCTAGGTGAGGGGCCACTGCTTACTTAAGTGTGATATTACACAAAGAGGATTTACATGCCTGTCACTCTTCTGGCACCTCACTTTATGGTCACAACTTTTTTGAGCACAGCGAATTGCTTTTGATGCACCCCAAAGGATTAATAATTATTTTTTATACTGTGGACATTATCACTTTTTTCGTTTGTGTTTTATTTTATACACAGGTGGATGATATGTTAATTGTTATATTACACAGAGGTATCACACACTGCTGGCACACTGTGTGAGTTTATAGATCATTAGATCACTTAGCACTATGCACTTTCTATGTATTTTTTGCACGCTATTTATTGATATATGGGATTGCACATTTATATGCGTTTATCATCAGATGTTTCTATTATGTATTTTTATATTTTTTTTTTCAGTTTGATTGGCACATACTTATATGCACTGGATTTATTTATCTAAACATTTGGTTTATATTTCCTTATGGCTATATGAATAGCGTTAATACTCTAAGATAATACACAGAAGATCACATACTGTTGGCATTATTGTGTGAGTTGCTAGAAACATACTATAGAGGATTAGGTCCCCTAGCACTATGCACTTTTCTTGCATTTATGCACAGGTCTATTGCCACATATAGCCTGCACACCTGTGTGTAATTCTAAGCGATTTTATTTATTATTGGGCTCAGGGTATGTCAGAATTTTATCTTAGCTTTATTGGCCATTTTCAGTTTTATTGGTACCTTTGCATTTTCTACACATATTATTGTACTGTATTTATGTATTTGATTTGTCTGTGTGAATATGGGATTAGCAGCATGATATCTTGATATCAGCATCCCCTTAATCATTTTCGGACTACCCCCTCGAGAGACCCTCCACGCCCGAGTTACCTGTCTTTGGTTAGCGCAGCACCCCCTCCCTTTATCTCATTCTGTTAATTTTGGGGTCTGTCTGTCCCCATTTTTGGTGCATGCAGCTGTCCATTTTAGTTTCCACGTTCTTTCTCCATTGCGGAAGCGCAGGAATACCCTTATCACAATTGGATAATTAGAGTAAACAAAATAGCTTCAATGGAGGAACTCGTACACCAAGCCCACGATTCTTCAACAACGTATAGAAATACGTGGGCGTGTTGGCAACACTTCCAAACAACCTCTGAATATTCCCAACTTCTCAATTAAACTATCACTTATGCCCTTACCCAGTATCAGTTCTAACCCCTGATTTTCTACACAGGTAGATGGAAACAAGAACATAACGTTTACAAGGGAAACTTAATATTAAGCACTATTTTCACACTTGGATTCCACATTCTGAAAAATTCCCATTAGAAGCTTTACAGATTGCTCACTGTTAAGCTAAGAAAAAGATAATCGCCTATCCTGCCTTTTTACATATTTATATCTACAAAATTCCTCGACTCCTTCATGACCATGTGCATTGAGATGTAGAAAACTTTTATCAATAATATTGACTTAACGCACACTATAATATTGGGATACATGTCTCAGTTAAACTTACACATTTTTGACTTTCATACACGGCTTCATACCTGCAATAAAGGGAAAACTTAAACTCCCACGTTTCCCAAACCTATTATTTGTAATATCATTTATGCCATATTATAAACATCCTCGAAATATTAATTGTTAAACTTGACATAACAATGGAAGACCAAACTTTCAATATAATTTGCCTCTGTGTCTCTACTGAATTTACATATGTATCTCATATATTTTTAAGTATACTGAGCATTTTCTTTGTGACAACATTTGCTGCTTTTTATTATTGTTCTTGCTGATTGTACACTGTACTTTACTTACATTAGTGCTATATATGTATTCCTGTGTATAATCTTAATAAACTTTATTTAAAAAAAAAAAAACAACCTGTGCAGCTTTGATCAAAGTTTAATAAAGCTCTTGTTTCATGGGTAGGACACTTAGACCCCTTTCACACTGAGGCGCTGGCCTCGTTAGCGGTAAAGCACCGCTAATTTTAGAGGAGCTTTACCGCCGTTTTAGCGGCAATTTTGCGATAGACTTTTGAAATAGGAGGCAGACATTCAAATTATAAAGACTTGGGGGGTTATTTACTAAAGGCAAATTAACTTAACAGCAAGTGCACTTATAAGTGCAGTCGCTGTAGATCTGAGGAGGACATGCAAGGAAAATAAAAAACAGCATTTTTGCTCGTACATGATTGGGTGATAAAATCTGCAGAGCTTCCCCTAATTTCAGAGCTACCCCTTAGATCTACAGCGATTTACAGAGATTGCGCACTTTCATATGCACTTGTAGTGCAAAGTAGATTTGCCTTTAGTAAAAAACCCCCTTAGTGATTTGGTGAACAGCTCATCTTTTTGAAACATTCTGCTTTTCAGTTAGCCCTGTTATTCGTCTATATTGGAAGCCAAATGCATGCATTATAAATTACAAGTGTTTCCAAAATGGCAATTAAAAGATGTAATCTTTCTGTTTAGGTCCCGTACAAGTTTCTGCCGTCACACTGAATAATTACCATTCAACAAACACTCTGGGAGTAACCTGGACGGCAGCTGGTGGAAGAGTGGATTCGTATATTATCAGTATAACAGGAGTGGTATCAAAAACAACACAAACAAATTCTATGCAAACAAATTTCACCGGATTACTGCCCGGCAGTTTATATACTGTCACTGTACAGACAAATAGTGGGGACTGCAGCAAGACATCAATGTCGGTCATGGAGGCTACATGTGAGTACAAGCAGGGTCATGTGACTACAGCGCCATTTCTCATCTGCAATTTTCTTTTGAGTTAATTTTGTAATTAATGCCATTCTGTTGCTTCCCCAAAACACCCATTGAGTGGTCCCTGAAAATGAAGACTAAATACTTACCTCTTTGGTGAGTCCAAACTCCACTGGGTTTGAATGAGACCACCTCTGGCAAAGTCTGCAGCTATTGGTACTTTCAGCAGTGTCCCCGCCGGGTGCTGTGCTTCCTCACATTCACTCCTAGACCAATAATACACCTCCCAACTTTTTGAGATGGGAATGAGGGACACCTATCGGCAAAAGCATGCAGGCATAGGACACACCCCTTGCCACGCCCCTTAAAGGAGAATTGTACAAAAAAACAAGATTGGTTAAAGCGGAGTTCCACACAAAAATGGAACTTCCGCTTTTCGGAACCCTCCCCCCTCCGGTGTCACATTTGGCACCTTTCAGGGGGGAGGGGGGTGCAGATACCTAAGACAGGTATTTGCACCCACTTCTGGCATAGACTCCCATGGGAGTCTATGCCTCTTCCCGTCCCGACCGCGATGTCTCCTGGAAACACACAGCTCCCAGGAGAGAGCGGGGACCACTAGGGACGGGCAGCGCGACTCGCGCATGCGCAGTAGGGAACCGGGAAGTGAAGCCGCAACGCTTCACTTCCTGATTCCCTCACCTAGGATGGCGGCGGCAGCTGCCGAGAACCGAGCGGGTTCTCGGCGTCCCCTGCCGACATCGCTGGACCCTGGGACAGGTAAGTGGCCATGTATTAAAAGTCAGCAGCTGCAGTATTTGTAGCTGCTGGCTTTTAATATTTTTTTTTTTTTGGCGGTGTGGGTGAACCCCCGCTTTAAACCCACAAGTGCTTTTTTTACCACTACTATTCTTTTATATTGGCTTTTGGAATATACAAATGCAGCAATTTAGAAATCAGATGAAATGTTTAGCGCTGGAAAACACTTTTTTGATAGATAAAAAGTGCATTTTATATACAACTAAATAAATCAGACCAAAATGAGGGACAAATCAGGGACATTTGGGAGCTATGATACCGCCTCTGGCAAAGTCTGCTGCTATTGGCACTTTCAGCAGTGTCCCCGCCAGGTGCCCGCCAGGTTCCTCACATTCACTCCTAGACCAATAAAGGACACGTCATAAGTGATACAGGGGATACACCTAAAGGTGCCTGGGATGTGAAGACATTTCTGAAGGCTGTATGGTCTGGACATTGGACTCTCTACCCACTTTAAAGAAGAACTATAGGCAGAACTTTTTTCCTTTTTGGATAGAGTTATGGAGGGTTATAACCCCATGTCAGTTTATTTTCTGCCATTTGCATTTGCCCATTGGGGAAATTTACCTTCACTTCCTGTCCCATAGCCAAAACAGGAAGTGAGATAAAATCCCTGCAAATTAGGGGAATTCCTTGGGGACCTCCAGGTCACCAGGACTAGTGTCCCTATTGGAAGATTTCCCCTCTATTACTTTTCTGGGGAAAACCCAAAATTAGGGTTTTCTTTTACTTTCACTTTCGATGATAAAGAGTAAACAGGACAAATAGAGAGGATGAATCTTCCCAATGGGGGCACAGACAGCAATCAAAACCTAATAGGTGTTCTAATCCATCTCTGCCTTTAGTTATACTTTAACTTTCTTGCCATTTCATATTTTCATTTGTATTTCAAATATAGGTTTGTAGTTGCTCCGTAGGGCCAGGTCACACTAGTAACTATGTAGCCGTTACAAATCTCTGCATTTGTTTTCTCTGCTGAATTGTAGCTGGCTAGCCAGTCACACAGTGATTGAGTTTGCTCACTTGCAATTTCTGCTACGCAGCCCTCTCATTAAAGAGCATGTAAACCCAACATTCCATATTCCTGATATGTGGCTGCTGTACCATGTACTTGTATGAGAAAGTCTCCTCTTCTCTTTGTATTGCTTCCTTTGTGTGAAATTCTTGGCGTTCCTGCCAGTCCTTCTGCTTTCCTATTAAATCTGACCACACCAGGCATGAGAGCACAGCATGGTCAGTTCTCTAGCTGTGCTGGGAACTCAACCTTGCTCTCGTCCAATGATCAGACTTGCACTCCCCCTCTGCACAGCCATTCACTGGGAAGATCATTCTGCTGCTGTTTCTTCTCCTCCCAGCTCTTATGCAGCTGAGAACATGTGATCACTTATAGAAAAGGGAAACAAGGTATTTATAATTTTTTTTTGTATATCTATATACAAATCTTTTGCCTTTTATTTATGTTTTAAAGTGAATTGTTTGTTTTACAAGGTGGGGGTTTACATATACCGTACTTTAATTGCAATGCATTTATTCCTAACAAAACAGAAGAATACGAAGGACAGCAAAAAAACAAAAACAAATGAGCAGTGGCAGCCCGTCCATTAGGGGCACACAGGCGCCGCCCCCCTATCCATGCATCCAGCCCTCTGATCTGCATGCGGGGCGCCAGGAGCATGAATTCCAATGGAGGGGTTTCAAAGAATGTGATAGAGGCTCTATGGTGGGCTTGGGGCACAGAGCACTGTGCTCTGAGCCCACCCAGTTGTGCGACACTAGCGAATGGATATTCGCTATTTTTCTCACACTGATTCTGCCTCCTGGCCAATCAGGAAGTGGGTCCTGACTAGTTTGGTCCCGATTGGCCGTAAGGAGAAACTACCCTATTGACCGAGGGAGGAGACGCACAGTGAGGACACCACCGCAATGCTGAGGAGACGCAGGGGAAGCCGGCCGCCTGTCGCCGGGAGGGAAGCGCTGCCCGAGGAAAGTGTTGCAGGTGACTGACCAGCCGACTGGGGGGGGGGGGCTGTGCACTGTTTGCACCCCCAAAAAAATATACCACCGGCCGCCACTGCAATTGAGAGTAATTCTGTAGCTGCTACAAAACATATCTACTAAATCACCAGTGTGGGGCATTACGGATGTCTGTGTGGCAGACAAGCTCAAGCAACACCCTGGATGGACAGCAGCAGCAATAAAACCACAATAACAGGATAAGACACCAAGAGATTGTAATATTTAGCAGAAAGAGAATGTTCTCAGAAAGAACTAAAGATGTGAGATCTGTACAATGCAAATGGATGAATCTTCCTCTGTTGCTTATTGTATTTTGACAGCCAGTCCCGCCAGCTGTCCAAATACCCAAATAGTGCCTACATCTGATTGAGTGCAGCTGCTTTTCCTGTGACAACTTTCCTCCCAGGTCCTTTGAGTTTTCAGTCAAGGGGTGTTGGGCGGGAGGCAACCCACTGATTGAATTTGGTACAGAATATGACCAGCTTTACAGTGGCAGTCTTTGAACCTCTTGCATTTATCTCTGTGATGAGTAAAGCCTCATACACACGATCGGATTTTCCACAGACAAAACCGTGGACTTTTGTCTTAAGGTCGTTGGCACACAAACGGCCACACAATTGTCTGCCAACATACACGAACGTAGTGATATTCTACGTGTTTTTTCAGCCCTTTATCGCCACCCTTTAGGCTCCTTCTGCTAATTTCATCTTGGTAAAAGTTTGGTGAGTGTGGATTTGTGCTTTTCATTTCGCGCTTTTCAGTTCGTTTCTGAACGGCCGTTCGTCAACCAGACATGTCATGGAATCGGAGGAGATAACGTGTTATTTATTATTGGCCTTGGAGTTATTGCTGTCGAGCATGCGTGTTTGTACTTTGGACTTTTGTCCAACGGACTTGTGTACACACGCTCAGAAAATCCGATAACAGACATGTGTCCACGGAAATTTTTAAAGCCTGCCACCCAACATTTGTCCGCAGAAAATCCGACAACAATTGTCTGATGGAGTGTACAACGGTCGGATTTTCTGCCAACAGCCGGTCATCCCACATTTCCCATTGGAAAATCTGATCGTGTGTACGAGGCTTAAGATTACCACAGGGCACAATATCTGTTAAGGAAGACCAGCAGTATAACAAATCCGATGATCTGCAGACCTACACCTATTGTGCCTCACATCTAGCGCGCATTATGCTTGCACCACTCTTTGTTAATTCCCTCCATTGTATGTATTAATTTTAAAGCAGATACATTTTCTTCCATCTCACTATTTATTTTATCTAACATTGTTTTTTTTCAAACAGATCCCACCCCACCAGGTAGCATAGCCTTTCCTATGATAGGAACTAAGAATGTCACTTTATCTTGGGGAGATCCAGTAAATATGACCGGAGTGGTGAAGTCATATAATATAACTTATTGGAATTCTTCTTCTTCAATCATTGCTGGACCTGTGAGAAGCGACAATGCAAATGTCACCCTTCAAAACTTAATGTCGGGGTCCAATTACACCATCTCTGTGGTGACAGTCGGAGTTATGGGGTATCAGAGCACTTCTGTGATTGGATTGGTCTGTACAAGTAAGTTTTTGATCCTCTAAAATGAGACATGTAAAATGTATCAATGATTTTTTATTCTTGCATGAGTTTTAATATTAAAGGGGCCTTTCCATATAGTGAGTGCCTAGGTTTCCCAAAGTCCCCTCATCTGGGGCATATGCTATACAAAGGGTACTGAGCAAAGATTTATCCTTCCATGCCACCAAACTCCACTTCGATGCTGGGAAATCAATCCCGGAATCTCTCCACCATCCTGGTCTCACTGGTTCATTCTGTTGACTAGAGATGAGCTTGGGATTTAGGTTGAACATGAGTTTGTCAACCGAAAAGAAAAAGAAAAAGAAATGACTCCTGCGCACAAGTGGGCAACCAGACAGATGGTAAAGCGACACAGGCCTTGCTGCCCTCAAGGATGGGGAATCCTAGCAGACAAAGAAATAAAAAGAGAGAGGGGCGCACCGGCCATGTGCATTATCTTTTGTAAAATATTTATTAAATAAAATGATAAAGGAATTACTCACAAGCAGTTGTGGAACAGGGTGCAATATAAATCCAGCACCGTCTAGCAGCAAGCGGTTATAATGATGAGCAAAACCTTCCAGAGGTCTTAGAGGAACATACAAACATCACTACCTGCTAACGCGTTTCGAAGGGCACATCCCTTCTTCATCAGAGCTCAGCAGTGATCTCTCCTTCAGTAGTCCCTGTATATATAGTGCCAAAAAGGCACAATCAGTGGATTAGGGAGGACCCATGGGGCCCCTCCCCCTCAATGGATCCCTCCCTCCTAAGCTCCTCAATTGTACAAGCAGAGAGGTAAAAAAGAAAAAAAAAATAATAATAATAAAGAATTAAAAATTGACAATTAAAAATTAATAGAAGATTAAATAAATGAATAAATATAAATGAATGTAAATAGATATATGTGAGTATCAATGTGATTATCAATGTGATTGCATGCTGCCCAAGGCAGACACTGCCCGTGGGGGAACACTACATAAGCTCAGTGATGGATGATAATATGCTGAGCACACTAAGTGCAAAGTGGCATAGGCTATGTGGGCCTGTTAATAGGGGGATGAATCATATGGCTAACAAGCTATCATATAAAAGTGAACACTGTACCTTCTACTTCACCAACAGCACAGACCGATCCCTGTGCATGTGAGCGGCTCGCCGTTCGCTTCCGGGTAGTGCACCTGTGCTGGAACGCATGCCATTGCGTTTGCGTTCCAGGCAGGAGGAAGAGGCGGGGTGCGCGTCACTTTCTCTGCGTCGGTCGTCGCCCACCAGTTACGTAGGCAGCGAGGGAGTACACGGCGCCATGTTGCTGGGGGCAGACTACCGAGGGGTCATGGCTAATAGAGCATCCTCTAAGACCTTTGGAAGGTTTTGCTCATCATTATAACCGCTTGCTGCTAGTCGGTGCTGGATTTATATTGCACCCTGTTCCACAACTGCTTGTGAGTAATTCCTTTATCATTTTATTTAATAAATATTTTACAAAAGATAATGCACATGGCTGGTGCGCCCCTCTCTCTTTTTATTTCTTTGAACATGAGTTTGGCCTGAATCCAACCTGTTTGTGGCTTTGTGAATGGCCAAACAAGCTGGCCACATTTGACCCGTTCATCCATCTGAATCCCCAAAGCTGGAAGGTAAACAAATCTGGGGAGCTGAAAATCCTCTACCCTTGCAAGGTACCATATCGAGGGACAAGAGCCTCATTTTTTTTCATTCTATCTCACAAAAGGTTTATTGGATTCTGGAAGCCCTCTTTATAATGAGGGGCCCCCCGAATATATCCGTTTCAACCTCTAGGAGAATGAATACAGAGTACATCAGTAGTCCTTAATACTCATTCCCAAATTTTTATATATATATAGATATATCTATATATATCTAGATATATATAGATATATCTAGATATAGATATATCTATATATTATATAAAAATTATTTTTGGGGATATACTGTGTATAAATTCATCTAGCGATGTAGAACTAGCATCATGATGACTGCACTGCTCGATAAAGTTTTCCCACTGCAAGGACAACCTGCCACCCAAAGATGTTGACCTATCGCATTCCTGTTGATAAATGACAGATCTCCATCTGCTGCAGTAATGTAAACAAAGCAGCCAGGGATTCTGGGTGATATCATGCAGGATTCTTAGCTGTTCGTCTACATTCTGTTATTTAATGGGAGTGCGTGAGCCAACGCCTATTGGTAGGGAATTATGGTTGAGCAGTGGGAAAACATTGTTGGGGGTGGGTTGTCATAATTAACATGGGATTTCCATCACTGTGCGACACAATTGATGGTGTGGTGGTTTTCCTATATTCTAACCAGATCCTGGTTAGAATATAGAGTTAGAGTGGTGCCTGGCCAGGGAAGTACAACCCCCCCCTGTATGCATTTCCTATGTGGGGGGAGGTCAAATATCTGATGTTCCCCTTAAAATGTCAACCAAGCCTTTATCCAGACACACAGCCTGGGTGTACAGAAAAAGTAGGGCAGCAAGTGTGCACAGGGTATCACTGTTAGGGAGCAGGATATCATGGTGGCCGAAAAATATCATTGGAGGGTAGGTTGTGATGATTGATGCTGGATTTACACCATGTGAAATTGTTAATTTTTTTTTTATGTTTTGCAAATAATGACTGACTTTCTCAAGTTGGAATATAAGTAATAATGGGGTACCAAAGTACCCTGTACTAATTTCCACTTACTGTAAAGGTCGCTTCCAGGTTCTGATAACTCCCCCTGTAAACCTTTGTATCCCTTCTGGGGGACAGGATAAGGGAATTATGCCCTTGTTCCTCAAAAGGAGGCTTTGCCACTCCCATTGCAAGGTACCATACTGATGTTGAATGTGGCCTGGTGTGCTTCAGGAGGGGGGGGGGCTCACATGCTCACTGCCCTCCCTTTCCTCACATCAATCAACTTTAGTCAGAGCTGCACTGTTTGTTTTTATCTACAGACACCCCATACCTGCATAGGCAGTTTTTTTGGTGAACTTACCCTTTAAATAGAATGCATCTCACTAGCACTCAAAGTTTTCCATCTTTGTATACTACATGCAAAGTCTCCCTCCCCTTCCAGAGCACAGGTGGAAGATGGAACCTTGGGAATTCACCCCAGCACACAGGTCATAATGAACCTCCAGGAAGGTACTGACTCTTTGCCCACTCTCAAGACAGTTTCTTTCTTGTCGGACGATGTGTTGCCTTGGTAGGTGCATGCCTGTTCAATGTGCCAGGTTAAATAGAGAAGGGCACACTATAATGCACCTCCTGACAGCCAGGCGAGCTAATATTTGGTCAAAGGTCCCCCCTGGTTTCTGGAAGGTCTTACCCTGGGTGAACCATTCCACATGAGTTAGAGTTTGCAGTGAATTCTTGTGATAATGACTAACCCATGCCTCCGATATTCGTGCTATTTTGCATAAATGTCTGTTTTGAAATAGTAGCAGAATTGTCCTTAGCACTTATCATTCCCTTTCACTTGGGAAAGGATTCCCAGCCTGGGGAAAAGTGCATATATACCTCCCAACCTGGAAGAGCACAGGCAATAGTTTTCAGGGCTGAAACTTAGATTTTTTTTACTATTGAAGGGAAAATCGACAAATACAAGAAGAGGTCTCCTCATCTACTCATCTTAAAGAAGAAGTGCAGCCAAATCTCGTTTGGCTGTACCAGTGGCGTAGCGTGGGTTGTCAGCACCCGGGGCAAGGCAAGTAATTTGCACCCCCCTAACCTGCGGACTTTTAGCTATCCCTGAGTCCCTTCAAATACAATAGTACTGACCTACCTGATTCCTATACTGACCACTACACTGAGAACTACACTGTCCACCACACGGACCACTATACTATACTGTCCACTATACTACACTGACCACTATACTATACTGTCCACTATATTACACTGACCACTATACTGACCACTATACTGTCCACTACACTACACTGACCACTATACTACACTATACTGACCACCATACTACACTGTCCACTATACTACACTACACTGACCACTATACTACACTGTCCTCCATACTAACTACACTATACTAACCACTATACTATACTACACTAACCACTATACTGACCACTATACTACACTACACTGACCACTATACTACACTGTCTGTTATACTACACTGTCCACTACACTACACTGTCCACCATACTACATTATACTGACCACCATACTACACTGTCCACTATACTACACTGTCCACTATACTACATTACACTGACCACCATACTACACTATACTGACCACCATACTACACTGTCCACTATACTATACTGTCCACTACACTATACTGACCTCCATACTAAACTACACTATACTGACCACTATACTATACTATACTAACCACTATACTACATTATACTGACCACCATACTATACTACACTGACCACTATACTACACTGTCCACCATACTACACTACACTGTCCACTATACTACACTGTCCACTATACTGACCACCATACTACACTACACTGACCACTATACTATACTGACCACTATACTACAGTACACTGACCACCATACTACACTACACTGACCACTATACTGTCCACTACACTAACCACAATACAACACTACACTGACCTCCATACTAAACTACACTATACTGACCACTATGCTAACCACTATACTATACTACACTAACCACTATACTGTCCACTATACTACACTATACTGACCACCATACTACACTGTCCACTATACTACACTACACTGTCCACTACACTGCCCCCCATACTGACCACTACACTACACTGACCTCCATACTAAACTACACTATAATGACCACTATACTACACTACCCTGTCCTGCCTACAGTCCCCCCCCCCCGGCCAGTAACAAGACTCTCACTCACCTTCTTATCCTGGCCTGCATCGATCCGGAGGAGGAGGAGAACACAGCGGCGGCTCACATTCTTCTCTCCCCTGCACTCTGCTTGCTGCCATGTTCAGTGTCCAGCGCCCTATGATTGGGCGTATGGGGGGTCATGTGCGGAGGCGGGACTTCAGGAGCGATTGAGGACAGGCCAGCCCTACGCCTCACATGACCCCCATACGCCCAATCACAGGGCGCCGGACACTTAACATGGCGGCCGGAGCCCGGGGACACAGGAATTAGAAATTAGGAGGAGGCAGCCAGTGACACATACTGGCGCCCCCCTAAATGTTGCGCCCGGGGCCACGGCACCCCCTGCACCCCCCACGCTACGCCACTGGGCTGTTCTTCTCCTGTGGATCACAGGAGTGCACTTTGTTCTGCACTCCTGTGACCCATTTTCAACTGACAGCAGGCTGAAACCCGCTGTCAGCTGACGTCACAAAAATGGTCCAGGCTCGGGAAAAATTATCACCATACGTTCGGGATCTGCCCACATGCCTGAGCCGACACCTGGCTCAGCCTCTCAGCCAGCCGCTGAGAGGCTGAGTCGGCCACTCCTGCCTCTCCGCAGTCCAGCGCTGCAGTAATCGTAGGGGGTCAGAGAAGAGAGCTGGTGACTGACAGTCACCAGCTCTCTGCTCATGGAACACTGAGAACTGAGCGATCGGCAGTGTTTGATCATTTGATTCTCAGTATTAGAGCTGGGACCGATTAGAGAAGGGACCGATGCTGCATCCACCTAGGTAGGTATGCTTCTAAAAAAAAAAAAATACATTTCCATACTTCTATATTAACTGCTATTATTAATGATCGATACCTCTTCTCTTTGGAAATGTTTTTCTGTTGATCACGATTTATTATTATCATTGTAACTTCAATATCACACTCTGAATGTAACAATTCTTACTCTGGTTATTAATGTGACTTTTTTCCTTTATCCACAGAACCGATATCTGTGAAATTACCACAGATTGTTGCCAAAACTACCAATTCTATGTCCCTGAACTGGACACAACCAGATGAGTATCAGAGCTCATACACCTACAGAGTGCAGACCAATGTAACCTCATCATCTACACTGATAAATAATACAATCGTGAGCAATGCATCGTCTACAATAGGAAATCTGACAGCAGGAGAGACGTATACATTCCTGATATATACAATATCTGCCTGTAACTCCACTGAATCAGGCCCCGTGTCTATAAATGACTGCACCCGTAAGTATTGCCAAACTGAAAAAGTCAGTCCTAAAAGCCAACAAACACTCTTTGCTTTATGTATTGGAGTTTCTGCAAGTAGTTCTTATTCACATTTGCAGCATTCACAACAGCCAATCCGATTCCGCCTATCATTCTCACACACTTCACTGGATTTCTTTAAAACTGATCAGTTTTTCACAAGTAAACTTTATAGGAATAGCATTTTTCATGTTCATTTTTTAAATTAATTACAAGTATCACAGAGCAAAAAGAGTTATTTAGCTTACCAACCACTTAGAGGCTGATGTCCCTCACTGCCATTACCTCCACTGGCTTCTGCTAGCCCAATGTATTCAATTTATTATAAGAAGCAATCCACTTCTTTGCACAAGCTACATCAGCAACCTCATCTCAAAATATCACCTCCTACTCTCACCCCCTCACCACCCCTTCCCATACTCACCTACAGGACTTCTCCAGAGCCTCTCCCTTCCTTTGGAACTCTCTACAGCAATCCATTCAGCTATTCTCTACTAGACATGTGTGGTTGGTTTTGTTCCAAAATTTTCGTTATTTGGAGCTTCGGATGTATCCGAATTTCCAAATTGCAATAGTAACAAATTTAAACGAATCTGAAATAATGAAACTAAAGCGAATTTGAAAACAATTTTGAAATATAAACATATTGCTAACTATTGCTGATTTCCTTCAAAGACTGTGTATAATGTTAGAATATAGGCTTCTTCTGAATTTGGATTTTGAAAAGAATAGAATAAAACATTAAAAAATATTAAAATATTAAAAGAGTAAAACAGAACAGAATAGAAAATAAAATAAAAAATTAGAATAAAATACGTTAGAAAATAAAGGAATATAATAGAAAAGAATAGAATATAATATAAAAAATAGAATAGGTTAGAATGGAATAGAATAAATGATCACAGAGGTCAGCAAAACTCGATATTTTCAATTCAAATTTGACTCAAATACTTAGAATACATTAGAAAAATTTGAATTTGGTTGAAAAACAATAAACAAAACAAAACTAATTTTGTTACGAATGCAACCAAACTAAATTAGTAACTTAACGAATTGATCCGAAATGATTTTCGTTCTGCACATGTCTATTCTCTACTCTTAAAAAAATGTATCTTTTTCTAGAAATCCTATCCCGACTCCACCTTCAAACTGAACTTTCACTTTCTCCATCAGCTCATTCCTTATACGTAATGCCTTTGGTATCACTAGCCCTACTGTATTGAATTGTATTACTGTACTCTCTCCCTTATTTTGCACAAATAGTTGACCCTATATAAATCCTGTATATTTATAATAAATAATGATAGGATCTTTTCTTCTGCTTGAAAAAGTTCAGTCATTTTGAATGCTATAGCAAAAGAAAAGAATCCACAGAAACTTCTCAAAGCTGCTAAGAAGTAACGGTGCACCAGACAACAGGCATTTTTTTTGCATGGGAATGCAAATCAGGTACTTAAACCCCTTTTAGGCTGCTTTCACACTGAGGCGCTTTACAGGCGCTATAGCGCTAAAAGTAGCGCCTGCAAAGCGCCTTGAAAGAGCCTCTCCTCTCACTCCAATGTGAAAGCCCGAAAACTCTCACTGGACGGTAAAAAAAAGTCCTGCAAGCCGCATCTTTGCAGCGGTGTACACAGCGGTGTTGCAGCGCTGTAGGAGCTTCCTTCTGGTGTTTTTTTTTTCACCACTGTGGTTTTTATTTTTTTGCTAAACAAGCAAAAACATCTTGAAAAAAAAAAACGTTTTTCCTTGTTTCTGTAATAAAGTTTTGCAAACAAGCAATTTTTCTTCTTCACTGGTGTGCGCTGATGAGGGTGCACTGATGGGCATATTTGGGCACTCATAAGTTGCACTGATGGGCACTGATAAGTTGCACTGATGGGCACTGATGAGGCAGCACTGATGGCACTGATAGGCAGCATTGTAGGGCACTAATAAGGCTACACTGATGGGCACTGATAGGGTGCACTGATGGGCACTGATAACCTGCACTGATGGAGCTGCACTGGTAATAAGTGTAAACAATGTACTCACTGTGCACTGTCAGACTTACCAACTATTGGCTCTCCTTTCCTCACACAGTGATGGCGCGTGAGGAAAGCAATGCTGATAACTAGCAAGTCTGTTTACATGTGACCAGCTGTGATTGGGCACAGCTGATCAGATAGTAAAGGGCTGCTGAGATTGGTCCTTTATCACTATCTGTGATTAGCTATGTCCAAAGGACATGGAGGTAACAGAGCGTGCCCAATGCGTGACCCGGGGGCGCACAGGAGTCGTGTATGTGAAACTGGACATCCTCTCAGAACCAAAGAGCTGCGCTGTAGCCATCTTTTGGCTATAGTGCAGGCAGAAACTGGTTACATGCCACCACATTCATTTATGTGCCCCAAGGAGGTTTATCCCATAAAGTGCTAGTATGCACCGCAAAACTTATGGCAAAACGTAATTGAACAAGCTGAATTTGGAAGCTGATTGGCCACCATGTACAGCTACACCAGATTTTGTATTCTCCGGTTTTAGTAAATCCCCCTTACAGTCTAGATCACCTACATTCAGAGATTCAAGGCCTTTGCTCCCTATTCTTCCAACACAGATGATGCTGATATGGGCAGGATCCCTCCCCCCCCCAGCCCTCCATCTTTGCTGTAGAACCCCTGCACCCTTTTTTAATAAGATCTGTATGTGTACCTTTTTTACTAATAAAAATGTATTTTTCCTGTTAGTTCCCGGACAAGCTGTCGGTGCTGCAGTGAGCAGTAACACATCAGTGAATTCCCTGTTTGTGAGCTGGACCGCACCACAAGGAAAAGTGCCTAATTATACTGTCACTATAACAGAATATGTCAATAACACAATGCAGACTGGCACAATACAGCCTAACATGACGCAAGTAAATTTTACTGGATTATTACCAGGAAGAGTCTACAATGTAACAATAGTGACAGTCAGCAGTTCCTGCAGCCAGGCAGCCCCTTTAATGACACAGGCCACATGTAAGTATGATTAAGGTCATGTGTCTTCAATGAATATAGTATAGTGATCGTCTGCGCTATTATATAGTGAATGTGATAACAATAAATCCTAATTGGATACCCAGAATTGCTGCAAAACCTAGTGATTTCACAAATACACGTGCATAAGTAAGTCAGTAAAATCATTTTGTGCTATTCCATTCTATGTGATTAAATAAACAATGTGATATAAATGTAAACTAAAATCTTACAATAAAAAAGTCCAGTGATGGTTATGAATCAATAAAAATAATCAATTCCCAATCCAATAATATTATGATCAAATAGTGACTGTGATCCAAATATAAACACTGTGATCAATGTGCAGTCCTTCAATGAATAGATCCAATAACCTTCTTAATAAAGCTTCAGAGAGTCTATGCGCCGCCACCAACACCTCAGTGCTCACAGAACTCTCACCTCATATCCACAGAATGTAAGCCTTGAGTATTATTAAGGACAAGTTATTCCCTCATGTCGGAAAACTGCTCCGCAGATACTCTCTCGGAAGGTCCAGGACCATGTGTGGGGGTAAGGTAAACAGACAAGCCTCCAATAGTGCATTAACATAACCAAACCAATTTATTTAAAAGTATAAAATATGCTTACATCTAAGCACAGTTAAAACTGCTTTAAACAGCAAAAACAGTGGTGTTTCCGCCTCTCACATCACTTCCGGTCTGCTTCGTCTTATGGCCACGCCCTACGCGTTATGTCACGTCACATGACTTCTTTAGGGGGCTTAACGTGACGTGACATAACGCTGTTTTTGCTATTTGAACCACTTTTAACTGTGCTTAGATGTAAGCATATTTTAAACTTTTAAACTTTTTTAAACTTTTTAAATAAATTGGTTTGGTTAAGTTAATGCACCCCAACACATGTTCCTGGACCTTCTGAGAGAGGATCTGCGGAGTAGTTTTCCGGCATGAGGGAATAGCTTGTTCTTAATTATAATCAAGGCTTATATTCTGTGGATATGAGGTGAGAGTTCTGTGAGCACTGAGGTGTTGGTGGCAGGACATAGACTCTCTGAAGTTTTATTAAGAAGGTTATTGGATCTATTCATTGAAGGACTGTTTATATTTGGATCACAGTCACTATTGGATGATAATATTATTGAATTGGGAATTGATTATTTTTATTGATTCATAACCATCACTCGACTTTTTTATGGTAAGATTTTAGTTTACATTTATATCACATTGTTTATTTAATCACATAGAATGGAATAGCGCAAAATCATTTTATTCACTTACATGTGTCTTCAATGCTTTGTCAAAGTTAAATAAAATAAAAAATAGAAAATGTGCGCCATTTCACTGAATGGTACAAAAAAAAGTTTTGTTTAAAGGACAAATATGACAAAAAGGTATTGTATGATGATAATACTATGCATTTAATAATGATATTCCACATATGCTTTTGTTTTTAATTTCACATATCTATTATTTAGACTTTTCTCCATATACAGTATATACAGTTACATAGTAAGTGAGGTTGAAAAAAGACACCAGTCCAACCTATGGACTTGATGGGCAGTTTATCTGGAAAGAATTCACAGCGCTTTACTTTTTCCACATTTTTTTATGTTACAGCCTTCTTCCAAAATTGATTAAATTCATTATTTTCCTCAAAATTCTACAAACAATCCCCCATAATGACAACGTGAAAGAAGTTTGAAATCTTTGCAGATTTAGTAAAAATAAAAAATGAAAAAATTATACGTACATAAGTATTTACAGCCTTTTCTACACTCAGAATTGAACTCAGGTGCCTCCTGTTTCCACTGATCATCCTTGAGATGTTTCTACAACTTGATTGGAGTCCACCTGTGGTAAATTCAGTTGATGGGACATGATTTGGAAAGGCACACATCTGTCTATAGAAGGTCCCACAGTTAACAGTGCATGTCAGAGCACAAACCAAGCCATGAAGTCCAAGGAATTGTCTGTAGACCTCAGAGACAGGATTGTATGGAGGCACAGATCTGGGGAAGGGTACAGAAACATTTCTGCAGCATTGAAGGTCCCAATGAACACAGTGGCCTCCATCATCTGTAAATGGAAGACGTTTGGAACCACCAGGACCATTCCTAGAGCGGGCTGACCGGCCAAACTGAGCGATTGGGGAGAAAGACCTTAGTCAGGGAGGTGACCAAGAAACTGATGGTCACTCTGACAGAGCTTCAGCATTTCTTTTTTTTCTTTAACATAACAAAATGTGGAAAAAATGAAGCGCTGTAAATACTTTTCTGGATGCACTCTTCATGCAGACCCGGCTGAAAAAAGTGACAGGGGTTGGGACAAAGGTTTTTTTTAATACTTTTTTAAACTATTTATTATTTGAACGAAAGGTGGCCATTGTGAACACCCCTACCATCGTATTCCTTCAAAGCAGATGATTATTCTTCCGTCTCATTGACTTCTTTTTTTTCTTACATTGTTATATTTTGAAGTCATTAAAGCGGAACTTCATCCAACAGGGAAAGTTCTGCTTGTCTGTAACCTCCCACCCCATTCACTGCCACATTTGGCACTTTTTTTTTGGGGGGGGGGGGGCGGCAGGTACCTTTTGACAAGTACCCCTTCTCACTTCTGGGCAGGTCATTGTGGTGATCTGAGTGGAAGTTCATCCCACCTCCCCCACACATCACAGGTCCCAGAAGACTGCGGGACCATTTGCAAAGCGCAGCGTGGGCTACGTGGCTCGTGCATGGATTGTAGGAAACCGGCAGTAAAGATGCCGGCATCTGGAATCGAAGCTGATTGAAGAATCGGCGTGGGTGAAGACATCGTTGGATCCCTGGACAGGTAAGTGTCCTTATAATAAAAGTCAACAGCTACAGTATTTGTAGCTGCTGACTTTTAATTTTTTGGGGGAGACTGGAGCTCCTTTTTAATTTTAAATATAACTTTTGGGGAGCAGGTAGAAAGATCTGTGTGTCTGTCATGGCCACCATAGAACAGAGAACTGATGGCTCCTAATTAACAAAGGGGCTTGCCTGTGCTCCATTTTTTATACTCAGAAGAGTGGTGTAAGAATTATGCTTGCACCACTCATTGTTAATTCATCCCATTATATGTATTCTTTTTAAAGCAGATTTCATGCATCTCACTAATTTTTTTCCTAACATTGTTTTATCTCCAAACAGATCCCACCCCACCGGGCAGCATAAACTTTACTATGATAGGAACTAAGAATGTCACCTTATCTTGGGGAGATCCTGTAAATATGACCGGAGTGGTGAAGTCATATAATATCACTTATTGGAATTCTTCTTCTCCTTCAATCATTTCTGGAACTGTGATAAGTAACACAACATATGTCACCCTTCAAAACTTGATATCGGGGACTAATTACAGTGTCTCTGTGGTGACGGTCATACCCTGGGGGTATCAGAGCACATCTGTAATTGGATCAGTCTGTACAAGTAAGTATTTGCTCCTTGAGCCTAGGTTCACACTTGTGTGATGTGGGAACCAGTGCGATTACAGCGCCGGTTCCCACATCGCATCCCTCCCGCAGGCAGTTCACACTGCCCTCTGCAAACCGCTGCGGGTGTCAATACATTGTTAATGACACCCCCAGATCTGTTCACAGATCGCAGTGCGAACTGTGAACTCGCACAGGAATCGGATCACATAGGTGAGAATACCCATGCCATCCGATTTCAGTCCCTTCACCTTTTTTGTGTGAATTCAATGCGAGTTTAGCCATTGCACAGACATTGCATGCAAACGGCCCCACAGTGCGGGTGCAAAATCACATGCGATGTCTGTGTTCGCACAAATGTGAACCTATCCTTAAAAGCTATATTTAAAAAGTGTTACAGTATTTTGAAAAAGTCTTAATAGTGCCCAGATTCTTGACTGGTCCCCCCCCCCCCCCATTTGCTCAAGAGGCAAACGTTACCAAGCAAAGATATATCTGA
This sequence comes from Lithobates septentrionalis, assembly GCA_037952835.1. Taxonomy (NCBI): domain Eukaryota; kingdom Metazoa; phylum Chordata; class Amphibia; order Anura; family Ranidae; genus Lithobates; species Lithobates septentrionalis. The sequence continues at coordinate 1,035,211 of JBBDGP010002073.1, read as the reverse complement.
CCTTGCTGCCAAACACTGGTTCATCCCGCTGACTTTTCAACTCATTACAGAAGAGAGTAGTGCCATGGAGGTCAGCAGGAGGAACCAGCTGAACTTTGCTTAAATACTAGGAAATCGTCCTTTTTGCTGGTAAACAACACTTTTTGGAGGGTTGGACTCCTGGGTCCCCCACAACTCATACTGGTTTATCCTGCTAACCTCCACATCTTTACTGGAGATCAGCAGGAGAAGCCAGTAAGAGCTGTGGAGAACCCAGAAGTTTGACACAACCAGAAGTGTTGGTTTCTCAGTGGACTTTAGAAGATGATCTTACAGCATCAGAGTGGTGTTCAATGGTGCGGGCAGTGGGAAAGATAAGTATTTAGAGTCATCCCTTATAAGTGTTCATTTTATTGGTAACTCTTGTACAGTGACAGGGTCCCTTGGTGCATAATGACCTATGTACATTGGTAAAGCTCCAAGATTTCTTTGTCCTCTCTCTCTGCTCTAAAAGGGGAAGGAGACCTTGCATGTCTTATTATAAGACAGATGACTTTTAGAGCTAGTTTATATTGTTGCTTTTTAGGTCTCATGCACACAGGTGCCTGGGGCTGTACAATGTACAATTTGGGTGTATCTCTCCAACCAGAAACTACAGATGCTGCCTACAACCTGCCCATAGTTATTAATGGCTGCACATGGATATACGCCAGTACTTGCTTAACACACATTGAATTTTGTATTCCTAGCTATGTCTGTGTGCAAGCAGAGCACTTGTGGGTTAATGGGGAAAGGACCATATAAAAACTTTAGCTACCTAGGCTTTAGCTGTAAGGCTGCATTCACACCTGAGCGTTTCGTTTTCAGGCGGAAAGACGTGCGTTTTTACCACGATTTCGCGGTGATTTTTACCACATTTGTTTTTGCTGCGATTTTGCACAGGTCAAAAGGTCACCAATGTAAAAAGCAGAAAAACCCTTCTAATCTGCCCAAAAAGAAGCTGATGTATTTTTTTGAGCTTCAGGCGATTTGCTTCAGGTGACAAAACGCTTAGATGTGAACAGGTGCCATTGAAATTAATGGGATTTTGCTTGTTGGGAGGTTTTTTTCAGGTGTTTTTTTTTTTTTTTTGGGTGTTTTACAAGCTGAAAGCGCTTAGGTGTGAATGCAGCCTAAAGTTACAATATGATGTTAACAATGTGAAACACAATCATAGAATACGATTTTCTGATTAGGGGAGGGAATGAACGAAGACAAGAAGAGGTCTCCATATCTACTTAGCTTATCGCTGTTATTAAAGATAATGATGGAAATTATAACTCTTTTTTCTTTAGCTGTGTTTTTCTACTGCCGATTAACATTGTAACTTTAACATCACACTCTGAATGTAACAATTCTTACTCTGGTTATTAATATTACTTTTTCCTTTATCCACAGAACCGATATCTGTGAAATTACCACAGATTGTTGCCAAAACTACCAATTCTATGTCCCTGACCTGGACACAACCAGACGAGTATCAGAGCTCATACATCTACAGGGTGCAGACCATTGTAACCTCATCATCTACACTGATAAATAATACAATAGTGACCCGTGCATCGGCTACAATAGGAAATCTGACAGCGGGAGAGATCTATACAGTCACTGTATATACAATATCTGTCTGCAACATACAATCAGACCCCGTGTCTATAACTGACTGCACCAGTAAGTACTGCCAAACAGGAAAAGCAACTTATAAATGTCTTTGCCAACAAATGCTCCAGTCTTTGTCTATCAAATTTCCCGCAAAAAGTTCCCGTTATTCACAACACCCAATCTGATACTCCCTATCAATATCACATGACTGACGGATTACAGATGTCATTTTTACCCCTAATACCACCCCACTTACCCTTTTACCCCAATAACTCAAACCACACCGAGCTTGGAGTATTAAAAGGCCGTAGCGGCCTAATTTATTTAACAAATAATCTTAAATATAAAAATATAACATATAAACATTATCTATCATAAATAGAAAAACATCAACAACAAAAACAACATCTGTTAAAACAACCTGTTTAATTATCAAGCGTTGGTCTGAGCAATATCTTAATAATCCTCTGTGTCCATAACAGGACTTGCACTGCGGTCCCATCAAATCTATCAAATAGGCCTCAAGCCGACAAGCTGGCTCAGAGACTAGCAATGACCGCAGTGCCCCATTATCACTTCCCGGCTAACCTCCGTTAACCGAGAACCACCATCATGAGCCATATCAACGCTAGCTCCCAAAAAGACTCTTACTTTTTGCCATCTACCTTCTTTTTGCCCAGACCAACGCCCTCCACAGCGCCCAAGAATAATACCTTAATCTTGGGTGCCCCTCCACACCCGAAGTGCTCTCTGTATTCCATCTTGTAGCCCCAAGGCCCACAAATCAATTCCAACCTCGTTCAAATGTACTCCATCCACTCGTAAATACCTCCATGTCTCAAACTCGAGTTCCAAATGCCTAACCGCCAGACCACCATTATTCACTACAAACTTGCTCACTTCCCTATTTATTTTTTTACGTGCCCTGTTGACCCCGTCAACTGTTCTAGCCATCCTCCACGATGTCCGAGCCACCATATCTGACCAGACAATAACCATTTTCGGAAAAGCTTCTCTTAACCGCCAAAAATCCAACTTGATGTCGTGCTTTAGGTCTACCATTGCTCTAATGCCCAGGTCATTGCCGCCTGCGTGTATTACCAATACATCCAGCGGCCTATCACGTTGCACATAACGATGCACCTCCGCCACCAATCTACCCCACAACATACCTGGGATCCCCAACCACTTTATGCACGCTTCCCTCCTGCTAAAGCCCAATTGCCTACCCTCATAACGGGCGTCCCCTCTCCGAGCCCCCCATGCCACATAGGAATGGCCCATGATCCAGACCATCCCCGGCAGTGAATCTGAAATAGAAGAACACAGAAAAAACCATACTATAAAACACAACCCCATTAACACTTTACACACCCCAGCACCCATATCTCTATTACACATGAAATACTTCACCTACAAACTTATCACCAGATTGGGCCGCACATAAGATTGAAACCTCTTGGATTCCCACCTACCAATCCTCTTCACAGTTTCCTCCCCCAGTCCATTCCTGGCTGCTTCAGTGGCTGCTCCTATCCTGAAGGAATGTGGCGAGAAATCCTTCACTGTCAGCCCTAATCCCTGTATACATTTTGCGAAAACTGCCCCAAATTGGAATCTGGATAAAAATTCACCCCCTGAATGTACCAAAAAGGGGCCCAGTCCCACTGGGCGACAACCCAAAAACTCCCTAACCGCCCCAACCGGGCACAACTGCGAACCCATAACCGGATACACCCGCACGATTCTGCCTCTTCCCATTTGGTCAGTCTTTGATTTCCTCAAATACAACTGCAAAACTTCCGCCTCACACTTCACGTCCTGATAACTCAGCCCTCCTTGGACCCTCTTAGAAGGGCTAACCAATTCCCCTATTCTAAAAGCCCCAAAAAACGCTAACAAAAAGGCCACCTTAAACAACATCACTTCGTAACCTGAGGAGCACACCCTCTCCAGCTGCCCTATAACACCCTGTAAAATCTCAAATGTCACCGGTCTTCTCGCATCCCGTCTAACCATCGCCTTTCTGTAACCCTTCATCGCCTGCCGTACCCAAAAGTCCTTCGTAAAGTCCACCTGACCTTGCAACTTAAACAGAAAGGCCAACCCAGTTAAATTCCTATTCACCACTGACGCGGATACTCCCTCCTCCATTTTCCTAGCAATGTAGTATATCAACAGCAATCTCACCTCTCCACCGACCGGCTCTTCCCCAATATTCTGCACAAACTCTATCCATTCCTGCCATACCCTCGTGTATGCCACCCACGTGGACCCACTTACCGAGTTCTTTATCCATCCAGCGATGAGGCCAATGCTATCTCCCACAGCCAGTCGGGACAAGGAACCAGTGTTGCTCTGCCTCCGGCACCAACTCCCAGAACCTTTCCCACTGGAAGCGAGACAACGCATCAGCTATAACATTTTCAACTCCCGGTAGATGTACAGCATGAATGAAAACATTCAATTGCAAACAACGTAGTACCAGGTGTTGCAAAAGCCTAATCACTGGCGGAGACGATGCGGTAGTCCTATTAATTACTTGTACCACACCTAGATTGTCCCCTTGATAACGCGATGCTCCCCATTACTCCACCGCCAGCACTACCGGAAACATTTCCAGCAGCACTAGGTTCTTTGTAAACCCTGCGTCCACCCACGACTGAGGCCAAGGCCCAGCGCTCCATTGCCCCTGAAAAAAGGCCCCGAACCCTGTTGAACCAGCGGCATCAGTGAATAGTTCCAAGTCAAAATTGCTGACCGGACCAGCCATCCAGAAAGCCCTACCGTTAAAAGCTTCCAAAAAGGTATGCCACACCCTTAAGTCCGCTCTATGTGTTTCTCTCAACCGCACAAAGTGTCTCGGCGATTTGACACCGCTCGTGCTAGCCGACAACCTTCGACAAAAACACCCTTCTCATCGGTAATATGCGGCATGCAAAATTAAGCAATTAAGCTTGCCCAATACCGATTGTAGCGTTCGTAGCTGCACTTTACGCAAACCCATTAGCCCTGCAATTTCACTCTTCAGGTCCTCCAGTTTATCGTCCTGCAACTGGGATTCCATTGCTTCCGTGTCCAGCACAATACCCAAGAACGTGATGACCGTACACGGTCCCTCCGTCTTGTCAGCCGCCAATGGAATGCCAAATTTGTCTGCGATGTGTTCCAACGTAGCCAGAAGCACCGCGCAGATCCTCGAATCAGCCAGGCCCATGCAGAGAAAATCATCCAGGTAATGAATTATCGAATTCACACAAGACACCTCCCTGACAACCCATTCCACAAATGAGCTGAACTGCTCAAATATCGCGCATGATATTGAGCAGCCCATTGGTAAGCATTGGTCAATGTAAAATTCGTCGTTCCAATGACACCCCAATAACCGAAAGCTGTCTGGGTGTACCGGCAGCAGTCGGAAAGCTGATTCCACATCCGCCTTTGCCATGAGAGCCCCTTTTCCGTACCGACATACCCAACCCACTGCCGCATCAAATGATGTATAGGTCACGGAACACTCACCCTGGTCTATAGCATCATTGACCGACCCCCCTTTTGGGAAGGATAAATGATGGATTAGCCTGAACTTTCCTGGCTCCTTCTTTGGGACCACCCCCAGCGGTGACACCACCAAATTATCCAACGGAGCCACCGAAAACAGACCACCCATCCGTCCCAATGCAACCTCCTTCCTTAGCTTCTCAGAAACTACTTCCGGGTGTTGCATAGCTCACCTTAAATTAGGCGACACTGGTGGGATAACCGACAGAGTGCACGGTATCTTAAAACCCACTCAGAAACCTTTATCCAACAATTGCGCTGCTTTTTTGTCTGGATACCTACCTAGAAATGGCCGCATCTTTTCCACTCTCATCGGGGTCCTCCCTTTTGTTTGCAGTTTCTCCTTGCCTACCCTTTCCTTGTTTAAAACACCTTGACCCCAGGTGGGATCCCCCACATTCTGAACACTCGTGTTTATACTTACATGAGGCTCCAAACCTGCAGGTCCCGGTGTTGTATTGCCAACAAACCCCCTTTTTGTTTCTGACCATATGTCCCTGGGTGGAAGGTCCACCGGTCCCCCCTGGAAAAAACTGATTGGGGGCCCTCGCTGTCGTCATCAATCTCATCCATAGGCTGATGTCCTTGTGATCCCAACGCAGCGCCGGTCTAATCGCCCTCCATTGACGGAACTGCTCATCATACCTCAGCCATGCCGTGCCCCCATAAACCCTGTACGCCTCCCCAATAGCATCTTGCTAACAAAATAGCGCCGAGCAATGCTCGGGTTGCTTCTCACCTATCACACTTGCCATAATCGCAAAAGCCTGCAACCAGTTTGCAAATGTTCTAGGGATTAGCCTGTACCTCCTCTTCTCTTCGTCCTCCTTCTTCGAATCGTCCGGTTTCACCCTATTCAGGTTGAATTTTCCTAAAGACAGTAGGGAAAAAATTTCAACATACTCACCCTTCCACAGTTTCTCGCACACCCCCTGTTTCAAGTGCGACCCTAGCGGTCCCTCATAGCACACATAAACCTCACACTTGGCTGCATCCGTCCAACCTGGTTATGTCCTGCCTGCTTGTGGTCTCCACTGTCTTGTCCGTCCCCTGTGCCACTGCACTCTCCGACGCCACAGGTGAAGTCGAGGCAACTGCTGCCGTGACAGTCGGTCCTACTGTTGTTCCCCCCGTTGTCACTACCGCCCCGGGACACCCTGGCGGCTGAACCCTTGAGGCTGCCGGGCCCGGGGGAACCGTCCCTGCTCCCTCAAAGCGCTGAAGTAACTCCTTAATGCTCGCTAAAAACCCCCCTAATCCTGAAGCCCCCCCGCTCACTGCTGCCCCCGACCCACTGCCAACCATGCTCACAACTGTATCCCCTGTCCCCCCCACTCTAGCCTGACTAGAATCAAAGAATGAAACATTGGACTCACCAGGCTGCACAGGCGTAGCCTCATCAGCCGGACCAGGGATCTCCACCGCTGCTATTCTCCTGTGAGGGGGGGGTCGATTCTTTCTCCGACCCGGACCATCCCCCTGCTCGGTCACACCCTCTTCCTCCTTCTTCTTCTTCTGATGAAGGCCCACCCCGCCTGGCCGCCAAGGTTGCCGCTGGGGCTGTGGCCGGACGCCCCCGCCTCCGCGTGTCCCTTCCGCCTGCTGACTTGCTTTTTGCCTTACCCGGACCGGTGTTTATTACCTCAGTCCTGCCGCATGGTCCATGTGCTGCCCTGCTAGGCCGACCCTTCTCGATCCTCATGTGTACCCCTGCCGTGGAACCAGAAGGCCCGGGGCTCGCTGCACGTGTTCTCTCCCTCATTTCTGACTCTCTCCTCCAGGGGGCGAGGCTCGCGCTCCTCACTCTGCTCGCTCTGCCAGGCCACACCGCGCCCCAGTACCTTCCATCCGATTGCCCTGCCATGCCACGGCTGCGCTCGCTCTCCCTCCTTCCACTCCAGCCATCCGTTTTGGCGGCAGGCCCACCGCGGGACCCGTAGGAGTCCCGGGCTGCCGTTGTCCAGTCACACGCTGGTCGGGGGAGAACCTCTCAGGCATGCGGGACAGCCGCGTTCTGGCGCCGCTCGATCTTCCCAATACCTCAGGCTCACTGCTCCGCAATGCCGCTGCTATAGTGCCTTGCAACCATGCTGCCCCACGAACAGCGGCCTCGTCCCTAAGCTGCTCCATCAGGCTATCCAGCTCAGCCATGCTCTTCCAGGAACTTTCTTCAGCTACTGTTACTCCCCCCTGGGCGGGGTTACCCTATAAAGCCTTACTTAATACCTCCCCCTCGGTTACTTAATACCCCACCCCTAAAACTATTAACTCCCCTGTTACCACAGTCATGTATGCTTTCCACTATGCATTACATGCTGTTGCTGCGGGCCTTTCTTTCTGGAGGTGTAAAAGTGAAAAGCTGATTTGTTGCCACCAGAAAAAAGAACAGTCTTTGTTTCAGATGCATTGACTAAATTCATACAAGCTTCTCAAAGTGGTTGTAAAGGATTTTTTTTTTTTTAAATAACAAACATGTCTATACTTACCTGCTCTGTGCAATACAATTGGACAGAACGGCCCGATCCTCCTGTTCTGGGGTCCTCCTCTCTAACATAGAATTAGACCCCTCGTTTATAACTGATAGACATGTGCATGACGAAAAAATGTGTTTTGTTTAGATTCATTAATCTAGTTATTTCGTTTTGTTAAATTCGGTTGATTTGTTCAATTCGTATTCAGGATTCGTATTCAGAATTAGCTTTATGTCTTCTTCTGAATTGACCAATTTTTTACGATTCAAAACGATCTAATTGATAAATTTCAAATCTGTCAAATCGAAAATATTATTATTATTTTTTTTTTTTGATTTGAATGCGTCAAAGTGAACAAACAAAAGAAAACTCTTCATCCAGTGATTACAATGACTCTTTAACCTCCCTGGCGGTATGATTATTTCATATTTTTGATGCTGAAAGCGGTACAATTATTTTGCATGGAAATTTGGCGTTTTATATTGTAGGCCTGTAATTCTTAGGAATAACTCACTTAAATCTGTCCAAACAAGAGTCCAGTAGACATCCCGGGTATGATAAAGTTTGAAACACAAAATCATAAATTATAATATAATAAATAACTATAAATAATTATACCAAATAATAATATAATAATAATAATAAAAATTATTCAATAATGTAATCAAATCAAAAACACTGAAATTTGCTCAGTTGTAGAATTGTCGTTGTCATTACTTTTCAGTGTTTGATGACGGATCTCCCCACAAATCTCTATCACTCAATTCTGCAAGTGATTCTAATTTATTATCACTGTTTTCTAGCTGGTCTAAAACCACTTTTGATGTAAAGGGATGATTTTGGTTGCTATGGACAATCTCCAGTTTTCAGGCAGAAAGAACAGTATTCCTAATATAAAGCTGCATGCAGGGCACTGGACAGACCACTAGGGACAAAAGGGATGTGAAATAATTCCATACAGTAATGTAATCTGTAAGATCACAGTATACTGTATGTATAGTGTGTGTTTCACTTTTTGAATTTGGCGCCATTCTCCGTCCCCGCGCGTCACAACGCTCACAGGGAACAGAGCCCGGGCACAGTGATGAATCGAGCGGAGGACGAGCCGCTCACACTGCGGGGAGATATCGCAGGATCCAGGGGACAAGGTAAGTAAGCTCTTCCTGGATCCTGTGATGCGATCCTTGAGTCTGGCTCGGGGTTACCGCTTTTGGTTCTGAAATTCCACCCCGAGCCAGACTCAGAATACCGCCAGGGAGGTTAAATCACCTTTGGCTTCACAAAAACAACGTTATATCGAAATGGTCCTTTAATAACACACATTGGGGTTTATTTACTAAAGGAAAATCCACTTTGCACTGCAAGTGCACCTGGAAGTGCAGTCGCTGTAGATCCGAGGGGGGACATGCAAGGAAAATAAAAACCGGCATTTTAGCTTGCACATGATTGGATGATAAAATCAGCAGAGCTTCCCCTCATTTCAGATCTTTCCCTCAGATCTACAGCGACTGCACTTCCAAGTGCACTTTCAGTGCACTTTCAAGTGTACTTGCAGTGCACTTGTAGTGCAAAGTGGATTTGCTTTTCGTAAATAACCCCCCCCCCCCTCCTGTTTTTTTTTTTAAAGAACAGTGTAAAAATAAAAAATAAAAAGGTAAAATAAATAAGAAAAAAAATTATTTTAAACGCGCCCCGTCCCGCCGAGCTCACGTGCAGAAGCGAACGCATATGTGAGTAGCGCCCACATATGAAAACTGTATTCAGACCACACATGTGAGGTATCGCCGCGATAATTCTAGCCCTAGACCTCCTCTGTAACTCAAAACATGCAACCTGTAGAATTGTTTAAACGTCGCCTATGGAGATTTTTAAGGGTAAAAGTTTGTCGCCATTCCAGGAGCGGGCGCAATATTGAAGCATGACATGTTGGGTATCAATTTACTCACCATAACATCATCTTTCACAATATAAAAAAAATTGGGCTAACTTTACTGTTTTATTTTTTAATTCATAAAAGTGTATTTTTTCCAAAAAAAAGTGCGCTTGTAAGAACGCTGCGTAAATACGGTGTGACAGAAAGTATTGTAACGACCGCCATTTTATTCTCTAGAGTGTTAGGAAAAAAATGTATAATGTTTGGGGTTCTAAGTATTTCTCTAGTATAAAAAACTGTTTTTAACTTGTAAAAAACAAATCTCAGAAAGAGGCTCGGTCCTTAAGTGGTTAAAAACGTATCTTTTTCTAGAAATCCTATCCCGACTCCACCTTCAAACTGAACTTTTACTTTCTCCATCAGCTCATTCCTTATACGTAATGCCTTTGGTATCACTAGCCCTACTGTATTGAATTGTATTCCTGTACTCTCTCCCTTATTTTGCACAAATTGTTGACCCTATATAAATTCTGTATATTTATAATAAATACTGATAGGATCTTTTCTTCTGCTTGAAAAAGTTCAGTCATTTTGAATGCTGTAGCGAAACAAAAGAATCCACACATACTTCTCAAAGCTGCTAAGAAGTAACGGTGCACCAGTCAGCAGGCATGGGAATGCAAAACGGGTATTTAAACCCCTTTTAGGCTGCTTTCACACTGAGACGCTTTACAGGCGCTATAGCGCTAAAAATAGCGCCTGCAAAGCACTTTGAAAGATCCTCTCCTCTTATTCCAATGTGGCTTTCACACTGGAACGGTGCGCTGGCAGGATGGTAAGGCTACGTTCAGACTGGGGGCGTTGTGGGCAGCGGCGGTAAAGCGGCGCTATATTTAGCGCCGCTTTACCGTCGTTTCAGGGGCGCTATTTGGCCGCTGGGGGGGCTGTCTTAACCCCCACTAGCGGCCGAAAAAGGGTTAAAACCGCCCGCAAAGCGCCGCTGCTCCTATAGCGCTGCAAAGATGCGGCTTGCAGGACTTTTTTGACCGTCCTGCAAGCGCACTGCTCCAGTGTGAAAGCCCCCGGGCAAGCGCCTCAGTGTGAAAGTAGCTTAAAAAAGTCCTGCAAGTCGCATTTTTGCAGCGCTCCTAAAGCGCCCCTGCCCATATAAATAGGTGGGCAGCGCTGCCGAACCACCAGCAAAGCACCACTTTGCGGAGCTATGCGGGTGGTTTTAACTCTTTAACCCTCATTTTTGCGGAGGTTTTCGGCCGCTAGTGGGGCGCTTTTAACCCCCGCTATCGGCTGAAAACCTCCGAAAAAACGATAGTAAAGCGCTGCTAAAAATAGCGGTGCTTTGCCGCCAATGCCCACAATGCCTCAGTGTGAAAGTAGCCTAAATCAGGTAAAGTGCAAGTCAGAAAAAGGTCAACTGCAGGTCAGATGCACCAGTCAATGAATTGTGAATGATCAGTGGGGCGTATCACACTGATTTCAAGCTTATGCCATAAACTAAAGCCAAAAGTCCTTCAACACAAGCCCAAACTGCACCAAGTTCATTTGGAAGGCGCAGTAAATAAACCGTACAATTATGTGTAAAAATATTGTGGTGTGTATAAAATCATTACCTCTAAAACACCTTTACAACTAGCATTTAAAATTGAACTTTAGGCAGATATTAAAGTGGTTGTAAAGCCCCATTCTATGCATTAAGGTGAAAAAACTTCTGTGCTTCAGCTGCCCCCCAGACCAGCCCTTTTTCTTACCTCCAGCCACTGTCTCTGTCCTCTTTAGATAGATTGATAGCAGCGTGAGCCATTGGCTCCCTTTGCTGTCAATCAAATCCAGTGACACAGGGCTGGGGGTGGGACCGAGATCTGACTCGTGAGGGCGCCCCCTTGGGTGCCCCTATGGAAAGTGGCTCTCCATGGGGGCTCTCGATGAAGAGGAGCAACCAGGAGCATCGCCAGGGCACCCCAGAAGAGGAGGATCGGGGCTGCTCTGTGCAAAACGCTTGCACAGAGGATGTAAGTATGACATGTTTCTTATAAAAAAAAAAAAAAATGAACCTTTACAATCACTTTAAGGACACAAATTCATGCAGCTCTGTAATCATTAAAGAGGTATTAACCACTGCAATACCAGGCGTTTTTACTGCCTTCCCGGGCTTTCAGCGCTGTCGCACTTTGAATGAAAATTGCGCTGTACCCATATGAAATTTTTATAATTTTTTTTGAGACAGATGGAACTTCCTTCTGGTGGTATTTATTCACCATTGTGGTTTTTTATTTTTTGCTACACAAGCAAACACATTTTGAAAAAAAAAAAAGTTTATCCTTGTTTCTGTAATAAAGTTTTGTAAACAAGCAATTTTCTTCTTCACTGGTGTGCGTTGATGAGGCTGCACTGATGGGCATATTTGGGCACTGATAAGTTGCACTGATGGGCACTGATAGGCAGCATTGATGGGGCTGCACTGATAATCAGTGTAAACAATGTACTCACTGTCAGACTTACCAACTATTGGCTCTCCTTTCCCCACACAGTGACAGTGTGTGAGGAAAGCAATGCTAATAACTAGCAAGTCTGTTTACATGTGACCAGCTGTGATTGGACACAGATGATCACATGATAAAGGGCTGCTGAGATTGGCCTTTTACCACTATCTGTGATTAGCTATGTACAAAGGACACGGAGGTAACAGAGCGTGCCCAATGCGTGACCCGGGGCGCACGGGAGGCGGGTACGTGAAAAGCCATCTATGGACACCCTCCCAGAACCAAAGAGCTGCGCTGTAGCCATCTTTCGGCTATAGTGCAGGCAGAAACTGGATAAATGGCACCACATTCATTTATGTTCCCCAAGGAGGTTTATGCCATAAAGTACTAGTATGCACCGCAAAACTTATGGCAAAGCGTAATTGAACAAGCTGAAGTTGGAAGCTGATTGGCCACCATGTACAACTACACCAGATTTTGTACTCTCCGGTTTTAGTAAATCCCCCTTACAGTCTAGATCACCCACATTCAGAGATTCAAGGTCTTTGCTCCCTATTCTTCCAACACAGATGATGCTGCTATGGGCAGGATCCCCCCCAGCCCTCCATCTTTGCTGTAGAACCCCTGCACCCTTTATAATAAGATCTGTATGTGTACCTTTTTTACTAATAAAAATGTATTTTTCCTGTTAGTTGCCGGACAAGCTGTCGGTGCCGCAGCGAGCAGTAACACATCGGTGAATTCTCTGTTTGTGAGCTGGACCGCACCACAAGGAAAAGTGTCTAATTATACCGTCACTATAAGAGAATATGTCAATAACACAATGCAGACTGGCACAATACAACCTAACATGATGCAAGTAAATTTTACTGGATTATTACCAGGAAGAGTCTACAATGTAACAATAGTGACAGTCAGCAGTTCCTGCAGCCAGGCAGGCCCTTGGCTGTCACAGGCCACATGTAAGTATGATTTAGGTCATGTGTCTTCAATGAATATAGTATAGTGATCGTCTGCGCTATTATATAGTGAATGTGAAAACAATAAATCCTAATTGGATACCCAGAATTGCTGCAAAACCTAGTGATTTCACAAATACACGTGCATAAGTAAGTGAATAAAATGATTTTGCGCTATTCCATTCTATGTGATTAAATAAACAATGTGATATAAATATAAACTGAAATCTTACAATAAAAAAAGTCCAGTGATGGTTATGAATCAGTAAAAATAATTAATTCCCAATTCAATAATATTATGATCCAATAGTGACTGTGATCCAAATATAAACAACCACTGATCCAAAAACCTTCTTAATAAACTTCAGAGAGTCTATGTGCCGCCACCAACACCTCAGTGCTCACAGAACTCTCACCTCATATCCACAGAATGTAAGCCTTGAGTATTATTAAGGACAAACTATTCCCTCGTGCCGTATCCTCTCTCAGAAGGTCCAGGACCATGTGTTGGGGTAAGGTAAACAGACAAGCCTCCAATGGTGCATTAACGTAACCAAACCAATTTATTTAAAAGTTTAAAATATGCTTACATCAAAGCACAGTTGAAAGGGCTTCAAACAGCAAAACAGCATTATGTCACGTCACGTTAAGCCCCCTGAAGAAGTCATGTGAGGTGACATAACGCGTAGGGTGTGGCCGTAAGACACAGCGGACCGGAAGTGATGTGAGAGGTGGAAACGCCGCTGTTTTTGCTGTTTGAAGCGCTTTTAACTGTGCTTAGATGTAAGCATATTTTATACTTTTAAATAAATTGGTTTGGTTACCTTAATGCACGACTGGAGGCTTGTCTGTTTACCTTACCCCAACACATGGTCCTGGACCTTCTGAGAAAGGATCTGTGGAGGAGATCTGCGGCATGAGGGAATAGCTTGTCCTTAATAATACTCAAGGCTTACATTCTGTGAATATGGGGTGAGAGTTCTGTGAGCACTGAGGTGTTGGTCACGGCGCATAGACTCTCTGAAGTTTTATTAAGAAGGTTATTGGATCTATTCATTGAAGGACTGCACATTGATTGCAGTGTTTATATTTGGATCACAGTCACTATTGGATCATAATATTATTGAATTGGGAATTGATTATTTTTATTGATTCAAAACCATCACTGGAATTTTTTATTGTAAGATTTTAGTTTACATTCATATCACATTGTTTATTTAATCACACAGAATGGAATAGCACAAAATCATTTTATTCACTTACATGTGTCTTCAATGCTTTGTCAAAGTTAAATAAAATAAAAAAAATAGCAAATGTGCGCCATTTCACTGAATGGTACAAAAAATAAGTTTTGTTTAAAGGACAAATATGGCAAAAAGGTATTGTATGATGATGATGCTATCAATTTAATAATGATATTCTACATGATATAATGGAATAATGATATTCCAAAATGGATTAAATTCATTATTTACCTCAAAGTTCTACAAACAATCCCCCATAATGACAACGTGAAAGAAGTTTGAAATCTTTGCAGATTTATTAAAAATTAAAAAACGAAAAAATTGTATGTACATAAGTATTCACAGCCTTTGCCATGACACTCAGAATTGAGCTCAGGTTCCTCTTGTTTCCACTGATCATCCTTGAGATGTTTCTACAACTTGATTGGAGTCCACCTGTGGTAAATTCAGTTGATTGGACATGATTTGGAAAGGCACACATCTGTCTAAATAAAGTCCCACAGTTAACAGTGCATGTCAGAGCACAAACCAAGCCATGAAGTCCAAGGAATTGTCTGTAGACCTCTGAGACAGGATTGTATGGTGGCACAGATCTGGGGAAGGGTACAGAAACATTTCTACAGCATTGAAGGTCCCAATGAACACAGTGGCCTCCATCATCTGTAAATGGAAGAAGTTTGGAACCACCAGGACTTTTCCTAGAGCGGGCTGAACGGCCAAACTGAGCGAATGGGGAGAAAGACCTTAGTCAGGGAGGTGACCAAGAACCCGATGGTCACTCTGACAGAGCTCCAGCATTTCTCTGTGGAGAGAGGAGAACCTTCCAGAAGAACAACCATCTCTGCAGCACTCCACCAATCAGGTCTGTATGGCAGAGTGGTCAAATAGAAACCACTCCTCAGTAAAAGGCACATAGCAGCCCATCTGGAGTTTTCCAAAAGCCACCTGAAGGACTCTCAGACCATGAGAAACAAAATTCTCTGGTCTGATGAAATAAGGATTGAACTCTTTGGCCTGAATTGCAAGCGTCATGTCTGGAGGAAACCAAGCACTGCTCATCACCGGGCCAGTTCCATCCCTACAGTAATACATGGTGGTGGCAGCATCATGCTGTAGGCGTGTTTTTCAGCGGCAGGAACTGGGAGATTAGTCAGGATCGAGGGAAAGATGAATGCAGCAATGTACAGAGACATCCTTGATGAAAACCTGCTCCAGAGCGCTCTGGACCACAGAATGGGGCAAAGGTTCATCTTCCAACAGGACAACGACCCCAAGCACACAGCCAAGATAACAAAGGAATGGCTACATGACAACCCTGTGAAAGTCCTTGAGTGGGCCAGATAGAGCCCAGACTTGAATCCCATTGAACATCTCTGAAGAGATCTACGAATGGCTGTGCACCGACGCTCCCCATCCAACCTGATGGAGCTTGAGAGGTCCTGCAAAGAAGAATGGGAAAAACTGCCCAAAAATAGGGGTGCCAAGCTTGTAGCATCATACTCAAAAAGACTTGAGGCCGTAATTGGTGCCAAAGGTGCTTCAACAAAGTATTGAGCAAAGGCTGTGAATACTTATGTACTGTACATGGAATTTGTTTCATTTTTTATTTTTACTAAATTTGCAAAGATTTCAACCAAACCTCTTTCATGTTGTCATTATTATTAGTATTAGTTGGAGAATTTTGAGGAAAATAATGAGTTCAAACCATTTATATACGGCTCTAACATAACAAAATGTGGAAAAAGTGAAGCGCTCTGAATACTTTTCCGGATGCACTGTTCATGCAGACCCGGCTGAAAAAAGTGACAGGGGTTGAGACAAATGTTTTTTTTTTTTAAACTTTTGTTTTTAAACTTTTTATTATTTGAACAAAAGGTGACCATTGTGAACACCCCTACCATCGTATTCCTTTAAAGCAGATGATTATTCTTCCATCTCATTGACATCTTTTTTTTCTTACTTTGTTATATTTTGAAGTCAATAAAGCGGAACATCACCCAAAAGGGGAAGTTCTGCTTGTTTGTATCCTCCCACCCCTTCACTGCCACATTTGGCACTTTTTTTTTGGGGGGGGGGCAGCAGGTACCTTTTGACAGGTACCCTTTCTCACTTCTGGGCAGGTCATCGCGGTGATCTCAGTGGAAGTTCAGCCCACCTCCTCTACACATCACAAGTCTCAGAACACTGCGGGACCATTTGCAAAGCACAGCGTGGCTCGTGCATGGATTGTAGGAAACTGGCAGTAAAGATGGCGGCGTCTGGAACCGAAGCCGATTGAAAAATCAACTCAGGTGAGGACATCGTTGGATCCCTGGACAGGTAAGTGTTTTTATAATAAAAGTCAACAGCTACAGTATTTGTAGCTGCTGACTTTTAATTTTTTGGGGGAGACTGGAGCTCTTTTTTAATTTTAAATATAACTTTTGGGTAGAAAGATCTGTGTGTCTGTCACAGCCACCAACAGAGAACTGATGGCTCCTAATTAACAAAGGGGCTTGCATGTGCTCCATTTTTTATGTTCAGAGGAGTGGTGTAAGAATTATGCTTGCCCCACTCTTTGTTAATTCATCCCATTATATGTATTCTTTTTAAAGCAGATACATTTTTTTCCTAACATTGTTTTATATCCAAATAGATCCCACCCCACCGGGCAGCATAAACTTTACTATGATAGGAACTAAGAATGTCACCTTATCTTGGGGAGATCCAGTAAATATGACCGGAGTGGTGAAGTCACATAATATCACTTATTGGAATTCTTCTTCTCCTTCAATCATTTCTGGAACTGTGATAAGCAACACAACATATGTCACCCTTCAAAACTTGATATCGGGGACTAATTACAGTGTCTCTGTGGTGACGGTCATACCCTGGGGGTATCAGAGCACATCTGTAATTGGATCAGTCTGTACAAGTAAGTTTTTGCTCCTTGAGCCTAGGTTCACACTTGTGCGATGCGGGAACCAATGCGATTACAGCGCCGATTTCCACATCGCATCCCTCCCGCAGGCAGTTCACACTGCCCTCTGCAAACTGCTGCGGGTGTCAATACATTGTTAATGACACCCCCAGATCTGTTCACAGATCACAGTGCGAACTGTGAACTCGCACAGGAATCGGATCGCATAGGTGAGAACACCCATGCGATCCGATATCAGAGCAGGGGAAAAAAGTCCCTGCACCTTTTTTGTGCAAATTCAATGCGAGTTCAGACATTGCACAGACATCCCATGCGGGTGCAAATCACATGCGATGTCTGTGTTCGCACAAATGTGAACCTAGCCTTAAAAGCTATATTTAAAAAGTGTTATAGTATTTTGAAAAAGTCTTGTGAGTGCCCAGATTCTTGACTGACCCCCCCATTTGCTCAAGAGGCAAAAGTTACCAAGCAAAGATATATCTGACCCTTGCTGCGGAACACTGGTTCATCCCGCTGAATTTAAACTCGTTACAGAAGAGAGTAGTGCCATGGAGGTCAGCAGGAGGAACCAGCTCTACTTTGCTTAAATACTAGGAAATCGTCCTTTTTGCTGGGAAACAACACTTTCCGGAGGGTTGGTCTCCTGGGTCCCCAACAACTCATACTGGTTTATTCTGCTAACCTCCACATCTTTACTGGAGGTCAGCAGGAGAAGCCAGTAAGAGCTGTGGAGAACCCAGGAGTTTGACACAACCAGAAGTGTTGGTTTCCCAGTGGAATTTAGAAGATGATCTTACAGCATCAGAGAGGTGTTCAATGGTGCAGGTAGTGGGAAAGATAAGTATTTAGAGTCATTGCTTAAAAGTGTTCATTTTTTTGGTAACTCTTGTACAGTGACAGGGTCCCTTGATGCATAATGACCTATGTACATTAGTAAAGCTCCAGGGTTTCTTTGTCCTCTCTCTCTGCTCTAGAAGGAGAAGGAGACCTTGCATGTCTTATTATAAGACAGATGACTTTTAGAGCTACTTTATATTGTTGCTTTTTTAGGTCTCATGCACACGGGTTCCTGGGGCAGTACAATGTACAATTCGGGTGTATTTCTCCAACAAGAAACTACAGATGCTGCCTACAACCTGCCCATAGTTATTAATGGCTGCACATGGATATACGCCAGTACTTGCTTAACACACATTGCATTTTTTATTCCTAGCTATGTCTGGGTGCAAGCAGAACACTAGTGGGGTAATGGGGGAAGGACCATGTAAAAACTTTAGCTACCTAGGCTTTAGCTGTAAGGCTGCATTCACACCTGAGCGTTTCGTTTTCAGGCGGAAAGTGCGTTTTTACCACGATTTCGCCGCGATTTTTACCACGTTTTTTTTTGCTGCGATTTTGCACAGGTCAAAAGGTCACCAATGTAAAAAGCAGAAAAACGCCTGTAATCTGCCCAAAAAGAAGCTGATGTACTTTTTTGAGCTTCAGACGTTTTGCTTCAGGTGACAAAATGCTTAGGTGTGATCAGGTGCCATTGAAATGAATGCAATTTTGCTTGTTGGGGGTTTTTTAGGTGTTTTTTTCAGGTGTTTTTTTTTTGGGGCGTTTTCCGAGCTGAAAGCGCTTAGGTTTGACTGAGAAGAGGTCTCCATATCTACTTAGCTTATCGCTGTTATTAAAGATAATGATGAAGATGATAACTCTTTTCTTTAGCACTGTTTTTCTACTGCCGATTAAATAACATTGTAACTTCAACATCACACTCTGAAAGTAACAATTCTTACTCTGGTTATTAATATTACTCTTTCCTTTATCCACAGAACCGATATCTGTGACATCACCGCAGATTGTTGACAAAACTACCAATTCTACGTCCCTGACCTGGACACAACCAGACGAGTATCAGAGCTCATACACCTACAGGGTGCAGACCAATGTAACCTCATCATCTACACTGATAAATAATACAACCGTGAGCAGTGCATCGGCTACAATAGTAAATCTGACAGCGGGAGAGACCTATACATTCACTGTATATAAAATATCTGCCTGTAACGTAGAATCAGACCCCGTGTCTATAACTGACTGCACCCGTAAGTACTGCCGAACAGGAAAAGAAACTTATAAATGTCTTTGCCAACAAATACTCCAGTCCTTGTCTATCAAATTTCCCGCAAGAAGTTCCCGTTATTCACAACACCCAATCTGATACTCCCCATCATTATCACATTCTGGAGATGTAAAAGTGAAAAGCTGATTTGTTGCCACCAGAAAAAAGAACAGTCTTTGTTTCAGATGCATTGACTAAATTCATACAAGCTTCTCAAGGTGGTTGTAAAGGATTTTTTTTTTTTTTTTAAATAACAAACATGTCTATACTTACCTGCTCTGTGTAATATAACTGCACAGAACGGCCCGATCCTCCTGTTCTGGGGTCCTCCGCTGGCCTGTAACATAGAATTAGACCCCTCGTTTATAACTGATAGACATGTGCATGACGAAAAAATGTGTTTTTGTTTTGTTTAGATTCATTAATCTAGTTATTTAGTTTTGTTAAATTCGGTTGATTTGATCAATTCGTATTCAGGATTAGTTTTATGTCTTCTTTTGAATTTACCAATTTTTTACGGTTCTAAACGATTTCATTGATAAATTTCCAATCTGTCGAATCAAAAAATTATTATTATTATTTTTTAATTTTTTTTTATTCGAATGCGGCAATGTGAACAAACAAAAGAAAACTCTTCATCAAGTGATTACAATGACTCTTTCAATTATCTTTGGCTTAACAAAAACAGCATTATTTCGAAATGGTCCTCTAATAACACACACAGGCTTTGATTTCAGAAATATGTTTACAGTTCAATTTGAATAGAATTAAATGTTGAATTTCGGAAATTCTGACATATTTTTTTCTTATTCGGAGCAGTCGGTAAACTTTGTTAATACTGTAGCTCGAAACGAACTGCACATGTCTAATATCTGACTGTACCCATAAGTACTGCCAAACGGAAAATGTAACTTTTTAAACTATTGCCAAGGGGCAGGGGCGAGCTGCGGCTTGCTATTGCACTTGTCGAGGTGGAGGAGCCAGGAGCACCGGTGAGGGACCCAAAAAGAAGAGGAGGATCGGTGCTGCTCTGTGCTAAAACACTGCACAGAGCAGGTTAGTGTGATATGTTTATTACTTTTTTTGTAAGAAAACTGAACCTTTAATGTCACTTTAATGCATGAAGTCTGTCTGTAGTCTGAGAACTAACATTTCCTATGAAGAAACGACATATTCCACAATCCCTGGGTCTCTCAGTCTAGTGTCACTCAATTACCAGAGAGATCACTATGCAGTCTTTGACCACATTATCACTCCCACATTTGTTATACAACACAGAGGAAATGGTGAGGCATGCATTGTGACCTGAAACAAGCACCGTGGTAGTTCATTGAAAACTACAAGCCAACAGCCGCAAAGGCTGCCGGACCTTGTAGTTTTCCATTCACAGGACACTGTGAATGAGTGACACGGCTGGGTGGGTGAAGCCCCGCTCGGCCAAGTTTTTTTTAAATTGAGACAGCTAATGGGGAAGAGAAAATCCCTGCTAGCTGTCAGATGGGCGATTGGGGGGTGCAGGCCTGGTCCGTTTGTAGCATGTTACATCAGGAGTATGTTACATGTTACGAAAGGTGAACTTATCCTTTAAAGTTGAAGTTTAGTCAAATACTAATTAAGCCTAAACCTGTTCCAACCCCCATTCCAAGCCGTATATTAACTACCGTGTAAAGGAAATCTGCTTATAGTTATAGCCAAGGTGAGCTGGGGTCATACATGGTAAGACAGAAGGGTGGTCAGGAGGTGGGTACCAGGGAAGCAGGCAGAGCAAGGTCCAGTAGCAAGCCGAAGTCAGAACCAGGAGATCAGGCAGAGAACAGTCAGAGGCAAAACTAGGTCAAAATCCACAGAGCCAGGTTAGGAACAAGTCGGGTCAGCAACGGAAGATCAGTCAGCACAGGTAAGAACACAGGAACACGGATCAGGGGAAGCTGAAGAACATCCAGCAGCTAGTATCCAGCAGGGTCTCCTTTAACCACTTCCCGCCCAACCTATAGCAGATTGACGGCCGGGAGGTGGTTCAGTTCTCCTGAGTGGGCGTCATATGACGTCCTTCATATCGCCGCGCATTGCGGCGATCAGTGGAGCAGTGTGTCAGTCTGACATACTGCTCCACCGATCTTGGTAAAGAGCCTCCGGCGGAGGCTCTTTACCACGTGATCAGCAGTGTCCAATCACGGCTGATCACGATGTCAATAGGAAAAGTCGTTGATTGGCTTTTCCTCACTCGCATCTGACAGACGTGAGTAGAGGAGAGCCGATCGGTGGCTCTGCTGACAGGGGGGGTCTGTGCTGATTGTTTATCAGCGCAGCCCCCCTCAGATGCCTGCACTAGATCACCAGGGAAGCCCCCAGTACCACCATGGAAGCGGGAAACATGTGGATGGCCATCCACATGTGCCCAATCTGTACAAATCAGTGCCCACAAATGGGCACTGACTGGCACCATTGTAAAGCAGTGATGCCCAGCAATGCCACCCATCAAGCTCATCAGTGCCACCAATCAGTGTCAACAGTGCCACTCATCAATGTCCATCTGTGCCACCTATCAGTGCCCATCCTTGCCCACCTATCAGTGCCCATTAGTGCCCATCCGTGCCACCTATCAGTGCCACCCATAAGTACCCATCAGTGCCACTCATAAATACCCATCAGTGCCGCCTATGAGTGCCCATCAGTGCCACCTATGAGTGCCCATCAGTGCCGCTTATGAGTGCCCATCAGTGCCGCATATCAGTGCCACCTATCAGTGCCCATCAGTGCCACCTATCAGTGTCCATCAGTGCCACCTTTCAGTGCCACCTCATTGCTGCCACCTCATCGGTGCACATCAATGCCGCCTTATCAGCGCCCGTCAGTGCAGCCATATCAGTGCCCGTCATTGAAGAAGAAAACTTACTTATTTACAAAAAATTTTAACAGAAACAAAGAAAAACTTGTTTTTTCTCAAAATTTTTGGTCTTTATTTATTTGTTGCACAAAAAATAAAAACCGCAGAGGTGATCAAATACAATGAAAAGAAAGCTCTATTTGTGGGAACAAAATGATAAAAAATGTGTTTGGGTACAGTGTTGTATGACCGCGCAATTGTCATTCAAATTGTGACAGCGCTGAAAGCTGAAAATTGGCCTGGGCGGGAAGGTGTCTAAGTGCCTGGCATTGATGGTTAAATATGCCGTTTGGCACCAATGCGTGAAGACATGCGTTCCACCGTGCGCTGGGACATAGAATTGCGCCTACGTGGCAGTGCACACTGGACATTAGCCTTGGCTCTTCTCTGTGCTTTTACATGTGCACGAGCATTAGCTGTAGGGTAATGAGCAGTAGCTGCATAAGAATTAGCATTACCTGAACTAGCTTCCTGACAGCCACTCTGCAATTCCATTTGTACAGGGCAGGTAAGTATAGACCGGTTTGTTGTTTACAAAAAATAAAAAAAGACTTTCCAATCACATTAAAGTGGTAGCAAACTCTGTACTATATATATATATATATATATATATATATATATATATATATATATATATATATATATATATATTTATTTATATATATATATATATATATATCATATATATAATATATTATATCACTATAATAAGGCTTACCTGTCTATAGGTACTGTAAATATCTCCTAAACTTGCACAGTTTAGGAGATATTCAGAATGCATGCAGCCAGTGACATCATCGGCACATGTGTTCCAAGGGTCTGGCTTACAGTGCCAGACCTTCAGAGCCCACGGGAGTGACGTCATCACGCCCCCGGCCACTCATGTAGCTGGAGGCCGCAAACTCGGAAGGAAGACCAGGGTATGATGTTAGTTGTCTCAGCGGTGACATCGCGGTGCTGGAGGGTTTTGTTCCAAGGTAAGTTTCTCATAATGTGCTGGTATGCGATGCATACCAGCACATTATGACTTTTTTTTTTTAACCACCGGCTGTTTACTATCGCTTTAAGTTTAATTCTCCTTTAAGTGATTAGTTTGCTAGCAATAAACAAAATCACTAGTTGTCCCAGACATCAATCATGGGCATTTAATGATCAAAAAAATGCTTGCATTTTTGAGATACTGTAGCTTTGTGCCCAGTCTGGACTTTTCCAAAGGTACATCAAATGACAATTGAGGTCGTTACTGCAAACCAAGCTCTTCTGAATGGTTTAGCTGGTACAGCGGCATGAGGAGAAGCTCTAGTTATGACCATGGAGCCTTGGATCCCCTCCTCACCAAATCCCTTGTAGTACCCCCTATATCCTTTATAATAATTCTATACACATATCTTCATTTTCTATTTCTAACAAATAAACTTTTTCCCTATTAGTTCCCGGACAAGCTGTTGGCGCCACAGTGAACAGTAACACATCGGTCAATTCTCTGGTGGTGAACTGGACGGCACCAGCAGGAAAAATGTCTTATTATAACGTCACTATAACAGGAAATGTCAATAACTTTATAAAGACTGACACAACACAAGTAACTTTTAATGGATTATCACCAGGAAGAGAATATAATGTAACAATTCTGTCAGTCAGCGGTTCTTGCAGCCAGGCATCCCCTTGGCTGACACAAGCTTCATGTGAGTATGATCAAGGTCATGTGACTTCAATGTTTTATCAAAGTTAAACAGTAACAAAAGTACGCAATTTCACTGAATAGTACAAAGAAAATATGGATGGTGTAACAAAGAACTACAATATAATTTATTGGATTTCGCCTCTTCCATCAAATGTTGAAACGTATACAGAGGTGCCCTTATCTTCTACAGTTAGGAACCTACCAACTGGGACCAGTGCCCAAAAAACTAAGCGCTAATCTGCATAAATACCCCCTTAGCATAAATTCACCCTCCTCCCTGTACAAATCCACCCACTGCTGAAATCCCCCCTCCCTCCTAAAATTTCCCCTCCAAGTACACATCCTCTACCCCCAGTGCAAATCCCTCCCAATACTCCCTCCTTGCACAAACCCCCCCCCCCCCCCCCAAAAAAAAAAAAATTCCCTCCCATACAAATCCCCCACCTATCATATCACCTCTTCTAGCACAAAGCCCCCCAATCCCACTTCCTAGCACAAATCCTCTTCCCCCTGCCGCCCCCCAAATTCCCTCTTCTAACACAATCCCCCCCCCATCTCCTCACGGTGCCCTCCACCTCACATGATACGACAGTGCCCAGGGAAGCCGCCCCCTCCTGCCCACCCCATGTCCCGGCCCTGTCTGGGACCAATTACATCATCAGTGTGATTGCCGTGTGCTGTCTGTCCCCACCATGTGTGCAGTGATTGTCTCTTCTACGTTTTTTTTTTCTCAGATCCGACTCCACCAGGAAACATCACTTTTATTACAATCCTGACAAACACCACCACATTATCTTGGGGAGAGCCAGAAAACATGATCGGTGTGAAAAAGTCATATAATATAACTTATAATTGGAATGCTTCTTCCCCCATCACTGTGCCAAGTAACTCCCCAAATATTACCCTAACGAAAAAATAAATAATAATAAATAATAATAATAAATTATAATAAATGAATAATAAAAATTAAAGCAAATAAAGAAAGCTAATGGAAAAGCCAAAATGCCTAGCAACAAATTATGCAACAGATGATAGTTTCTCTATTGACTAATAAAAAAAACACCAAAGCTCAAAAACACTGTATAAAAAAAGTGCAAGTCGCTCAGAAAAACGCACCAACGTGCAGAAAAATGCGGAAAAAAAACTCCAGAAAAACGCTCAAAGACGCTACGCTCAGGTGTGAATAGAAATCCATAGAAAGCTTTACAGTGTTGTTAGAGAGCACAGGAACCCAAGTGTGTAAAGATGATGTATGATGATGGTTCTGGCCTGTGCTCCATATACATCAGAGTCGGCTGCAACAGTTACATCGGGAAGGAATATAAAAGATAAAAACATTTCATTGCCCATGTGCAGTGTGTGTGGAAGAAATACAGCATTAGTTTAACACATTTTATTAGATGTTTTCTTTTTATTAAAATTACACTTTTCTTCCTGTGTTCATTTTTTTCTCATTCTCCTTTTCTGTTTCCCAGATCCTACTCCACCAGGAAACATCACTTTCAATACAATCGCAGCAAACAGCATCGCATTGTCCTGGATAGAGCCAGTAAATATGACCAATCTGGTAATGTCTTACAATATAACTTATGGGAATACATCTTCTTCTTCTTCTCCCATCATTTGGGCCCAAACAAGCTACACAAACAGTACCACCCTTCAGAGCCTGACTTCCGGAACTAATTACACCATTTCTGTGATGACAGTCGGAGTTCGGGGGTATCAGAGCACGCCTGTGACCAGATCTGTGTATACAAGTAGGTAGCAAAAACAAGAAATTCTGTAATTGTTATGTCTATATATTATTACAATTAAATCTATTATTATCTTTACTTTATAGAGCCATGGCCCGTGTCAACTCTGAACTTTGTTAATGTGACGTCAGATACTGTGATATTAAGTTGGAGCAAACCGCTTGAGTATCAGAACACATACCGCTACAGAGTGCAGACAATTGTCACATCATCATCTACACTGATAAGTAATACAATGGTGAATAATGAATCAGCTACAATAAGCAATCTGACATCAGGAGAAACATACACATTCTTTGTATATGTAAGAGCTGCTGATAATGTCACTGACTCTGACCCTTTGAACAGCACTACATGCACAGGTGAGTAAAGAATGCTTGTTTAATAAATCACAGAAACAACATGTTTTTAACTGCTTCAGCCCCGGAAGATTTGGCTGCTGAATGACCAGGCCATTTTTTGCAATTCGGCATTGCGTCGCTTTAACTGACAATTGCGCAGTCGTGCGGCACTGCATCCAAACAAAATTTTTGTCCTTTTTTCCCCACAAATAGAGCTTACTTTTGGTGGTATTTGATCATCTCTGTGGTTTTTATTTTTTGCGCTATAAACAAAAAAAGAGCGACAATTTTGAAAAAAACACAATATTTTGTGCTTTTTGCTATAATAAATATTATAATAATAAATATTTTTTCTCAGTTTAGGCTGATATGTATTCTTCAACATATTTTTGGCAATAAAAATTGCAATAAGTGTATATTGATTTGTTTGCGCAAAAGTTATAGAGTCTACAAAATAGGGGATAGATTTATAGCATTTTTATTATTTTTTTTTTTTACTAGTATTGGCAGCGATCTGCGATTTCTATTGGGACTGCGACATTATGGCGGACACATCGGACACTTTTGACAATCAGTGCACTGATTACTGTAAAAATGTCACTGGCAGGGAAGGGGTTAACACTAGGGGGTGATCAAGAAGTTAACTGTGCTCCCTCTCTCTGTGTACCATGTTGAATATACCATTTTAATATAACATGAACAGATCGCTGTTCATACTCTTTAAGAACACACAATCTGTCTCTCCTCCCCTCAGAGAACACACAGATCTCGGTTCTCGGTGTGTCACGAATGATTTCAGGAGCCCGGTGGTCATCGCGGGCACTCGCATCGGCTCCGGGGGGCAAGTAGCGGGTGCGCGTTTGCGCCCCTAGTGGCCACAGGGCGAAGCGACGTAACATAATGTTGTTTCGCCCAGCCGTGCCATTCTGCTGCAGTAAAACTGCGGTGGCTGGCTGGCAAGTGGTTAAAGAGTAATATGTTATATATCATGTACAAAAGGCAAAATGTGTGTAAAAATGTAACATTTTCATAAAGCTACAGTAGGTGACCACAATATTGTGTCAATCTCGCCGCTGTTATCGGCGAGATTTGACACCTGCGAGCCCCGTCGCGGGAGCCAGCGCCGAGCTGGCTCGCTCATCGGGAAAGGAAAACTGCGTTTTTTCCTTTCCCGATGAGCGACAAGCAGTGCTGACAAGTGTCTGGTACGAATCATGAGGGGGAATGCCGTGCCAAATTTTAAATAAAAAACTGGCATGGGTTCCCCTCCAGGGGCATACCAGGCCTTTAGGTCTGGTATGGATTTTAAGGGGAACCCCCACACCGAAAAAACGGCGTGGGGGTCCCCCCAAAATCCATACCAGACCCTTATCCGAGCACGCAGCCCGGCCGGTCAGGAAAGGGGGTGGGGACGAGCATGCGCCCCCCTCCTGAACCGTACCAGGCCGCATGCCCTTAACATGGGGGGGTGGGTGCTTTGGGGCAGTGTGACGCCCTGCGTCCCCCCCACCCCAAAGCACCTTGTCCCTATGTTTATGAGGACAAAGGCCTCTTCCCGACAACCCTGGCCGTTGGTTGTCGGGGTCTGCGGTAGGAGGGCTTATCGGAATCCGGGAGCCCCCTTTAATAAGGGGGCCCCCAGATCCCGGCCCACACCCTATGTGAATGAGTATGGGGTACATCGTACCCCTACCTATTCACCTGGGGGAAAAAGTGTCAATAAAAAAACACACTAGACAGGTTTTTAAAGTAATTTATTAGGCAGCTCCGGGGGTCTTCTTCCGACTTCGGGGGTCTTCTTCTGACTTCTCCACTCTCTCCGGCCTCTTCTCCCGGTGTCCGGTTCTTCTCCGCTCTCTCCGGCCTCTTCTCCCGCTCTCTGGCCTCTTCTCCCGGTGTCGGGTTCTTCTCCCACTCTCCGGTTCTTCTGCCGAGCTCCTCCGCTATCTTCTGCTCTTTTGCCGCTCTTTTTGCTAGCGGTGGCCCGGTCTTTTCCGTCATCTTGTTCCCTCTTCTCTTCTTCCGATGTTGACACGATGCTCTCTCCCGCTGTAATGCTGTGTGTGAGGTGTGCAACGACTTATTTAGGCATGGGACGTGGTCACTGGGCGATGTCACCCGGTGACCCCACCCTCTTATGACATCACAGGCCCAGGGCATGATGGGACTGTGACGACATAAGGGGGTGGGGTCACGGGTGACCACGCCCAATGCCTATATATGTCGTTGCGCACCTCGCACACAGCATTACAGCAGAAGAGAGCGTCTTGTCAACATCGGAAGAAGAGAAGAGGGAACAAGACTATGGAGAAGACCGGGCCACCGTTAGCAAAAGAGCGGCAAAAGAGCAGAAGATAGCGGAGGAGCCCGGCAGAAGAACCGGAGAGCAGAGAAGAACCGGACACCGGGAGAAGAGGCCAGAGAGCGGGAGAAGAACTGGACATCGGGAGAAGAGGCCGGAGAGTGGGAGAAGAACCGGACACCGGGAGAAGAGGCCAGGGAGAGAAGTCGGAAGAAGACCCCCGAAGTCGGAAGAAGACCCTCAGAGCTGCCTAATAAATTACTTTAAAAACCTGTCTAGTGTGTTTTTTTTATTGACACTTTTTCCCCCAGGTGAATGGGTAGGGGTATGATGTACCCCATACTCATTCACATAGGGTGAGGGGCCGGGATCTGGGGGCCCCCTTATTAAAGGGCGCTCCCGGATTCCGATAAGCCCTCCGCCCGCAGACCCCAACAACCAACAGCCAGGGTTGTCGGGAAGAGGCCCTTGTCCTCATCAACATGGGGACAAGGTGCTTTGGGGTGGGGGGCCGCAGGGCGCCCCACTGCCCCAAAGCGCCCCCCCATGTTAAGGGCATATGGCCTAGTACGGTTCAGGAGGGGGAGGGGGCGCTCGCTCATACCCACCCACTTTCCTGACTGGCTGGGCTTTGTGCTCTGATAAGGGTCTGGTATGGATTTTGGGGGGACCCCCATGCCGTTTTTTCGGCGTAGGGGGTTCCTCTTAAAATCCATACCAGACTTAAGGGCCTGGCATGCCCCTGGAGGGGAACCCATGACGTTTTTTTATTTAAAATTTGGCGCGGCGTTCCCCCTCATGATTCATACCAGACACCTGTCAGCAATGCTTGTCGCTCATCGGGAAAGGCAAAAACACAGTTTTCTTTTACTGCATTAGGGGAGAAAACAGATGTGAGGAGGTTTGAATCATAAAAAGAGTTTGCTCCTGTGATGGTGAAGGTGAACAGTAACAGCTAGGAGTCTTTTAGAAACGTGCTTAGCAAGAGCGATAGAGCAATGCTGCTTCTCCTCTCACTATTTATTCACAGGCTGGAGGAGAGACAGAACCGTTACATTAAGGCTACCAGATTTTCAAAATTAAAGTAGAGAACACCCTACTAAGCAGTCCCCCTTTTGTGGTCACATCAGGCCCGGACTGGGACAAAAAATAGGCCCGGGCAATTTAGACTGAGCAGCCAATTTTCCAGCAACTGCCCATTCGCTAGGGTGGTTGGTGACGGGATAATCATGGAGTCGTGCCTACCAGTGCCCATCAGTGCCACTTATCAGTGCCGCTTATCAGTGCCACTTATCAGTGCCCTTCAGTGCCACCCATCAGTGCCATCCATCAGTGCTACCTATCAGTACCCATTAGTGCCACCTATCAGTGCCCATTAATGCCGCCTATCAGTGCTAATCAGTGCAGCCTCATCAGCGCATATCGGTGAAGGAGAAAAATCACCTGTTTTCAAAATTTTATAACAAACTATGAAACAGTTTTGTTTGTTTTTTTTTTTTCAAAACTTTGGTCCCTTTTGTTTTTTTTTTGCATTTCATTTGAGTACAGGGTAGCATTACCGCACAATTGTCATTCAAAGAGTGACAGCGCTGAAAGCTGAAAATTGGTCTGGGCAGGAGAGGGGTTTAAGTGCCAAGTAAGCAAGTGGTTAATTTCCTCTCCCTTGTCTCTCTTTTTCTGTTTCTTTTTTCCTTTTTTCTCTCTCTCTCTTCTTTTCTCTTTATATATCCCCCCTTTTTTTTCTATACGTTCTTCCCTCCATCCCCCTTCCTTATCTCCTTTTTCCCGCCATTCATCTTTATCTATTTACACTTTCCTGTGTCCTCCATTACTTCTTGGTCTGCCTTTTCTTGTTTACCTGTATTCCTTCTGTGTCTCTTTCCTTGTATGCACTCCCGATCTGATGGCTTCACTTCTCTCTGTGTACTTAAACTCCTCCTTCACTCCCCTTGGTTTTTGAATGGTTGTATTCTGCCTAGGTGGGCAGGGTCTCCTGACGTCATACGTTTCCATGACATCAGCGGCCCCAGCCCTGGCAGCGTCCCCTTTGCCTAGCTATCGCCGGCCGCAACGTGCGTGCGCGGGCAGCGATAACTGTTTTGATTGGATCCGACCTGCTGCCTAGCAACCACGGATCCCTGCACTCAGTGTACAGATCTCCGGCTCCTCCCGCCCCTGCTCTGCTGATAGATGACATCGTAGGCAGGGCAGGAGAGCCTGGAGAGGAGACACAGGCACGGCCGCATAGCGGGAGGCGAGCAGCGACCGCGGCCTGTGTTAACCCTCTCCAGGCTGCGGTTGCCGCTTACCTCTCGCTGTGCAGCCCGGTCATCAACAGACATCAGACCGCGGCCCGAGGTTGAGCTCGACAGCCCCCGGCCCACCGGGCAGATGCTCGGTGTGCCCTATGGCCAGTCTGGGCCTGGATCACATCCACAAAAACATGCATCCTCATTAGAAACCACGTCCACAAAATTATTCCTAATTTAATCATGCCTACAAAATCACACCCCTATTTTTAATGGGCCATAAAACAACTTTGTGATAGACTTTTGAAACAGGAGGCAGACATTTGAATTATAAAGACAAAATGTCTTGGGCAGCATGAGTAAAAAAATAGTGCACTATGGCGAATGTGAGTTTGGCCCAATTGTGGTAACAGTGGGATATGCCCAAATAAAACCTAAGCCCACTCTGCTTTGTGTCCAGAGTGTGTAATGCATAGAGTGCAGGGGTCAGACATATGTAACATGGGGGGGGGGGTTATTTACTAAAGGCAAATCTACTTTTCACTACAAGTGCACTTGGAAGTTCAATCAGTGTAGATCTGAGGGGGACATGCAAGGAAAAAAAAAAACAGCATTTTTGCTTGTACATGATTGGATGATAAAATCAGCAGAGCTTCCCCTCATTTCAGAGCTTCTCCTCAGATTTAGAGCGACTGAACTTTCAAGTGCACTTGCAGTGCAGAGTGGATTTACCTTTAGTAAATCAACTCCAGAGTGTAGAGGGCAGGAGTAAATAATGCATAGAGTGTAGAAGTCAGTAGTGTGTAATGCACAGGGTGCAGTTTAAGAATAACTAAATCTCAGAGTGCAGAAGTCTAGCATATGTAATGCACAGAGTACAGAAAGTAGGAGTAATTATTGCACAGAGTTCAGGAGGGTGTAGTGCACAGAATGTAAGGGTTATGATTGTAAAATGTGTAGAGTGCAGGGTTAAGGCGTGAAAGGATATATACACCTTAAAGACCACCCTGGTTATGCAGGCAGACCACCGGGACCCTCGGATCCATGAGACACGGGAAACAGGCTTTAGTGTTTTCACAAGGTGTCTGATTTTATTGAGTAAAACAGTAACTTATATACAAAACAAAGAAGGGAGGGGCTGCGTTTGGGTTATACAAACCTATACTCAGTACTTTCTTATCATGAGTTAGACTGCTGACTAGATAACAAGAAATAGCTGATGACTTACTGACATAGGATGTTGCACCAGGAATCAGCTTAACCACAGTAACTCATAGGGTGTGGTTCTATGCAAACTGTTAGTTAAGCTGATTATGTCAAAACTCATACATTCAAAAAAGTTCATTTCTACTTTATGTAAAATGGAGGTGAATCTAAAAATTGAGTCCCATTCTCTTACAAGGAGTGCCTAGTAAGCAGAGTGAAGGGGGCAGGAACAAGTAACACACAGAGTGCAGAAGTCAGGAATGTGTCAAGCAAAATCAGTACGAAGGTCAGGAATAGCTAATGTACAGGGTGCAGAGGTCAGGAGTTAATAATGCACAGAGCTCAGAGATCAGGAGTGTGTAACGCACAGGGTACAAAGATCAGGCATAGGTAATGCACAAGGTACAGAGGTCAGGAGTAAGTAATGCACAGGGTGCAGAGGTCAGGAGTAAGTAATGCACAGGGTGCAGAGGTCAGGAGTAAGTAATGCACAAGGTACAGAGGTCAGGAGTAAGTAATGCACAGGGTGCAGAGGTCAGGAGTAAGTAATGCACCGGGTGCAGAGATCAGGGGTAAGTAATGCACAGGGTGCAGAGGTCAGGAGTGTGTAATGCACAGGGTGCAGAGATTAGGGGTAAGTAATGCACAGGGTGCAGAGGTCAGGAGTAAGTAATGCACAGGGTGCAGAGGTCAGGAGTAAGTAATGCACAAGGTACAGAGGTCAGGAGTAAGTAATGCACAGGGTGCAGAGGTCAGGAGTAAGTAATGCACCGGGTGCAGAGATCAGGGGTAAGTAATGCACAGGGTGCAGAGGTCAGGAGTGTGTAATGCACAGGGTGCAGAGATCAGGGGTAAGTAATGCACAGGGTGCAGAGATCAGGACTAAATAACTCACAAAGTGCAGTGGTCACAAATAGGTAACACAAAGAGAGCAGGGGCCAGGAATAAGTGATGCTAGAATGTAGTGTAGTAGGTATTCACACATGTTTAGGACATAGTGGGGGTTATTTACAAAAGGCAAATCCACTTTGCACTACAATTGCAAACTCCAAGTGCAAAGTGCACTTAAAATTGCACTGAAAGTGCACTTGGAAGTGCAGTCGCTGTGGATCCGAGGGGGACATGCAAGGAAAATAAAAAAAAACAGCATTTTAGCTTGCACATGATTGGATGATAAAATCAGCAGAGCTTCCCCTCATTTCAGATCTACGCCTCAGATTTACAGCAACTGCACTTTCAAGTGAACTTTCAGTGCAATTTCAAGTGCACTTGCAGTGCAAAGTGGATTTGCCTTTCGTAAATAACCCCCATTGGGAGTAACTTTTAGTGATTTGGTGAACAGCTCATCTTTTTTAAACATTCTGCTTTTCAATTAGCCCCTCATTCTTCTGTATTGGAAATGCATGAAATATAAATGACAAGTGTTTGCAAAATGGCAATTAAAAGCTGTAATCTTTCTGTTTAGGTCCCGGACAAGTTTCTGCCATCACACTGAATAATTACCATTCAACAAACACTCTGGGAGTAAACTGGACGGCAGCTGGCGGAAGAGTGGATTCGTATATCATCAGTATAACAGGAGTGGTATCAATAACAACACAAACAAATTCTACGCAAACAAATTTCACCGGATTACTGCCCGGCAGTTTATATACTGTCACTGTACAGACAAATACCGGGAACTACATCCATACATCAATGTCGGTCATGGAGGCTACATGTGAGTACAAGCAGGGTCATGTAACTACAGCGCCATTTGTCATCTGCAATTTTCTTTTGAGTTCATTTTGTAATTAATGCCATTCTGCTTCCCCAAAAAAATCCACTGAGTGGTCCCTGAAAATGAAGACTGAATACTTACCTCTTTGGTGAGCAGTGAGTCCAAACTCCACTGTGTTTGAATGATACCGCCTCTGGCAAAGTCTGCAGCTATTGGCACCTTCAGCAGTGTCCCCGCCGGGTTCTGTGCTTCCTCACATTCACTCCTAGACCAATAAAGGACACGTGGTAAGTGATACAGGGGACCAGTGGGATGAACCCTTGATCACACACGTGGGACCAGGCACACCTAAAAGTGCCTGGGATGTGAAGACATTTCTGAAGGCTGTATGGTCTGGACATTGGACTCTCTACCCACCTTAAAGTAGAACTATAGGCAGAACTTGTTTCCTTTTTGGATAGAGTAATGGAGGGTTATAACCCCATGTCCGTATATTTTTTGCCATTTGCATCCCATTGGGGAGATTTACCTTCACTTCCTGTGTCATAGCCAAAACAGGAAGTGAGATAAAATCTCTGCAAATTAGGGGAAGTCCCAGGTCACCAGAACTAGTGTCCATATTGGAAGATTTCCCCTCTATTACTTTTCTGGGCACAACTCAAAATTAGGGTTTTCTTTTTACTTTCACTTTCGATGATATTGGTAAACAGGACAAATAGAGAGGATGAATCTCCCCAATGGGGGCACAGACAGCAATAAAAACCTAATAGGTGTTGTGATCCATCATCTCTACTCTATCCAAAACTAAAAAGAAAATGTTTTGCCTTTAGTTATACTTGAACTTTCTTGCCCGTTTCATATTTTCATTTGTATTTCAAATATAGGTTTGTAGTTGCTCTGTAGGGCCGGGTCACACTAGTAACTATGTAGCGGAGAAATGTAGCCGTTACAAATCTCTCCATATGTTTTCTCTGCTGAATTGTAACTGGCTAGCCAGTCACACAGCGATTGAGTTTCAAATCACTTGCAATTTCTGCAACACAGCCCTCTCATTAAAGAACATAAACCCAACATTCCATATTCCTGATAAGTGGCTGCTGTACCATGTACTTGTATGAGAAAATATCCTGTTCTCTTTGTATTGCTTCCTTTGTGTGAAAGCCTTGGTGTTCCTGCCAGTCCTTCTGCTTTCCTATTAAATCTGACCACACTAGGCATGAGAGCACAGCGTGGTCAGTTCTCTAGCTGTGCTGGCAACTCAACCTTGCTCTCGTCCAATGATGAGACTTGCACTCCCCTTCTGCACAACCATTCACTGGGAAGATCAGTCTGCTGCTTCTTCTTCTCCTCCCAGCTCTTATGCAGCTAAGAACATGTGATCACTTCTAGAAAAGGGAAAAAAGGTATTTATAATGTTTTTTTTGTATATCTGTACACAAATCTTTTGCCTTTTATTTATGTTTTAAAGTGAATGGTTTGTTTTACAAGATTTACATATACTGTACTTGAGGGTTTACATATACTGTACTTTAATTGCAATGCATTTATTCCTAGCAAAGCAGAAGAATACAAAGGACAGCAAAAAAAACAAATGAGCAGTGGCGGCCCGTCCATTAGGGGCGCACGGGTGCCCCCCCCATCCAAGCATTCATCCCCCTGGGGGGGTTTGAAGCATGTGATTAGAGCCAGAGGCTCTACTCCACTTTAAAGGGTGGGCTCAGGGTGCAGAGCACGGCGCTCCGAGCCCACCCAGTTGTGTGACACTAGCGAATGAATGTTTGCTAATCTTCACACACTGATTCTGCCTCCCGGCCAATCAGGAGGCAGGTCCGGGTAAGTGTTGCAGGTGACTGACCAACCGACTCGGGGGGGCTGTGCACTGTTTGTGCCCCCCAAAAAAATATACCACCGGCCGCCACTGCAAATGAGAGTAATTCTGTAGCTGCTGTAAAACATATTTACTAAATCACCAGTGTGGGGCATTACGGATGTCTGTGTGGCAGACGAGCTCAAGCAACACCCTGGCTGGACAGCAGCAGCAATAAAACCAAAATATCAGGATAAGACACCAAGAGATTTTAATATTTAGCAGAAAGAGAATGTTCTCAGAAAGAACTAAAGATGTGAGATCTTTACAATGCAAATGGATGAATCTTCCTCTGTTGCTTATTGTATTTTGACAGCCAGTCCCTCCAGCTGTCCAAATACCCAAATAGTGCCTACATCTGATTTAGTGCAGCTGCTTTTCCTGTGACAACTTTCCTCCCAGGTCCTTTGATTTTTCTGTCAAGGGGTGTTGGGCGGGAGGCAACCCACTGATTGAATTTGGCACAGTATATGGCCAGCTTTCCAGTGGCAGTCTTTGAACCTCTTGCATTTATCTCTGTGATGAGTAAGATTACCACAGGGCACAATATCTGTTAGGGAAGACCAGCAGTAGAACAAAACTGATGAGCTGCAGACCTACACCTATTGTGCCTCACACCTAGCGCGCATTATGCTTGCACCACTCTTTGTTAATTCCCTCCATTGTATGTATTAATTTTAAAGCAGATACATTTTCTTCCATCTCACTATTTTTTTTATCTAACATTGTTTTATTTTCAAACAGATCCCACCCCACCAGATAGCATAGCCTTTCCTATGATAGGAACTAAGGATGTCACTTTATCTTGGGGAGATCCAGTAAATATGACCGGAGTGGTGAAGTCATATAATATCACTTATTGGAATTCTTCTTCTTCAATCATTGCTGGACCTGTGAGAAGCGACAATGCAAATGTCACCCTTCAAAACTTAATGTCGGGGTCCAATTACACCATCTCTGTGGTGACAGTCGGAGCTCTGGGGTATGGGAGCACGTCTGTGATTGGTTCGGTCTGTACAAGTAGGTTTCTGATCCTCTAAAATGAGACATGTAAAATGTATCAATGGTTTTTATTCTTGCATGAGTTTCAATATTAAAGGGGCCTTTCCATATTGTGAGGGCCTAGATTCCCAAAGTCCCCTCATCTGCTAAGGGGCATCTGCTATACAAAGGGTACTGAGCAAAGATGTATCCTCCCATGCCACCAAACGCCATTTCGATGCTGGGAAATCAATCCTGGAATCTCTCCACCATCCTGGTCTCACTGGTTCATTCTGCTGACTAGAGATGAGCTTGGGATTTAGGTTGAACATGAGTTTGGCCTGAATCCAACCTGTTTGTGGCTTTGTGAATGGCCAAACAAACTGGCCACATTTGACCCGTTCATCCATCTGAATCCCCAAAGCTGGAAGGTAAACAAAACATCTGGGGAGCTGCAAAACCTCTACCCTTGCAAGGTACCATTGAATTCTGGAAGCCCTCTCTGTAATGAGGGAGCCCCCAATATATCCATCTCAACCACTAGGAGAATGAATTCCGAGTACATCAGTAGTCCTTAATATTCATTCCCCAAATTTTGATATATGGTATATATATATATATATATATATATATATATATATATATATATATATATATATATATATAGTATATATATATATATACACATATTATATAAAATGAATCTAGTGATATACTGTATATAAACTCATCTAGCGATGTAGAACTAGCATCATGATGACTGCACTGCTCAATAAAGTTTTCCCACTACAAGGACAACCTGCCACCCAAAGATGTTGACCTATCGCATTCCTGTTGATAAATGACAGATCTCCATCTGCTGCAGTAATATAAACAAAGCAGCCAGGGATTCTGGGTGATATCATGCAGGATCTTTAGTGGTTCGTTTACATTCTGTTATTTAATGGGAGTGCGTGGGCCAACGCCTAGTGGTAGGGAATTATGGTTGGGCAGTGGGAAAACATTGTTGGGGGGGTGGGTTGTCATAATTAACATGTGATTTCCATTACTGTGAGACACAATTGATGGTGTGGGGGTTTTCCTATATTCTTTTTTTACAAATATAAGTTTTATTACATTTTTTCAGGAATGAACAGGGTCTGTACAATGTGACCACATCTTATAATATAGGAGGTCGCAGCCTCTTATTATTGATTAACATGGAGCTGAAAGTTATAGTACATCAAGTGACTAATAATTCCTCCGCTCAACAGTTGAAGCACCCTTTTATGTCTGCATTATTGAGTCGTGGTGTCTGTAGATTTCTTTTTTTTTTTACTTTGTTTTATTTTATAGAAATGTCATCATACAAAAAGCAAAATGTGTATTTACATTGCATCTCAACGAGAACATATCATTATCCTTGTACCCTCCCACCATTCCACCCACACCTTGTTTCCAAAGTCCAAAAGGCAGATTATCTATCGTTGTCTTCATGTCCCAACCCCCTTTTCTTTATTGAGTTATTGCCTTAACATAACTCCATGATTTTTTAAGCTCCTTCCACTTTTCCCATTTGTCTTTACAGTCTGCCCCGTCTTGTGCTTCTTCCCCTCTCTCGTGTAAACTCTCCAAATAATATGTTTCAATTATGCAAAGTACCCAATCCCGAATTTTAGGGCTATCTACTTCCTGCCATTTTTTTTGGTATAAGACTTTTTGCAGCATTGATCAAGATGGGAATTCAGG
Source organism: Lithobates septentrionalis (assembly GCA_037952835.1). Classification (NCBI taxonomy): domain Eukaryota; kingdom Metazoa; phylum Chordata; class Amphibia; order Anura; family Ranidae; genus Lithobates; species Lithobates septentrionalis. The sequence continues at coordinate 997,239 of JBBDGP010002073.1, read as the reverse complement.
ATCTTTCATATTGCTTAACAGAGGCGTCTGATCCATGAAACAAACATATCCAAGGATCTTCCAGTATTTCTTTGTGGGTGATTTTCTTTATTAGTTGTAAAACCTTCTTCCAGTATTTTTTAATAGTGGGGCAATCCCACCATATATGTGCCATGGTTCCTGTTGCCTTACACCCTCTCCAGCACTCCGAGGATATTGAAATTTACTAATTTTATCTGGCGTCGCATAGCACTTAGCCAGACACCTAAAGTTCATCTCGGCCATTTTAGTATCTACCGCAGAACTATGTGCAAGTATCATTATTTTATCAATAGTGTCTTTATTACATCGTGACCCCAATTCGTTTTCCCATTTTTTGATGTATGGCAGAACCTCCAGGTCATCTCTATCTGATAATATATTATATATATACGGGCTATATTACTCTTTGATTTTTCTCTCAGACATAGCCTGTCTGTAGATTTCTAACTTCTGTCTGTCTACGCTTCGTTTTCCTATATTCCAACCAGATCCTTTACAAGGCATTCTACCTAAGTGGCAGAAAAGAGGAGGCACCCCCTCCAAAAACCAAACCAGGCCACATATCTTTCTACAATGGAGTGGTGCCTGGCCAGAGAAGTACACCCCCCCCGTATGCATTTCCCATGTGGGTGGAGGTCGAATATCTGATGTTCCCCTTAAAATGTCAACCAAGCCTTTATCCAGACATACAGCCTGGGTGTACAGAAAAAGTAGGGCAGCAAGTGTGCACAGGGCATCACCGTTAGGGAGCAGGTTATCATGGTGGCCGAAAAATATCATTGGAGGGTAGGTTGTGATGATTGATGCTGGATTTACACCATGTGAAATTGTTTACATTTTTTTTGTGTTTTGCAATTAATGACTGACTTTCTCAAGTTGGAATATGAGTAATAATGGGGTACCAAAGTACCCTGTACTCATTTCCACTTACTGTAAAGGGCGCTTCCAGGTTCCGATAACTCCCCCTGTAAACCTTTGTATCCCTTCTGAGGGACAGGATAAGGGAATTATGCCCTTGTTCCTCAACATATGGACCAGGTGCCTTGCCAGACAATGTGTTGTCTTGGTAGGTGCATGCCTGTTCAATGTGCCAGGTTAAATAGAGTAGTGCACACTATAATGCACCTCCTGACAGCCAGGTGAGCTAATATTTGGTCAAATGCCCCCCTGGTTTCTGCAAGGTCTTACCCTGGGTGAACCATTCCACATGAGTTAGAGTTTGCAGTGAATTCTTGTGATAATGACTAACCCATGCCTCCGATATTCGTGCTATTTTGCAGAAATGTCTTTGTTTGTTTTGAAATATTAGCAGAATTGTCCTTAGCACTTATTCCCTTTCACTTGGGAAATGATTCCCAGCCTGGGGAAAAGTGCATATATACCTCCCAACCTGGAAGAGCACAGGCAATAGTTTTCAGGGCTGAAACTAAGATTTTTTTACTATTGAAGGGAAAATCGACAAATACAAGAAGAGGTCTCCTCATCTACTCATCCTAAAGAAGAAGTGCAGCCAAATCTCGTTTGGCTGTACTTCTCCTGTGGATCACAAGAGCGCGTCTCATTCTGCACTCCTGTGACCCATTTTCAGCTGACAGCAGGCTGAAGCCTGCTGTCAGCTGCAGTCACAGAAATGGTCCAGCTCAGGAAAGATCATGACCATACGGTCGGGATCTGCCCACATGCCTGAACCGGCACCTGGCTCAGCCTCTCAGCGAGCCGCTGAGAGCCTGAGCCGGCCACTCCTGCCCCTCCACAGCCCAGCGCTGTGGTGAGCGTAGGGGGTCAGAGCAGAGAGCTGGTGACTGATAGTCACCAGCTCTCTGCTTATGGAGCACTGAGAACCGAGCGATCGTCAGTGTTTGATCATTTGATTCTCAGTATTAGAGCTGGCAAGGGACCGATGCTGCATCCACCTAGGTAGGTATGATTCTAAAAAAAAAAATACATTCCCATACTTCTATATTAACTGCTATTATTAATGATCGATAACTCTTCTCTTTGGAAATGTTTTTCTGTTGATCGCGATTTATTAATATCATTGTAGCTTCAATATCACACTCTGAATGTAACAATTCTTACTCTGGTTATGAATGTGACTTTTTTCCCTTATCCACAGTACCATTATCTGTGACATCAGATTGTTGCCAAAACTACCAATTCTATATCCTTGACCTGGACACAACCAGACGAGTATCAGAGCTCATACACCTACAGGGTGCAGACCAATGTAACCTCATCATCTACACTGATAAATAATACAATCGTGAACAGTACATCAGCTACAATAGGATATCTGACAGCGGGAGAGACCTATACATTCACTGTATATACAATATCTGACTGTAACGTAGAATCAGACCCCGTGCCTATAACTGACTGCATCCGTAAGTATTGCCGAACTGAAAAAGTCAGTCCTAAAAGCCAACAAACACTCTTTGCTTTGTGTATTGGAATTTCTGCAAGTTGTTCTTATTCACATTTGCAGCATTCACAACAGCCAATCCGATTCCACCTATCAATCTCACACACTTCACTGGATTTCTTTAAAACTGATCAGTTTTTCACAAGTGAAGTTTTTAGGAATAGCATTTTTCATGTTGATTTTTTGGCTTAATTACAAGTATCACCGAGCAAAAAGAGTTATTTAGCTTACCAACCACTTAGAGGCTGATGTTCCTCACTGCCATTACCTCCACTGGCTTCTGCTGGTCCAATGTATTCAATTTAATATAAGAAGCAATCCACAGCTTTGCGCAAGCTTCATCACCAACCTCATCTCAAAATATCACCTCCTACTCTCACCCCCTCACCACCCCTTTCCATACTCACCTCTAGGACTTCTCCAGAGCCTCTCCCTTCCTTTGGGACTCTCTACAGCAATCCATTCAGCTGTTCTCTACTAGACATGTGTGGTTCGCTTTGTTCCAAAACTTTCATTATTTCGGAGCTTTGGATGTATCCTAATTTCCAAATTGCAATAGTAACAAATTTAAATGAATCTGAAATAATGAAACTATATCGATTTCGAAAAGAAATTTGAAATATAAACATATTGCTAACTATTGCTGATTTCCTTTAAAGACTGTGTATAATGTTAGAATATCCCCCTATCCCGCAATTGAATTTTGAAAAGAATAGAATAAAATAGAATAGAAAAGAGTAGAGTAAACAGAACAGAATAGAATAAAACATAAGATAATAGAATAAAATAGATTAGAAAATAAAGGATTTTAATAGAAAAGAATAGAATATAATATAAAAAAATAGAATAGGTTAGAATGGAATAGAATACAATAGAATATAACCATCTTCTGAAATTTGAATAGAAAAGAACCAGCTATTCCTGCCCAAGCCAGTTTTCAGATTTCAGCACTGTCGCACTTTGAATGACAATTGCGCTGTACCCATATGAAATTTTTATATTTTTTTTTACACAGATAGAGCTTCCTTCTGGTGGTATTTTTTCACCACTGAGGTTTTTATTTTTTGCTAAACAAGCGAACACATTTTGAAAAAAAAACGTTTTTCCTTGTTTTTGTAATAAAGTTTTGCAAACAAGCAATTTTTCTTCTTCACTGGTGTGCGCTGATGGGGCTGCACTGATGGGCATATTTGGGCACTGATAAGTTGCACTGATGGGCACTGATAAGTTACACTGATGGGCACTGATGAGGCAGCACTGATGAGGCAGCACTGATGGGCACTGATAGGCAGCATTGTAGGGCACTAATAAGGCTACACTGATGGGCACTGATGGGCTGCACTGATGGGCACTGATAACCTGCACTGATGGGGCTGCACTGATAATCAGTGTAAACAATGTACTCACTGTCAGACTTACCAACTATTGGCTCTCCTTTCCTCACACAGTGACAGCGCATGAGGAAAGCAATGCTGATAACTAGCAAGTCTGTTTATACGTGACCAGCTGTGATTGGACACAGCTGATCACTTGGTAAAGGGCTGCTAAGATTGGCCCTTTACCACTATCTGTGATTAGCAATGTCCAAAGGAAATGGAGGTAACAGAACGTGCCCAATGCGCGACCCGGGGGCGCACGGGAGGCGCGTACGTGATAAAGACATCTATGGACATCCTCCCAGAACCAAAGAGCTGCGCTGTAGCCATCTTTTGGCTATAGTGCAGGCAGAAACTGGTTACATGTCACCACATTCATTTATGTGCCCCAAGGACGTTTATGCCATTAAGTGCTAGTATGCACCGCAAAACTTATGACAAAGCGTAATTGAACAAGCTGAAGTTGGAAGCTGATTGGCCACCATGTACAGCTACAGCAGATTTTGTACTCTCTGGTTTTAGTAAATCCCCCCTTACAGTCTAGATCACCTACATTCAGAGATTCAAGGTCTTTGCTCCCTATTCTTCCAACACAGATGATGCTGCTATGGGCAGGATCCCCTCCCCCAGCCCTCCATCTTTGCTGTAGAACCCCTGCACCCTTTATAATAAGATCTGTATGCGTACCTTTTTTACTAATAAAATTTTTTTTTCTGTTAGTTCCCGGACAAGCTGTCGGTGCCGCAGTGAGCAGTAACACATCGGTGAATTCTCTGTTTGTGAGCTGGACCGCACCACAAGGAAAAGTGTCTAATTATACCGTCACTATAACAGAATATGTCAATAACACAATGCTGACTGGCACAATACAGCCTAACATGATGCAAGTAAATTTTACTGGATTATTACCAGGAAGAGTCTACAATGTAACAATAGTGACAGTCGGCAGTTCCTGCAGCCAGGCAACCCCTTCACTGTCACAGGCCACATGTAAGTATGATTAAGGTCATGTGTCTTCAGTGAATATAGTATAGTGATCCTCTGCGCTATTATATAGTGAATGTGATAACAATAAATCCTAATTGGATACCCAGAATTGCTGCAAAACCTAGTGATTTCACAAATACACGTGCATAAGTAAGTGAACAAAATGATTTTGCGCTATTCCATTCTATGTGATTAAATAAACAATGTGATATAAATGTAAATTAAAATCTTACAATAAAAAAAGTCCAATGATGGTTATGAATCAATAAAAATAATCAATTCCCAATTCAATAATATTATGATCCAATAGTGACACTGTGATCAATGTGCAGTCCTTCAATGAATAGATCCAATAACCTTCTTAATAAAACTTCAGAGAGTCTATGCTCCACCACGAACACCTATTTAATCACATAGAATGGAATAGCGCAAAATCATTTTATTCACTTACCGGTACATGTCTTTAATGCTTTGTCAAAGTTAAATTTAAAAAAATAGCAAATGTGCGCCATTTCACTGAATGGTGCAAAAAAAAAAGTTTTGTTTTAAAGGACAAATATGACAAAAGGTATTGTATGATGATAATGCTATTAATTTAATAATGATATTCTACAAATGCTTTTGTTTTTAATTTCCCATATCCATTATTTAGACTTTTCTCCATATACAGTATATACAGTTACATAGTTACATAGTAAGTGAGGTTGAAAAAAGACACAAGTTCATCAAGTCCAACCTATGGACTTGATGGACAGTTTATCTGGAAAGTATTCACAGCGCTTTACTTTTTCCACATTTTGTTATGTTACAGCCTTATTCCAAAATGGATTAAATTCATTATTTTCCTCAAAATTCTACAAACAATTCCCCATAATGACAACGTAAAAGAAGTTTGAAATCTTTGCAGATTTAAAATAAAAAACGAAAAAATTATATGTACATGAGTATTCACAGCCTTTGCCATGACACTCAGAATTGAGCTCAGGTGCATCCTGTTTCCACTGATCATCCATGAGATGTTTCTACAACTTGATTGGAGTCCACCTGTGGTAAATTCAGTTGATTGGACATGATTTGGAAAGGCACACACCTGTCTATATAAGGTTCCACAGTTAACAGTGCATGTCAGAGCACAAACCAAGCCATGAAGTCCAAGGAATTGTCTGTAGACCTCAGAGACAGGATTGTATGGTGGCACAAATCTGGGGAAGGGTACAGAAACATTTCTACAGCATTGAAGGTCCCAATGAACACAGTGGCCTCCATCAGATGTAAATGGAGGAAGTTGGAACCACCAGGGCCCTTCCTAGAGCGGGCTGACCGGCCAAACTGAGCGATTGGGGAGAAAGACCTTAGTCAGGGAGGTGACCAAGAATCTGATGATCACTCTGACAGAGCTCCAGCATTTCTCTGTGTAGAGAGGAGAACCTTCCAGAAGAGCAACCATCTCTGCAGAACTCCACCAATCAAGTCTGTATGGCAGAGTAGCCAGATGGAAGACACCCCTCAGTAAAAAGGCACATAGCAGCCCACCTGGAGTTTGCCAAAAGGCACCTGAAGGACTCTCAGACCATGAGAAACAAAAACCTCTGGTCTGATGAAATAAAGATTGAACTCTTTCGCCTGAATGGCAAGCGTCATGTCTAGGGGAAACCAGGCATTGCTCATCACCGGGGCAGTACCATCGCTACAGTAATGCATGGTGGTGGCAGCATCATGCTGTGGGGGTGTTTTTCAGCAGCAGGAACTGGGTGACTAGTCAGGATCGAGGGAAAGATGAATGCAGCAATGTACAGAGACATTCTTGATGAAAACCTGCTCCAGATCACTCTGGACCTCAGACTGGGGCAAAGGTTCATCTTCCAACAGGACAATGACCCTAAGCACACAGCCAAGATATCAAAGGAGTGGCTACATGACAACCCTGTGAAAGTCCTTGAGTGGGCCAGCCAGAGCCCAGACTTGAACCCCACTGAACTTCTCTAGAGAGATCTGAGCATGGCTGTGCATTGATGCTCCCCATCCATCCTGATGGAGTTTGAAAGGTCCTGCAAAGAAGAATGGGAATAACTGGCCAAAAATAAGGGTGCCAAACTTGTAGCATCATACTCAAAAAGACTTGAGGCTGTAATTGGTGCCAAAGGTGCTTCACCAAAGTATTGAGCAAAGGCTGTGAATACGTATGTACTGTACATGGGATTTGTTTCATTTTTTATTTTTACTAAATTTGCAAAGATTTCAACTCTTTCATGTTGTCATTATGGGATATTAGTTGGAGAATTTTGATGAAAATAATGAGTTTAAACCATTTTGGAATAAGGCTCTAACATAACAAAATGTGGAAAAAGTGAAGCGCTGTGAATACTTTTCTGGATGCACTCTTCATGCAGATCTGGCTGAAAAAAGTGACAGCGGTTGTGGACAAAGTTTTTTTTTTTTAAACTTTTCTTTTTAAACTTTTTATTATTTGAACGAAAGGTGACCATTGTGAACACCCCTACCATCGTATTCCTTCAAAGCAGTTGATTATTCTTCCATCTCATTGACTTCTTTTTTTTCTTACATTGTTATATTTTGAAGTCATTAAAGCGGAACTTCACCCAAAAGGGGAAGTTCTGCTTGTTTGTATCCTCCCACCCCTTCACTGCCACATTTGGCACTTTTTTTGGGGGGGGAGGGGGGCGGCAGGTACCTTTTGACAGGTACCCTTTCTCACTTCCGGGCAGGTTGTTGCGGTGATTTGAGTGAAAGTTTGGCCCACCTCCCCCACACATCACAGGTCCCAGACGACTGCGGGACCATTTGCCATTTGCCGGCATCTGGAACCGAATCTGATTGAAGAATCAGCTCGGGTGAGGACGTGAGATCGTTGGATCCCTGGACAGGTAAGTGTCCTTATAATAAAAGTCAGCAGCTACAGTATTTGTAGCTGCTGACTTTTAATTTTTTGGGGGAGACTGGAGCTCCTTCTTAAATTTAAATATAACTTCTGGGGAGCAGGTAGAAAGATCTGTGTGTCTGTCACAGCCACCATAGAACAGAGACCTGATGGCTCCTAATTAACAAAAGGGGCTTGCATGTGCTCCATTTTTTATATTTAGAAGTGGTGTAAGCATTATGCTTGCACCACTCTTTGGTAATTCATCCCATTATATGTATTCTTTTTAAAGCAGATACATTTTCTTCCATCTCACTAATTTGTTTCCTAACATTGTATTATCTCCAAACAGATCCCACCCCACCGGGCAGCATAAACTTTATTATTATAGGAACTAAGGATGTCACCTTATCTTGGGGAGATCCAGTAAATATGACCGGAGTGGTGAAGTCATATAATATCACTTATTGGAATACTTCTTCTCCTTCAATCATTTCTGGAACTGTGATAAGCAACACAACATATGTCACCCTTCAAAACTTGATATCGGGGACTAATTACAGTGTCTCTGTGGTGACGGTCATACCCTGGGGGTATCAGAGCACATCTGTAATTGGATCAGTCTGTACAAGTAAGTTTTTGCTCCTTGAGCCTAGGTTCACACTTGTGTGATGCGGGAACCATCGCGATTACAGCACCGCTTCCTACATCACATCCCTCCCGCAGGCAATTCACACTGCCCTCTGCAAACCGCTGCGGTTGTCAATACATTGTTAATGGCACCCCCAGATCGGTTCACAGATCGCAGTGTGAACTGTGAACTCGCACAGGAATCGGATTGCATAGGTGAGAATACCCATACGATCTGATTTCAGTGTGGGGGAAAAAGTCCCTGCACCTTTTTTGTGCTAATTCAATGCGAGTTTAGCCATAACAAGCAAAGATACATCTGACCTTGCTGCCGAACACTGGTTCATCCCGCTGATTTTCAACTCATTACAGAAGAGAGTAGTGCCATGGAGGTCAGCAGTAGGGATGAGCCGAACACCCCCCGGTTCGGTTCGCATCCAGAACATGCGAACAGGCAAAAAATTTGTTCGAACACGTGAACACCGTTAAAGTGTATGGGACACGAACATGAATAATCAAAAGTGCTAATTTTAAAGGCTTATATGCAAGTTATTGTCATAAAAAGTGTTTGGGGACCTGGGTCCTGCCCCAGGGGACATGTATCAATGCAAAAAGTTTTAAAATCGGACGTTTTTTCGGGAGCAGTGATTTTAATAATGCTCAAAGTGAAACAATAAAAGTGTAATAGTCCTTTAAATTTCGTACCTGGGGGGTATCTATAGTATTCCTGTAAAGGGGCGCATGTTTCCCGTGTTTAGAACAGTCTGATAGCAAAATTACATTTCTAAAGGGAAAAAAAGTCATGTAAAACTAGTATCGCTAGCGCCGGCTATAATGAATTGTAGGTCCGGCAATACACATAAAAGTTCATTGATAAAAATGGCATGGAATTTCCCCACAGGGGAACCCCGAAGCAAAATTAAAAACAAAAATGTGTGGGGGTCCCCCTAAATTCCATACCAGGCCCTTCAGGTCTGGTATGGATATTAAGGGAAACCCCGCACCAAAATTAAGAAAAAAAAATGGCTGTGGGGTCCCCCTAAATTCCATACCAGGCCCTTCAGGTCTGGTATGGATTTTAAGGGGAACCCTGTGCCATAATGTAAAAAAAAAAATTCGGTGGGGTCCCCCCAAAAATCCATACCAGACCCCTATCCGAGCACGCAACCTGGCAGGCCGCAGGAAAAGAGGAGGGAGATGAGAGAGTGCCCCCGCCCCTCCTGAACTGTACCAGGCCACATGCCCTCAACATTGGGAGGGTGCTTTGGGGTAGCGGCCCCCCCAAAGCACCTTGTCCCCATGTTGATGGGGAGAAGGGCCTCATCCCCACAACCCTTGCCTGGTGGTTGTGGGGGTCTGCGGGCGGGGGTCTTATTGGAATCTGAAAGCCCCCTTTAATAAAGGGACCCCCAGATCCCGCCCCCCCAATTGGTAATGGGGTACAAATGTACCCCTACCATTTCACAAAAAAAGTGTCAAAAAGGTTAAAAAATTCAAGAGACGCTTTTTGACAAGTCCTTTATTAATTTCTTCTTCTTTCTGCTTCTTCTTCCATCTTCTTTTTTCTGGTCTTCTTCCTCCTCCGCTCTTCTCGTCCCGCATCTTCCTCCGACTTCTTCTCCGCTCCGTCCGCCTCAGTGGGAGTCTTCCGCTGTGTGACGCTTTGGTTCTTCTGACACTCCTTATATAACGGAGGGCGGGGTCACCCGGTGACCCCACCCTTCTCTGACACACGGGGACTTCACGGGGACCTCCCTCTGGCTTTCCCCGTGTTGTCAGAGGGGGCGGGGTCACCCAGTTCCGTAAACAGTTGGCCCCGCCCTCCATTATATAAGCAGTGTCAGAAGGACGGAAGCGTCACACGGCGGAAGACTCCCACTGAGACGGACCACGCGGACGGAGTGGAGATGAAGCCGCAGGAAGATGCGGGACGAGAAAAGCGGAGGAAGAAGAAGATGGAGAAGAAGAAGAACACCGAAGAAAGACCAGAAGAAAGAATATGGAAGAAGAAATTAATAAAGGATTTGTCAAAAACCGTCTCTTTTGTTTTTTAACCTTTTTTAAGCTTTTTTTGTGAAATGGTAGGGGTACATTTGTACCCCATTACCAATTCACACGGGGGGGGAGGGATCTGGGGTCCCCTTGTTAAAGGGGGCTTCCAGATTTCGATAAGCCCCCCGCCCACAGACCCCCACAATCACCAGGAAAGGGTTGTGGGGATGAGGCCCTTCTCCCCATTAACATGGGGACAAGGTGCTTTGGGGGGCTACCCCAAAGCACCCTTCCAATGTTGAGGGCATGTGGCCTGGAACGGTTCAAGGGGGGGCGCTCTCTCATCCCCCCCTCTTTTCCTGCGGCCTGCCAGCATGCGTGCTTGGATAAGGGTCTGGTATGGATTTTTGGGGGGACCCCACGCCATTTTTTTTTTTTTGGTGCGGGGTTTCCCTTAAAATCCATACCAGACCTGAAGGGTCTGGTATGGATTTTGAGGGGGGCCCACACGCCATTTTTAAACCTCAAAGCACCCTCCCAATGTTGAGGGCATGTGACCTGGTATGGTTCAAGAGGGGGAGGCCGCTCTCTCGTTCTCCCCTCTTTTCCTGCGGCCTGCCAGAATGCGTGCTTGGATAAGGGTCTGGTATGGATTTTGAGGGGGACCCCCACGCCATTTTTTTTAAATTTTGGCGCAGGGTTCCCCCTAATATCCATACCAGACCTTGTAAGGAAATTAGGGGGACCCCCACGCATTTTAAAAAAAATTTGGTTCAGGCTTCCCGTGTAGGGAAATTCCATGCCGTTTTTATCAATGAACTTTTATGTGTATTGCCGGACCGACAATTCTTTATAGCTGGCGCTAGCGATTGTAGTTTTACATGACTTTTTTTCCTTTAGAAATGTCATTTTGCTGTCAGACTGTTCTAAACACGGGAAACATGCGTCCCTTTACAGACATACTATAGACACCCCCAGCTACGAAATTTAAAGGAATATTACACTTTTATTGTTTCAATTTAAGGATTATTTAAATCACTGCTTCCGAAAAAACGGCCGTTTTTAAAAAATTTTTTGCATTGATACATGTCCCCTGGGGAAGGACCCAGATCCCCAAACACTTTATGACAATACCATGCATATAAGCCTTTAAAATGAGCACTTTTGATTTCTCCCATAGACTTTTAAAGGGTGTTCCGCAGCTTTTGAATTTGCCACGAATACCCCAAATTGTTCGCTATTCGGCAAACGGGCGAACAGCCAATGTTCGAGTCAAACTCAAGTTCGACCCGAACATAAAGCCCATCCCTAGTCAGCAGGAGGAACCAGCTGAACTATGCCTAAATACTAGAAAATCATCCTTTTTTGCTGGGAAACAACAGTTTCTGGAGGGTTGGTCTCCTGGGTCCCCCACAACTCATACTGGTTTATACTGCTAACCATCACATCTTTACTGGAGGTCAGCAGGAGAAGCCAGTAAGAGCTGTAGAAAACCCAGAAGTTTGACACAACCAGAAGTGTCGGTTTCCCAGTGGAGATGATCTTATGGCATCAGAGTGGTGTTCAATGGTGCGGGCAGTGGGAAAGATAAGTATTTAGAGTCATCACTTATAAGTGTTCATTTTTTTTTTTGGTAACTCTTGTACAGTGACAGGGTCCCTTGGTGCATTAATGACCTATGCACATTGGTAAAGATCCAAGGTTTCTTTGTCCTCTCTCTCCCTGCTCTAGAAGAGGAAGGAGACCATACAGAATATAACTGGGTACTAACATTTATAAATAAAGTTGATCCAGGGAAAATCCGATTGCCTCTTGGGGGATCAGGAAGGAATTTTTTCCCCTGCTGTAGCAAATTGGATCATACTTTGCTGGGGTTTTTCGCCTTCCTTTGGATCAACTGTGGGTATAAAATTGGGTATATTGGATTGTACGACAAATTTTATTTTATTTATTTATTGTTTTTAAGGTTGAACTGGATGGACTTGTGTCTTTTTTCAACCTGACTAACTATGTAACTATGTAACTATGCATGTCTTATTATGATGACTTTTAGAGCTAGTTTATATTGTTGCTTTTTAGGTCTCATGCACACGGGTACCTGGGGCTGTACAATGTACAATTCGGGTGTATTTGTCCAACCAGAAACTACAGATGCTGCCTACAACCTGCCCCTAGTTATTAATGGCTGCACATGGATATACGCCAGTACTTGCGTAAACACACATTGCATTTTTTATTCCTAGCTATGTCTGGGTGCAAGCAGAGCACTAGTAGGGTAATAGGGAAAGGACCATGTAAAAACTTTAGCTACCTAGGCTTTAGCTGTAAGGCTGCATTCACACCTGAGCGTTTCACATTTTGCCGCAATTTTTACCACATTTTTTTGCTGCGATTTTGCACAGGTCAAAAGGTCACAATGCAAAAAGCAGAAAAACGCTTGCAATCTTCCCAAAAAGAAGCTAATGTACTTTTTGAACTTCAGGCATTTTGCTTCAGGTGACAGGCTTAGATGTGAACAGGTGCCATTGAAATGAATGAGATTTTGCTTTTTGGGCGTTTTTTTCAGGCTTTTTTTTGGGCGTTTTACGAGTGTTTTACGAGCTGTAAGTGCATGCAGCCTAAAGTTACAATATGATGTTAACAATGTGAAACACAATCCTACAATACGATTTTCTGATTAGGGGAGGGAATGAATGAAGACAAGAAGAGGTCTCCATATCTACTTAGCTTATCGCTGTTATTAAAGATAGTGATGAAGATGATAACTCTTTTTTTTCTTTAGCAGTGGTTTTTCTACTGCCGCTTAAATAACATTGTAACTTCAACATCACACTCTGAATGTAACAATTCTTACTCTGGTTATTATTATTACTCTTTCCTTTATCCACAGAACCGATATCTGTGACATCACCACAGATTGTTGCCAAAACTACCAATTCTATGTTCCTGACCTGGACACAACCAGACAAGTATCAGAGCTCATACACCTACAGGGTGCAGACCAATGTAAACTCATCATCTACACTGATAAATAATACAATCGTGAGCAGTGCATCGGCTACAATAGGAGATCTGACAGCGGGAGAGACCTATACATTCACTGTATATACAATATCTGCCTGCAACATAGAATCAGACCCCGTGTCTATAACTGACTGCACCCGTAAGTACTGCCGAACAGGAAAAATAAAAAAAGACTTTACAATCACATTAAAGTGGTAGCAAACTCTGTACTATATTACTATAGTACTTATCATATAACCATAATAAGGCTTACCTGTCTATAGGAACTGTGAATATCTCCTAAACTTGCACAGTTTAGGAGATATTCAGAATGCATGCAGCCACTGACATCATCGGCACATGTGTTCCAAGGGTCTGGCTTACAGTGCCGGACCTTCAGAGCCCACGGGAGTGACGTAATCGCGCCCCTGGCCACTCATGTAGCTGGAGGCCGTGAACTCGTAAGAAAGACCAGGGGAAGATGCCAGTCGTCTCAGTGGTGACATCGCGGTGCGGGAGGGCTTTGTTCTAGGGTACGTTTCTCATAATGTGCTGGTATGCGATGCATACCAGCACATTATGACATTGCTTTGCAGGATTTTTTATTTTGTCTAACCACCAGCTGTTTACTACCGCTTTAATTTTAATTCCCCTTTAAGTGATTAGTTTGCTAGCAATAAACAAAATCACTAGTTGTCTCAAAATTGTGTCCAGAGATCATGGACATTTAATTATCCGAAAATGCTTGCATTTTTGAGATACTGTAGCTTTGTGCCCAGTCTGGTCTTTCCCAAAGGTACATCAAATGACAATTGAGGTCGTTACTGCAAACCAAGCTCTTCTGAGTGGTTTAGCTGGTACAGCGGCACGAGGAGAAGCTCTAGTAATGACCATGGAGCCTTGGATCCCCTCCCCACCAAATCCCTTGTAGTACCCCCTATATCCTTTAAAATAATTCTGTATACATATCTTCATTTTCTATTTCTAACAAATAAACTTTTTTTCCCTATTAGTTCCCGGACAAGATGTTGGCGCCACAGTGAACAGTTACACATCGGTTAATTCTCTGGTGGTGAACTGGACGGCACCAGCAGGAAAAATGTCTTATTATAACGTCACTATAACAGGAGATGTCAATAACTTAATAAAGACTGACACAACGCAAGTAACTTTTAATGGATTATCACCAGGAAGAGAATATAATGTAACAATTCTGTCAGTCAGCGGTTCCTGCAGCCAGGCATCCCCTTGGCTGACACAAGCTACATGTGAGTATGATCAAGGTCATGTGACTTCAATGTTTTATCAAAGTTAAACAGTAACAAAAGTATGCAATTTCACTGAATAGTACAAAGAAAATATGGATGGTGTAACAAAGAACTACAATATAATTTATTGCATTTCGCCTCTTCCATCAAATGTCGAAACTTATACAGAGGTGCCCTTATCTTCTACAGGTAAGAACCTGACAACTGGGACCAGTACCGGGACAAGGTCACCTAGAGCCCAGGGTGAACATGCCAAACCATGCCCCCTCCCCCAAGATGTATGAGCATTATGTGTCAGCAAAGATCCCCACCCCAAAAAAACTAAGTGCTAATCTGCATAAATACCCCTTAGCATAAATTCCCCCTCCTCCCTGTACAAATCCACCCACTGCTAAAATCCCCCCTCCCAAAACAAATCTTTGTCCCCCATCCCCCAAGTCATGTCATCCTATGACCACGCCCCCTTATGACCTCACAGTCCCAGCATGGCCCGGGACAGTGATGTCATAGGGGGCGGGGTCACCGCCTATATAAGTCCGTTGCGGAGCGCACAGAGAGCATTCCGGCTGGAGAGAGCGTCGTGTCAACATCTCTGGAAGAGAAGAGGGAAGAAGACGATCCAGAAGTCTGGACCACCGCTGGCAAAAGAGCGCCAGAAGATAGCGGTGGAGCCGGCAGAAGATGCGGACACCGGGAGAAGACGCCGGAGAGAACCCGAAGTCCGTAGAGGACCCCCGAAGTCGGAAGAAGACCCCCGAAGTCGGAAGAAGACCCCCGAAGTACGAAGAGGACCCCCGAAGTTGGAAGAAGACCCCCGAAGTACGAAGAGGACCCCCAAAGTCGGAAGAGGACCCCTGAAGTTGGAAGAAGGCCCCGGAGCTACCTAATAAATTACTTTAAAAATCTGTGTACTGAGTTTTTTATTGACACTTTTTTCCCCCTTGAATGGGTAGGGGTACGATGTACCCCATACTCATTCACATAGGGTGGGGGGCCGGGATCTGGATTCCAATAAGCGCCCCGCCCGCAGACCCCGACAACCAACGGCCAGGGTTGTCGGGAAGAGGCCCTTGTCCTCAACATGGGGGCAAGGTGCTTTGGGGTGGGGGGGCCCGCAGGGCGCCCCCTCCCCCAAAGCACCCACCCCCCATGTTGAGGGCATGCGGCCTGGTACGGCTCAGGGGGGGCGCTCACTCGTCCCCACCCCCTTTCCTGACCGGCCAGGCTGCGTGCTCGGATAAGGGTCTGGTATGGATTTTGGGGGGACCCCCACGCCGTTTTTTCGGCGTAGGGGCTTCTCCTTAAAATCCATACCAGACCGAAGGGCCTGGTATTCCCCAGAGGGGAATTCCCTCTTGCGCCCGCTGCAGTAGGAAAATGTGTTTTTCCTATTGCAGCTAGCGCGAGATGCACAGTACCCTGCCGCTGAGATCCGATCGCGCTGGAAACATTCTCGCGGCTGCGTACTGTAGTTTGTACAAAAATCCAATGGCTTTGTGTACACACGATCGGACTTTGCTCCATCGGACTTTTGTTGCAGGAAAGTTTGTTCGTTCGCACAGCCAACAAAAGTCTGATGGAAACTGAAAAAGTTTGTCCGATGGAGCGTACACACGGTCGGATGTTGCTCCAAAACAGCTAATTTGCATGTTTGTTGTCAAAAAGTCCGATCGTGTGTACGGCCCTTAACCCAAATCTCCCCCCCAATCTCCTCACGGTGCCCTCCACCTCACATGATACGACAGTGCAACCGCCCCCTCCTGCCCACCCCATGTCCCGGCCCTGTCTGGGACCAATTACATCATCAGTGTGATTGCCTTGTGCTGTCTGTCCCCACCATGAGTACAGCGATTGTCTCCTCTAAGTATTTTTTATTTTTTTTCAGATCCGACTCCACCAGGAAACTTCACTTTTATTACAATCGGGACAAACACCACCACATTATCTTGGGGAGAGCCAGAAAACATGACCGGGGTGACAAAGTCCTATAATATAACTTATTATTGGAATGCCTCTTCCCCCATCACTGTGCCAAGTAACTCCCCAAATATAACCCTCCTGAACCTGAAATCTGGGAGTAATTACACCATTACCGTGGTGACAGTCGGAGTCCGGGGGTATCTGAGTACACCTGTCAGCGGATCTGTATTCACAAGTAAGTGTTCATCGTTCATGCATATTTTAAGCTGATATCTAGGCAAAACAAATATTGTTTAAATATAAGAGCTGTGCATTTTTACTTGACTTTTCAGTGTCCTTTTGTGTATTTCTTTAAGATCTGTATAGAAATCCAGCAGAAACAACTCTTACAGGTTGCCTTTATATATAAATTTCCTGTAGCAAAGCACAGTCACTGCTGCTCTCTCTACTTGTGCAGGGTGACTGGTCTTGTCTCCGCCCCCTCCTGTAGGTTTCTGCAGGCAGACTTTTGAGGGTGGGGTCCGCTTGGCCCCTCCCGCTGCTCTGCTTTTTGCACAGGCTATGTATAGCACAGTGATGATGTCATCACTATTTTTACAAGGTAATGTCTAAGCTTGCAAAGGCATTTGGTGCACACAAAGTGACTGTATATCCTTTGTGGCTACTGAGGAGTATATTTAATTTGATGCCTGGAGCTTTAAGATGGGCAAATATATAAAAAAATATAGTCCCGTTGTGTATTAATTTAGAACAAAATATGGAATGTCTTTTTAAAGTGGTTCTAAAGGCTGAAGGTTTTTTACCTTCATGCATTCTATGCATGAAGGTAAAAAAAACTTCTGTGTGCAGCGCCCCCCCCCCCGCCCCAGCCCCCCCAATCCTTACCTGAGCTCCCTCTGATCCAGCGATGGTCACGATAGCCACAACTGTCCCAGTCCTGGTACTCTCCCTCCTCATTGGCTAAGAGAGCAACTGCTGTCAAACACACCCAGTGAGCCAATGAGGACAGAGCGCGGTGCCGCACCACAACTCTATGTGTCTTACAGACGCATGGAGCCGTGGCTCGGGAGTGAGCACGCAGCGGGCAAGTGGCTTTCTCTGGGGGTACTGTTCGAGGGGGAGGAGCCAGGAGCCCGGTGGGGGACCAGAAAAGAGGAGAATCGGGGCTGCTCTGAGCAAATCCACTGCACAGAACAGGTAAGTATAATATGTTTGTTATTAAAAAAAAAAAAAAAAAACTTTAATACCACTTTTAGCCCTGGTTTGCACTGATGCAATGTGAAAAACGCACAAGATTCGCTGCTTTTTTCAACCTCACCTACTATGTAACTATGTAATTGCAAGTGTTTCTGAAAAAAATATTTTTTGCACAATTGATAGGAGATAAAATTGAAACTTTTGGGATGTTTAAATTGGTTGCCTAGGATTCAAATTTTTCCACTGTCTGGATGAGCTTGAGGGCATAGGAGATTTATAGGTCTGTGCTTAGACCAGGAGGGTAACATAGGCCCAACGGTCTCTCATTTGCAGGAACTGTTCCCAGGCCTGTCTGATCTGGGGTTTAAGTAAAAAGTTTGCGGGGGGGGGGGGGGGGTTGGCATAATGTCAACCTACTATTGTTTTATCCTCTTCTCTTAGTTCCTTAGTTCCTGCAGTGAAAAGCACATGTACAGTGCCTTGAAAAAGTATTCATAGCCCTTGAAATTGTCCACGTTTTGTCATGTTATAACCAAAAAAATAAATGTATTTTTTGGGGATTTTATGTTATAGACCAACACAAAGTGGCACATAATTGTGAAGAGGAAGGAAAATGATAAATGGTTTTCAACATTTTTTACAAATAAATATGTAAAAAGTGGGGTGTGCATTTGTATTCAGCCCCCTTTACTCTGATACCCCTAACTAAAATCTAGTGGAACCAATTGCCTTCAGAAGTTACCTAATTAGTAAATATAGTCCACCTGTGTGTAATTTATTCTCAGTATAAATACAGCTGTTCTGTGAAGCCCTCTGAGGTTTGTGTGACGGGAGTCACTTTGGGCGGGGAGCTTGTGGAACCCAGCTTACCTGGACCTCAGACTGGGGCGAAGGTTCATCTTCCAACAGGACCCTAAGCACACAGCCAAGATAACAAAGGAGTGGCCACATGACAACCCTGTGAATGTCCTTGAGTGGCCCAGCCAGAGCCCAGACTTGAACCCGATTGAACATCTCTGGAGAGATCTGAAAATGGCTGTGCACTGACGCTCCCCATGCAACCTGATGGAGCTTGAGAGGTCCTGCAAAGAAGAATGGGAGAAACTGCCCAAAAATAGGTGTGCCAAGCTTGTAGCATCATACTCAAAAAGACTTGAGGCTGTAATTGGTGCCAAAGGAGCTTCAACAAAGTATTGAGCAAAGGCTGTGAATACTTATGTACATGGGATTTGTTTCATTTTTTATTTTTAATAAATTTGCAAAGATTTCAACCTCTTTCACGTTGTCATTATGGGATATTGTTTGTAGAATTTTGAGGAAAATAATGAGTTTAAACCATTTTGGAATAAGGCTGTAACATAACAAAATGTGGAAAAAGTGAAGCGCTGTGAATACTTTTCCGGATGCACTGTTCATTGCAGACCTGGCTGAAAATAGTGACAGGGGTTGAGACAAAGGTTTTTTTTTTTTTAAACTTTTTATTTTTTGAACGAAAGGTGACCATTGTGAAAACCCCTACCATCGTATTCCTTCAAAGCAGATGATTATTCTTTCATCTCATTGATTTCTTTTTTCTTCTTACATTGTTAGATTTTGAAGTCATTAAAGCGGAACTTCATCCAAAAGGGGAAGTTCTGCTTGTTTGTATCCTCCCACCCTCTTCACTGCCACGTTTGGCACTTTTTTTTTGGGGGGGGGGCCGCAGGTACCTT
This sequence comes from Lithobates septentrionalis, assembly GCA_037952835.1. Classification (NCBI taxonomy): domain Eukaryota; kingdom Metazoa; phylum Chordata; class Amphibia; order Anura; family Ranidae; genus Lithobates; species Lithobates septentrionalis. The sequence goes on along the minus strand of JBBDGP010002073.1, from coordinate 977,833 downwards.
TTGACAGGTACCCTTTCTCACTTCTGGGCAGATCGTCGTGGTGATTTGAGTGGAAGTTCAGCCCACCTCCTCCACACATCACAGGTCCCAGAAGACTACGGGACCATTTGCAAAGCACAGCGTGGCTCGTGCATGGATTGTAGGAAACCGGCAGTAAAGATGCCGGCATCTGGAACTGAAGCCGATTGAAGAATTGGTTTGGGTGAGGACATCGTTGGATCCCTGGACAGGTAAGTGTCCTTTTAAAAAAAAGTCAGCAGCTCCAGTATTTTTAGCTGCTGGCTTTTAATTTTTTGGGGGAGTCTGGAGCTCCTTTTTAATTTTAAATATAACTTATGGGGAACAGGTAGAAATATCTGTGTGTCTGTCGCAGCCACCATAGAACAGAGAACTGATGGCTCCTAATTAGCAAAGGGGCTTGCATGTGCTCCATTTCTTATGTTCAGAAGAGTGGTGTAAGCATTATGCTTGCCCCACTCTTTGTTAATTCATCCCATTATATGTATTCTTTTTAAAGCAGATACATTTTCTTCCATCTCACTAATTTTTTTTCTAACATTGTTTTATCTCCAAACAGATCCCACCCCACCGGGCAGCATAAACTTTACTATGATAGGAACTAAAAATGTCACTTTATCTTGGGGAGATCCTGTAAAAATGACCGGAGTGGTGAAGTCATATAATATCACTTATTGGAATTCTTCTTCTCCTTCAATCATTTCTGGATCTGCGATAAGCAACACATCATATGTCACCCTTCAAAACTTGATATCGGGGACTAATTACAGTGTCTCTGTGGTGACGGTCATACCCTGGGGGTATCAGAGCACATCTGTAATTGGATCAGTCTGTACAAGTACGTATTTGCTCCTTGAGCCTAGGTTCATACTTGTGCGATGAGGGAACCAGAGCGATTACAGCAGCGTTTCCCACATCTCATCCCTCCCGCAGGCATTTCACTCTGCCCTCTGCAAACCGCTGCGGGGACATTACATTGTTAATGACACCCCCAGATCGGTTCACAGATCGCAGTGCAAACTGTGAACTCGCACAGGAATCGGATCGCATAGGTGACAACACCCATGCGATCTGATTTCAGTGCGGGGGGAAAAAAGTCCCTGCACCTTTTTTGTGCTAATTCAATGCAAGTTAAGCCATTGCACAGACATCGCATGCAAACGCCCCCGCAGTGCGGGTGCAAATCACATGCGATGTCTGTGTTCGCATAAATGTGAACCTAGCCTTCAAAGCTATATTTAAAAAGTGTTAAAGTATTTTGAAAAAGTCTTGCGAGTGTCCAGATTCTTGACTGATCCCCCCCACCCCCCACCCCATTTGCTCAAGAGGCAAAAGTTACCAAGCAAAGATATATCTGACCTTGCTGCCGAACACTGGTTCATCCCGCTGAATTTCAACTCGTTACAGAAGAGAGTAGTGCCATGGAGGTCAGCAGGAGGAACCAGCTGAACTATTCTTAAATACTAGGAAATCATCCTTTTTGCTGGGAAACAACACTTTCCGGAGGGTCGGTCTCCTGGGTCCCCCTCAACTCATACTGGTTCATACTGCTAACCTCCACATCTTTACTGGAGGTCAGCAGGAGAAGCCAGTAAGAGCTGTAGAGAACCCAGAAGTTTGACACAACCAGAAGTATTGGTTTCCCAGTGGAATTTAGAAGATGATCTTACAGCATCAGAGTGGTGTTCAATGGTGCGGGCAGTGGGAAAGATAAGTATTTAGAGTCATCGCTTATAAGTGTTCAACTCTTGTACGGTGACAGGGTCCCTTGGTGCATAATAACCTATGTACATTGGTAAAGCTCCAAGGTTTCTTTGTCCTCTCTCTCTGCTCTAGAAGAGGAAGGAGACCGTGCATGTCTTATTATAAGACAGACGACTTTTAGAGCTAGTTTATATTGTTGCTTTTTAGGTCTCATGCACACGGGTGCCCGGGGCTGTACAATGTACAATTCGGGTGTATTTCTCCCACCAGAAACTACAGATGCTGCCTACAACCTGCCCATAGTTATTAATGGCTGCACATGGATATGCGCCAGTACTTGCGTAAACGCACATTGCACACCTGAGTGTTTAGTTTTCAGGCAGAAAGTCGTGCGTTTTTACCATGATTTTACCATGATAGCAGAAAAACACCTGTAATCTGCCCAAAAAGAAGCTGATGTACTTTGTTGAGCTTCAGGCGTTTTGCTTCAGGTGACAAAACGCTTAGATGTGAACAGGTGCCATTGAAATGAATGGGATTTTGCTTGTTGGGAGTTTTTTGGTCGTTTTTTGAGGCGTTTTTTGGGGCGTTTTACGAGCTGAAAGCGCTTAGGTGTGAATGCAGCCTAAAGTTACAATATGTTGTTAACAATGTGAAATACACTCATACAATACGACTTTCTGATTAGGGGAGGGAATGAACGAAGACAAGAAGAGGTCTCCATATCTACTTAGCTTATCGCTGTTATTAAAGATAATGATGAAGATAACTCTTATTTCCTTAGCAGTGTTTTTCTACTGCCGATTAAATAACATTGTAACTTCAACATCACACTCTGAATGTAACAATTCTTACTCTGGTTATTAATATTCCTTTTTCCTTTATCCACAGAACCGATATCTGTGACATCACCACAGATTGTTGCTAAAACTACCAATTCTACGTCCCTGAACTGGACACAACCAGACGAGTATCAGAGCTCATACACCTACAGAGTGCAGACCAATGTAACCTCATCATCTACACTGAAAAATAATACAATCGTGAACAGTGCATCAGCTACAATAGGATATCTGACAGTGGGAGAGCTCTATACATTCACTGTATATACAATATCTGCCTGCAACATAGAATCAGACCCCGTGTCTATAACTGACTGCACCCGTAAGTACTGCTGAACAGGAAAAGCAACTTATAAATGTCTTTGGCAACAAATACTCCAGTCCTTGTCTATCAAATTTCCTGCAAGAAGTTCCCATTATTCACAACATCCAATCTGATACTCCCCATCATTATCACATCCTGGAGATGTAAAAGTAAAAAGCTGATTTGTTGCCACCAGAAAAAAGAACAGTCTTTGTTTCAGATGCATTGATTAAATTCATACAAGCTTCTCAAAGTGGTTGTAAAGGTTTTTTTTTTTAAATAACAAACATACTTACCTGCTCTGTGCAATATAATTGTACAGAACGGCCCGATCCTCCTGTTCTGGGGTCCTCTGCTGGCCTGTAACATATAATTAGACCCCTCGTTTATAACTGATAGACACGTGCATGACGAAAAAATTTGTTTTTTTTCGTTTAGATTCATTAATCTAGTTATTTAGTTTTGTTAAATTTGGTTGATTTGTTCAATTCGTATTCAGGATTTGTTTTATGTCTTTATTAAATTGATAAATTTCCAATCTATCGAATGGAGAAAAACAATTTTTTTTTTTTTCTTCTAATGCGGCAAAGTGAACAAACAAAAGAAAAATATAGGGGCAAGATCAGACTTGAAAACCTTTCCACCAGAACATCCACTGGGTTACTGGGTCTTGAGGATGGACCACTGGTGATCAGAGGTGGAACTCAGATCCCTGCTTTCTCACGATCAGGTGAAAAGGGTGGTTCCAGTGGTATGTAGCTTCGGGTTCACGAATTACTTCAAGGAGGGGGCGCATAAGCCCTCGCATGACCCGTGTTTGCCTAGAGATATCAGGGAAGACCCGTATCTGGGCTCTGTCAAAGTCAATTGGGCCTTTCTCCAAAGCCATGCGTAGGATCTCCTCCTTGATGGTGAAGAAATGCACCCTGCAGAGAACATCCCACGGCAGGTCTGTAGTAGCGGGGCCCTGCGATGACGGCAATGGGGCCCTAGGGACCGGTACATGGTGAACACTGTCCAGCTCTAGCTCCGAGGTCGGGGGCTTGCCCAGGATTTGGTTCAGGATAGCTACCACAGTGGCCCATAGATCTGGCCCCATGGTGGTCTCAGGAACGCCTCTGAGGCGTAGATTGTTCCGCCTGCTCCTGTTTTCGCCATCGTCCAGCCGCAGTTGGACTTCAACAAGATGGCAACGGAAGGCCCGTTGCTCTGTCTTCAGGCTAGTAATACGTGCATCAGTGGTAGTGGTGGAGGACTCCAGGACAGTGACTCTCTCCTCCACCGTATCTACCTGCTGGCGGAGATCATGCAGCTCCCATGAGAGAGCATTTACAATGGAGGTTGCCATGTCATGCAGGTCCTGCTTAGTGGGCAAGCCTGCTACTATGTTTCGGAGGGAGCCCTCCCCATGTCGTCTGTCCCTCCTGAGGGGTCTAAGCCCAGCTGTGAGGCAGAGTGCGGGATTGCAGGGGGCAATATAGGGGAGAGCGGTCTGTCCGTTTGTGAGGGCAAATCCCCAGCCAAAGCAGCCCCGTCTGTGTGCCCTTACTTGTTGTGGCGGTGCTCGTCTGAGTAGCTCGTGGCGGCACCATGTCAAAGAAGGAATCTGAATCCACCTTGCCAGCACCGCCGTTTCCCTGCGCACATGCGCAGTGGAACGGCGCCAAGGCGCACACGCGTTCGCGGCCCCACTGAATGGCGCACGCACATTTGCACTAGCGCTCGCATAACGTGACCTCCTTGCTGCCTATAAAAGCTGCCTCCTCTCTCAAGCAATTAGCTGGTTTGTCTTCAGCTTCCTGAGTACTTGTTCCTGCTTTCTGTTTACTGATTATCTGTTGTGACCTGGATTGACCCTGACCTGCCTTTCTCTTCTCCTGGACCTGACCTCTGGCTTGCTTAATGGACTCTGCTTGTTTCTCTGGTGCTAGACTCTCAGCCTGTGACCCGGATTGCCTTCAGTCTGCTGTGCCTTGACCCTCAGCCTCTGATCCGGATTACCTTCAGTCTCTTGTGTCTAGATCCTCAGCTGGTTCTTGAACTTACCTCCGTTCCTCAGTACCTCAGCTCCCAGCCTGCTCACAGACTCTCTCCTGGTGTTTGACCCCCGGCCTGCTCAGGACTTTGCTTTTCTCCAGCCTCTGTTTGGGCACACACTTACCTGCTCCTCCTCCAAGCCCTACGCTGACCTTCACACAAGCCCTGCCCAGCCTGCTGGTAGCTTGTGCCTCTTTGTGCCATTCACCCACTGTACCATCTCCAGGGGGTGGAGTGCGCTTAGTCACAAGAGTGAACCGCTCTCTGCATTTCGGCCTTGGTGAGTACCCCTATTGTGAAAGCCATCTTGGACAGTGCAGCAGGGGAAGAAACAGCATGCTGCCGTAGAAAATAGTGGGTGGTTTTGTCTCCCCTCTTCTACCCCATGATCGGCGGGTGTTTGCGGTCCCCGGGCATGTAACTGTAGCGTGCTCGGTCAGACCAGCGGGTAGTTCTCGGCTCCTCCCCGTGCAGAGCTCTGGAAAGCACGTCCTCACACTTCCATCACTAAGCCACGCCCCATTTTGATTAAATATTTAACAGCAGGGCTCGTTCCTGCGCTCAACAAGAGTATCTGTGAGGGGTTGCAGTGTTGTCGCACCACCAAAACTGCCTAAGGCCAAATTTTTCTACCCCTGTTTAACAGGGGCGCGTAATTACAATTTTTTATCTAATATTTCACAGCAGGGCCTGTTCCTGTGCTCAACAAAAGTATCTGTGAGGCTTTACAGTGTTGTGTCAAAAGTGTCTGATCTATCCACTGCAATGTCGCAGTGCTGCTAAAAAAAAAAAAAAAAATTATAATAAAAATGGCATTTATATATCCCCTATTTTGTGCCACAGTAACTTTGGCGCAAACCAATCAATATACGCTTATTGCGATTTTTTTTACCAAAATATGTAGAAGAATACATATTGGTCTAATCTGATGAAGAAATTTTATTTTATTTTTTTTGGATATTCATTATAGCAAAAAGTAAAAAATATGTAATTTTTTTTTCAAAATTGTCGCTTTTCTTGTTTATAGCGCAAAAAATAAAAACCGCAGAGGTGGTCAAATTCCACCAAAAGAAAGTTCTATTTGTGGGAAAAAAAGGACGTCATTTTTGTTTGGGTACAATGTTGCACGACCGCGCAATTATCAGTTAAAGCGACGCAGTGCCATATCGCAAAAAATGGTCGGGAAGTGGGTAAATCCTTCTGGGGCTGAAATGGTTAAGCTTGTTATTAAGGGGGAACTAAGGTTACATTTTAAAACATAGTAGCTCTTACATTTTTTGTGTATCATTTCTCCCATGAAGCTTTTTTCCCTGCCTGCTATCAATTTATTTTTAATTATACAGAGATGGGCTATAAAATCTTATTGAAACACTGGCTAGATGTGAAGAGAGATTGCCAGCCAGAGAAGAATTATTGGACACATATTTTAGACTAGATAAAGTAATTTGATTCTGCAATAACCATCTTACTGCATGTTACAGCTTAAGCAACAATTTTAACATGTTTTGTTTGATTCAGAACTGTCCCTCTCCTCATAGAATTTATGGCAATGCAAAGGCAGCTTAATCAGGTTAAATGCAGGTCAGTGGCATTTTAATGGCATCTGCAATGAACACTGAATGACCTAAGAAGGTCTCTAACTGGTATCAAAAGCATATGTTTGCCAATTGAAGCCAATTGACACCGACCCTCAAAATAGTTTATAGCTATGCATTTTTTTAAAATCCTGCTTCAGCATTTTCATGTAGTTTCCAATAAGTGTTTCTTTTATGATAATGACTAGTCATGCATGGTAAAAAATCTAAACCTCACAACAAAAACAGAGCTCAAAAGAGTACCTAATACAGGAAGTATCAGGTTGAAGCCAGTATAGTGGAGGAGCAACATCTGGCAAGATTTAGGATCCCTTGTTTTTCCAGGATCTCACCAGACGGCTCATGACTTTATCCTTGCCTTGGCTCCTCAGGTTGATGGCATAACAGTGTATAGGCATCTTCCAGTGAGGCTTAGGAGCCTTAGCTTTCGCATAATCTAACCAGAAGGCGCATGACATTAACTTTGCCTCAGCTCCTCATGTTGAGAACAGTACAGTGCAGGGGCATGTTCTGGCAAGATATAGATTTCTTAGCCTACCCAAGATCTCACCCTAAAGGCCCAGAATATTATCATTGTCTTGCATCCTCATATTGAGGCCAGTATGGTAGCATCTTAAAATGAGATTCAGGATCCTCAGCTTTCCCAGAATGTCACCCGAAGGCTCATGACTCTATCCTTCCCTCAGCTTCACAGGCTGGGCCAGTATCTTGCAGGAACATCTCTTAGAATTCTTAGCTTTCCTAGCATCTCACCAAAAGGCTCAGAACATTATCCTTGGCTTGGATCCTCGGGATGAGGACAATACAGTGCAGGAGCATATTTTACCAAGATTTAATATCCTTAGTTTTCCCAGAATCTCACCAGAAGGCTTATGACATTATCCTTGGCTCAGATACTCATTATGAGGACAATACAGCGTAAGAGCATCTTTTACCAAGATTTAGTATCCTTAGTTTTTTCCAGAATCTCACCAGAAGGCTTATGATATTATCCTTGCCTCGACTACTAAGGCTAAGGTCACTACAGTGCAGGAGCATCTTTTAGCAAGATTTAGGATCCTTAGCTTTCCCAGTATCTCATCAGAAGGCTCATGACATTATACTTGCCTCAGCTTCACAGATTGGGCCAGTACCTTGCAGGATCATCTTCTAGCAAGATAACATTTTTTTAGCTTTCCCAGCATCTCACCAGAAGGCTCACAAAACATTACCCTTGGCTCAGACACTCCTGTTGAGGGCAATACAGTGCAGGAGCATTTTTTAGCAAGATTTAGGATCCTTCACTTTCCCAGGATCTCACCTGAAGGCTCATGACTTTATCCTCACCTTAGATCCATGAGTTTAGACCAGTATAATGCAGGAGCATCTTATTATAAGATTTAGGATCCACAACTTTCCTAGGATCCCACCTGAGTGCTCATAACCTTAATCTTTCCTCGGCTTTACATTTTATTTGTCTAATTTGTGATTTTTTTTTAATATGTAACATTAGATTCTTTCATGGAGCGTTAGGCTCTAAAGAATAGGTAGACGTTACAAGGCCCAATCTAAAGAGACACTGTCCCCAGGATTTTTTTTTTTTTTTACTGGGCAAATGCCTGCAGCCTTCGTTTTGCCCAGAATGTTCCTCCATTCTGTTTGCTGCTGGATGCCATCATGTTGCCTGTGACATCACCAGACCCAACAGTCACAGAACTGTCTGTCAATCAAAACTGTACTGCAGGTTCCCAAATACATGTTGCTGCTGGCCCTGAATGTGTATTTAGTGCAAGTCTATCAGGAATTTCCTGTGCTGAGTACAAAACTGTGAAGTGCAGTTCTTTGCACCTTTTTAGATGTTCCTCTGCACAGTTCACACTAAGCTGCTACAGCCTGCACAGAGATCTTTCTGCTGATTGGCTGTATGGGCAATCCAAAACAGCAAGAACCTGTGACATTAAGATGGGGGTGTGGGCAAGAGCAGAGTATTCCTAAATTTGTGCTGCTCATTGGCTGGATGCGCACTCACCGCAGGCGCGGGCCAGCATGCCAAAACAACAACAGTCTGTGACATTAGAAAGGAGAGTATAGCATTCTGACACTTCCTGGAGTGTCAATTTTAGAATGACTGTAACAGTGGCTGTAGCAGGGAACATAGCTAGTTTCCTTACATACAAACGCAATGCTTGGTGAGTACAGTTCCTAAAATTCCTGACTAAAATACTTAGCTGAAAAACTCACAGGGGATGACAAGTCTTTTTAACCGCTTGCCGACCAGCCGCTGTCATTGTACTGCATAGGGGGCACGCGCGTGCGGTGCTACGCCAGAGCCGATGCGCATGGCTAGTGGTTGTGATGTCTGCCCGTGAACGCTCCTCAGAGAGCCAGAACAGGGATCTGTCAATGTAAACAGACAGATCCCCGTTCTGTCAGGGAAGTAGAGAGAGATCTGCTGTTCCTAGTGATCAGGAACAGCGATCTCTCTCCTCCTCCAGTCAGTCCCATCCCCCCACAGTTAGAAACACCTCCCTAGGGAACACTTAACCCCTTGATTGCCCCTTAGTGTTAACCCCTTCCCTGCCAGTGACGTTTATACAGTAATCAGTGGCTATTTTTTAGCTCTGATCGCTGTATAAATGGCACTGGTCCCAAAAAAGTGTCAAAAGTGTCCGATCTGTCCGCCACAATGTCGCAGTGCTACTAAAAATCGCTGCTCACCGCCAGTAAAAAATAAAAAAATAAAATAAAAATGGCATTCATATATCCCCTATTTTGTAGCCACGGTAACTTTTGTGCAAACCAATCAATATACGCTTATTGCGATTTTATTTTTTTTACCAAAAATATGTAGAAGAATACATATTGGCCTAAACTGATGAAGAAATATTTTTTTTTTTTTGGATATTCAGTATAGCAAAAAGTAAAAAATATTACATTTTTTTCAAAATTGTCGCATTTTTTTGTTTATAGCGCAAAAAATAAAAACGCAGGTGAGGTGATCAAATACCACCAAAAGAAAGCTCTATTTGTGGGTAAAAACAGGCATCAATTTCGTTTGGGTACAACGTCGCACAACCGCGCAATTGTCAGGGAAGTGGGTAAATCCTTCTGGGGCTGAGGGGATTAAGCTTGTTATTAAGGGGGAACTAATGCCGCGTACACACGGTCGGACTTTCCGGCATACTTGGTCCGGCACACTTTCCGACGGACTTTGTCCGCCAGGTGCGCCGGACTTTAAAACGGACGGACTTGCCCACACACGCCGGGACTTTCCGGCGGGCTAAGTCCGCCCGTCTTTCCGACGGACTTTCGCCGGAGTTCCGGCGGACTTTCAGAATGAACGGACTTGCCCACACACGGCCAAGTCCGTTCATTTTGAACGTGACTCAGGTGCGACGGGACTAGCAAAGGATGTCAATCTTGCCGCTTTTATCGGCGAGATTGACACCTTGCGAGCCCCGTTGCGGGGCATACCAGGCCCTTAGGTCTGGTATGGTCGACCACGCCCCCTAAAACGTCACAGTCCCAGCATGCCCAGGGACTGTGACATCATATGGGGGCGGGGTCTCCGCCTATATAAGTCACAACGCAGCCCTCGGAGACCAGTCCAGCCGGAGAGAGCGTCGTGTCAACATCTGGGGGAAGAGAAGAGAAGAGAAGAGAAGAAGCCCAGCAGCTCAGAAGTCCGGACCTCTGCTGGCAAGAGAGCTACCTGAACACAGCAGAGGAGCCGGCCGAAGAACTGGAACACGCGGAGAAGAACCAACCGGACGCCGGGAGAAGATGAAGCGGAGGGACCCCCGAAGCCGGAAGAAGACCCCCGAAGCCGGAGGAAGATCCCCACCCCCGGAGCTGTTTAATAAAATATTTTAAAAACCTGTGTAGTGTGTTTTATTACTTACACTTTTTTCCTAGGTAAATGGGTAGGGGGACCATGTACCCCATACTCATTTACATAGGGTGGGGGGCTGGGGGCCCCCTTATTAAAGGGGGCTCCCAGATTCCGATAAGCCCCCGCCCGCAGACCCCGACAACCAACGGCCAGGGTTGTCGGGAAGAGGCCCTTGTCCTCATCAACATGGGGACAAGGTGCTTTGTGGTGGGGGGGCACCGTAAGGCGCCCCCCTCCCCCAAAGCACCCACCCCCCCATGTTGAGGGCATGCGGCCTGGTACGGTTCAGGAGGGGGGGGGGGCGCTCGCTCGTCCCACCCCCTTTCCTGACCGGCCAGGCTGCGTGCTCGGATCGGGGTCTGGTATGGATTTTAGGGGGGACCCCACGCCGTTTTTTCGGCGTAGCGGGGTTCCCTTTATAATCCATACCAGACCTAAGGGCCTGGTATGCCCCGCGCTCGCCGCAATAGGAAAATTTGTTTTTCCTATTGCAGCGAGCGCGAGATGCAATACCCTGCCCTCGCGTCGTATCTGGTCCGTCGGACCAGCCTACACACGAGCGGCCTTTCCGTTGGACCAGCACACACACGAGCGGACTTTCCGCCCGAAACTGAGTCCGACGGAAAGATTTAAAACTTGCTTCAAATCTAGGTCCGGCGGGCTTTTCGGAAGAAGTCCGCCGGAAAAGTCCACCGGCGCCCACACACGGGCGGATTGTCCGGCACACTCTGGTCCGCCGGACCAAGTATGCCGGAAAGTCCGACCGTGTGTACGCGGCATTAGGTTAAATTTAAAACATAGTAGCTCTTACATTTTTTGTATGTCATTTCTCCCATGAAGCTTTTTTCCGTGTCTGCTATCAATTTATTTTTAATTGTACAATGATAGCTGTAATTGCACCACTCGGCATATAGATGATGGGACAACGGGACTCCCAACGCATGTACAGTATAGGAGTTACACCGCATCTTCTGTGGTAGACCAATGGCTGAAGACAGAAGACCCACAGGTAAGTTTATCATAATGTGCAAGTAGGGCACGGACTCCGGGGTCACGTTTAACAGGATTCTGCTTTAATAAAATGATGCCGCAAGTTCAATAGGGATGTTGATTACTATGAAAATATCACTTTAAAAAAATAATTCATATCTATTTTTTTTCCTCTTTCAGTTCCTGGGCAAGCTTCAGCCATCACAGTAAACAATTACAAGTCGGTGGCTTCTCTGGTAGTGAACTGGATAGCACCAACGGGAAAAGTGTCTAAATATGTTGTCAGTATAACCGGTGATGTAAATGGGACTAATGAAACAAATTCTCTATCAGTGAAATTCTTAAAATTGCTGCCAGGCAGGAGTTATGTGATCATCATACAGACATTCAGTGGGGACTGCACCAATACAGCCCCACCAGTGACTGAGGCCACATGTAAGTATATGATCAAGTCATAAGTCCTGATGAGCCTGTTGTGAGTGTTGTATTCAGGACCGCTGATAAGGGCTGGCTCTACTACCCTATTGCTGACGCTTGTTACCATAGGTGTGCGCAGCCTATTGTATTAGGGTGTGCACCTCAAAGCTCCAACACATATGCCTTTGTGACATATTAATCGGCCTCTTCCCCACTCGTCATCCTAAAACAATGGGGGGGGGGGAGCAGGTGAGCACTCAGGGGGACCTGGACAGCAGAAAGAAAAGGAACTGTGACAAGAGGAGTGGCATACATTGGTACCAATCCCCTGTATTTTCCTCCGGTGGCAGCTGAATATCGGCGACAGGAAGAGGAGGAGAAGCCTACTTTCAGCTGCTGCAGAAGAAAATACAGATCGGTCCCTTAATTTCCACTCCAGCCACCTGTCCTGTCCAGGTTCTGGGGGTCGACAAGTAAGGATCGCGGCTTACCTGTCATCTGCCCACAATTGATGGGTTGCCAACTCCAGGATTAGGGTGTGCCCACGCCTATGCTTGTGACTCTTGTGGATCCCCCTGCAGCATCCACAAGAGTCAAATGCAAAAAATACTAAAGCGCTGAAATGGATATAGTGAAAATAAATCCTTTGAAATATATGTCTTAAATGTGACTGAAAAAATATATATATAAAAGCTGCAAACCATAAAAAGTGCTCAGACACCTGTAACAAATAATTAATTAAAATAATAGTTGCGCTAATATTAACCCAGTCAATCTGTGCACAGTAGATAATTGAAACAATCCCTCCACATAAAAATAAAATTATATATATAAAGATAGAATAAATCAAATGTATATAAGGGTCTGGTCAGGTCAAAACATTAAACTAAAAAGCAAATGATATTAAACTCCACAGAGTAGATTACAAGCAGCCGCCTGTGATATCGCTCGTGGCAAGCTGCTGACCGGCCTCAATACTGCACGTCACTGACTCCTCCTATCTGTTGCGTCACCCGACACGTTACTTTTTCAAGGTAAACCTTTCACATGTTTTCAATACCTGAGAACATTCATCTGAAAACCCTCAGAATAGAGAGAAAATTTTGGAGATCTTTGTGAATAAATCTATCTCCTGCCCAATTATAAAGCACACTATAATAATTGAGAACGGCTTTCAACAGACTATTTTAACTTGGAATTTTCTTAACGATACTATATGAGATTATTTCCGATTACATGTATTTTATTTATTTATATGTATACATACCCGATATCACAGGCGGCTGCTTGTAATCTACTCTGTGGAGTTTAATATCATTTGCTTTTTGGTTTAATGTTTTGACCTGACCAGCCCCTTATATACATTTGATTTATTCTATCTTTATATATATAATTTTATAATTTTATTTTTATGTGGAGGGATTGTTTCAATTATCTACTGTGCACAGATTGACTGGGTTAATATTAGCGCAACTATTATTTTAATTAATTATCCATAAGAGTCAACTGCTCCTCTCCCTCCCACCGGGTGTACTGCAGGGGGATCAGTTCTATTATCTGCGCCCTCTTACACTTGCTTTCGGCTGGGTTGGTATTCTACAAGGGCTCACTACCACAGAAAAGTAACACATAGCTATGATGTTGAAGTCCAGAAGAAAACTGTCTTTATTGGGGCCCTTTCACATGAGCGGATAAATCGGGTCCGCCTGTCAGTTTTTCAGGCAGAACCGATCGCACCCTCCAGCCTCCTGTATGGAGCGGCTGGTGTCAACGGACACCCGCCGACATCTGATCCGATTCTGTTCACTAAAAACAGTTGGATCGGATGGCAGCCGGGTGTAAACGGACAGGCGGTCCATATACATCTAACCGCCCATAGAGAAGAGCAGGCTGTATCTGTGTCCGCTCTGCATAAGTGCAGCGGACATGGGCCAGCCACCCATCTGCTCAGTGGGGATCAGAAAACAGATTCCCCTCCAATGCAGCCCGTCCGATCCCGGCCCTTTACCACATGATCAGCTGCCAGCCAATGACAGCTGATCACGTGATGTAAACAGAAGATCGGTAATCGTTTTTTTTTCTCCTCACGCTAGCAGCGCGAGGAGAAAAAAAAGCCGATCACCGGCTTCAGTGCAAGGGACATTGTTCCCAAAGAGGAAGAGGCAAAGCCGCCTCATCTGTGCCCACTAGTACCGCCTGTCAGTGCCACCTGCCAGTGCCCACACAGTGCCACACATCAGTGCCCACCGCTGCATAAGTGCCAGCAATCAGTGCCACCTATCAATGCCCATGAGTGCCACCTATCAATGCCCACCAGTGATGCCAATCAGTGCCTCACCAGTACCACCTAGCAGTGCTGCCTATCAGTGTCACCTACCAGTGTCGATCAGTGCCCATCACTGCCACCCATCAGTGCCCATCACTGCCATCTATCAGTGCCCATCAGTGCCAGCTATCAGTGCCACCTATTAGTGCCCTTCAGTGCCACATATCATTGCCCTTCAGTGCCACCCATCAGTGCCCACCATTGCCACGTATCAGTGCCCACCAGTGCCGCCTCTTAGTGCCCATCAGTGCCGCCTATTAGTGCCCTTCAGAGCCGCCTTATCAGGCCCTATCAATGCAGCCTATCTGTGCCCATCAGTGCAGCCTCATCAGCGTACATCAATGAAGGAGAAAAATTACCTGTTTGCAAAATTTATTAACAAAATATAAAACGGTTTTGTATTTTTAAAAAAGATGTCGGTCTTTTTTAATTTAAAAAAAAAAAAAAACCAGAGGTGATCAAATACCACCAAAAGAAAGCTCTATTTGGGGGAAAAAAAGATAAAAATTTAATTTGTGTACAATGTTGTATGACCGCGCAATTGTCGTTCAAAGAGTGACAGCGCTAAAAGCTGAAAATTGGTCTGGGTAGGAGGGGAGTTTAGGTGCCCAGTAAGCAAGTGGTTAAAAATCGATTTTATTATTTGGACTTACACATCTCCATTTCAACCTGGAACTAAGGGGGAACTAAAAGGTCTTTTTACTTCCAATATTCTTCATTTAATATAACTATAGTATGCTGTGTAAAATTAATGCAACACAGAAATTGAAATTAGAAAATGTATTATAGATAGAAAAAAAAAGAAAAAAAAGGTTTTTGCCAAAATTATTATTGTAGGCTCAAAAGTATAGCAAAGTGAAGCAAAAGCTTTGGTCGAGTGTCATGAAAAAAAGAGGTGCTCACTTCCACCACTGCCCATACTATTAATCTCTGCAGTAAAAAAAGAAAGCGCCCACTGAAGATCTTGGGGAATCTAACACTTCTGGGAGAGTCAGATTCCTGATCCTTTGCTGCTCTCTGTGGTTCATTCTGCCCGCCTCTACTTCACAGCTGTAGGTATGGACATTGGTGGAGGTAAGTATTTAATCTCTTCTTTGCAGGGGCAGCTTAATTCTGAAGGTTCATTTAGCAACCTGCTCTGTTTACATACTTTGATCTCATACTCATACTCATACTTACATACTTTGATCTCATACTCATACTTACATACTTTGCTCTCCATTAATATTTGTTATATAATATGGGAAGGTTCCCCCAGTGGGGTTTTTTCGCAGCAGGGTTAGTAGATTAAAGAGATAAATTGTTAAAAGAAGAGTTCTTTATTGAAAAGTTGTCATCATAACATAAAAACATTGCCATTAAAATATGAGCTCTGGTCGGGGGATATATTGCCATTCAAAAGTACACAAAAAAATGCAAACAAAATTATACACAGCATTATGTATCGAATGTCTGTTGTATAGGATCCCCGACGCGTTTCAACCTTAATAGTCAAGGTCTTCCTCAGGGGATTGGTTTGCTGTTAAAAATTTGTGTTTTTAGCAGTTCAATTATCAACATATTAAACAAAGAGGGTTTTTCATGTATATATGAGAAACTTACATGGGATATAATTACCAGTAAGAGGTATAAATGGCAAGACCCTGACCAGAGTTCCTCTAAAATCGATTGGATGATCCCAAGTGTTCTTTGGCCAATCGTATGCTAAGGGGGGATACCACATCACCTAATATGTCTTACAAAGAGTCACACTGAAGAATACCCCCTGAGGGAGCAGGGGGGTGGGAGGTCCCGCACCTGAAGCAAAGACCGCATGGATTTCATGGTATATATATATATATATATTATTCCCATGCTAATATTTGTTATATTTTGTCCTACAGATCCAACTCCTCCACAATCTCTGAATTTTAATAGTGTTGGTTCAGACAGCATCACAGTATCTTGGGAAGACCCAGCAAATATGACCGGCCTGGCAATGTCCTATAATATTATTTGGAATTCTACTTCCATCAGTGGGACTGTTAGAAGCAATGCACCAACTGTTACCCTGCAGAGCCTGGCATCCGGGACTAATTACACCATTACTGTGCTCACTGTCGGAGCCCGGGAGTATCAGAGCACGCCTCTTACTGGGTGGATATTCACAAGTATGTTTTGCTTTTATCGATTTTTATAACTTATATGTCAGCCATATATGTAGAAGTGCATTTGAAACATTAGTGCTTTCTTTAATTAGCCAGCTGTGTGACACTGTACATTCTACACTCTTGCTGAACAACTACCACACAAAATTATTAATTTCGAGTTAAAGGGCATATTGTCAGATAGCAAGGATAACTTGCCACACATTTGTGGCAGTCTTGAACAGTCTTGTTAACTTGCTGCGCATTTTCGCTGGCAAGTTGTACTCTTGCAGAGCGCTTGAAGCACAAGTTTTAGTTGACACTTTTCCAACTTGTAGCAAATTTGCGTGGCAAGTCTCTAGCAAGAGTAAAGTTGCAGTGGTGAGACTACAGCAAGAGCTCTGGAAGTCTACAGCATGAAAATTCAGTCACAGTGACCCCCTGTGGTGGGATGACTGTTGCACAACATAACTGAACCAGAATTTGCAGCAGACTTGCAGAATGTTTGCAAAGAATGTTGATCTGGAGTCATGCAATGCGGACTTGCCGCAATTGTGCAACAAACTTGTGAAGCCTGGCAAGTCTAGCAATAGCTTAGCAAGTCATTTTCAAACTTGCAGCATAATTGCTTGCTATCTGGGTTGTGGGCACTGACAATCTATTGAAATTACTCTGTCTAAATAATTGATCTGAGAGTGGCAGTAAAAGTGCAACCCTTGCTAATGAGAGAACCAGACAATGTCCACAACTTCCAACAGCAGGAAATCTCATGCTACGTTGATCCAAGGCTTTTTGCAAACTGTTATGAATCATCCCTGTTGATTGTGCCATGTTAGGAGCCCACCAACTAGAACAGTGGTCCTCAACCCTGTCCTCAGGGCCCACTAACAGGCCAGGTTTTATGTATTACCTTGGGGAGATACAGACTAGAATACTGCAATCACTAAGCAGCAAATGATATCACCTGTGATGTATTTCAGTAAAATTTTGTCCGGCGAACGATCTGCCGATTTTCGGATTGTTAGTATGGTGCTTTCCACAGCCGATTCTGATTTTTCATTCAACAAAAGCTGGATGTGCAGACTATAACATTTTTGTCGTACGGGAACTCGACATCCAATTTTCGTATAATTAGTTTTCATCCCAAAAAAATCGTAAGAACATGACTACGCATGGTCAGAAACGAAAGAACACGTACAAAACTATTCAACACATTATATCACTTCTGAAGTTGTGTTCTGTCGTACAAGAATTTTCGTATGGTGAGTAACCTCTTGTCAGAAACCATGAAATCAGGCCGGGACAGAAGTACAGTTAAATCACACTTGTTTAATAATAAAAGTAAAAAGAACAAACCTAGTCAAAACATAGCCAAAGTTCAGTAACCAGAACGGATAGTCAGCCAAGCCAGAAGTCAGGGATCAATGTAGTGGAACAGCAAGCAGGATCTGGAGCCAGAAGGGATGTCAGCAAAGCAAGCCTTGAACAGGATCGCAGGAGATAGTTTCTGTGATGTTGACCAAGGCGAAGGCAGAGATCCTCTGGACTGGATGGCTTAAGTAGGCAAGACTGACGAGCAGGATATCATCAACAGCTGAATAACTGTGGAGAGAGATGGCAGCTGGCAATTAGCCAACAGCTGAGCGGCCAGCTCAGAGAAGGAAGGGCTGAGCTCAGCTCTGACACCTCTTCACTTTTGACATGAGACTAGCATGCAACAAAAAACGGACAAACGCACGTCCGAAAATCTGATAGTGTGTACGAGGCTTAAGTCCACACACATGAATTCTCAACTCTGGGTCCACCCCCTTCTCTAAGGGGTGCCCCTTTTGTGGAGGGCTTCCAAACCAAAGCCAGTGTGCCCTACTGAAAATCTGCATCCAGAGTCTCCTTTTGACTTCTGCCTGTAACCAGTTTTGCCCAAGACCACTCAACTCAGGGTATTGTTAGTAGTTTGATGAAGAGTTAAAATAAAATTGTTGCCTGTCATACAACGTTGGCATGTAGTTTTATGTAACAACAGTTTTCACATATTATACTTGATTGGTAGTTCAGTAATTTGCGACTAGATGGTAGTATAATGTTTGTTTAAAGTTTGATGTTCTTGCTAGTATAACTACGTGCTCGCAGGTATAATGTAATGCCTGTCTCAGTGATCTTGTTGTTCCTGTTTTCTGATAAAACTGGGGAGAGACATATCTGCAGCAGATGTCCAATAATACAATGATGTGATGAGGATGTTTGATTACCTTTTAGGTCCTCTGGAGCAGCCGGGCAGTATAAAGGTTGCTCGCTCAACATCTGGGGATGCTATGGATGTCACCTTCCAAGGGTTTGATACCTCAAACGGACCAATAGTTGCTTATGCCATCATTGTGACGACTGACCTGAATGGTAGGACTAGCAAACTGAATACCTCTATGCATTTGTACAAGTTATATTTTTTAGTAGCCGATTTCACTTTAAACCTTATTATTTAATATCCTCATCTTATGACTGTCAGTCACCGGCTCTCTGTTATGCCCCTCCAGCGCGCAATGGAGCACTGGGCTGTTCCGGGGGAGGTAGCGGCTGGCTGAGGCTCTCAGTAGTATGCTGTGAGGCTGAGCCAGCTTCTGGTCTGGGCATCTAGGTGGATCCTGAAATTAAAGTCAGGATTCCCTCCAGAGTCTGGAGCAGCTGTCAGCGGATTTTATCTCACTCACAAAGCTATTGGCTGAATACGGGTCACAGGAGTACAGAACGAAGTGCTCTCGTGTGACCCACAGGAGAAGTAGGGCCAAAAGAGCTTTTGTCCTACTTCTCCTTTATAGAAACGTTAGTTGGCTGGACCAGTTAGTTGGCTGCTAGAAGTTTTAATGTTTATTTCTGGTATAGGGAATTTGAATCGAAATTCAGACAAAATTTTAATTATTCGGGAATTCGGATGTATCCGAATTTCTGAATTACAATAGTAACAAATTTAAACAATTCCGAAATAACGAAAAAAAAATTTCGGACAAAATTCAAATAGTTTTAGAATCAAATTCGAATTCAAATTTTCAAAGAGAATAAAATAGAATATAAATATAAATAAAATAAATATAATAAACATAATGAATAAATATAAAATAAACGAATAGAAAAGAATAGAGTAGAATATAAATGAAAAGAATATAATATAATAGAGTAAAACAGAAAAGAATATACAATAAAAGAATAGAAAAAATAGAATAGAAAATAAAGGGATAAAATATAAAATAAAGGAATGGAATATAAAATAAAAGAATAGAATAGAATAGAAAATAATTGATTAAAACTAGAACAAAATAGAATAGAAAATAAAAGAACAGAATACAATTGAATAGAAAATAAAGGAACAGAATATAATTTAAAAAAAAGGATAAAATAAAATAGAATATAACAATCTTCTGAAATTCAAATTTTAAATAGAATAGAAAAAAAAGAATAGAGTAGAAAAAAACAAACAATAGACTAAAATAGAAAAAATATAACTTTTTTTTCCAAAATTCGAATTTCAAATAGAATAGAAAAGAATAGAATAGAAAAAAAAAGAATAGAAAAGAATAGAATAAAACAATAAATAGAAAATAGAAAGAATATAACCTTTTTCGAAAATTTGAATAGAATAAATTTGAACTGAAAAAAAATAGAAAAGAAAATAAGAAAAACAGAAATGGAAGGTGCGCACACCTAGTGCATTACCAGAGATAAATTAATAATAAGAAGCTTTTGTATAAAAGTGAGTACTCACAAAATGCAACTGACAAAAGGTCGTAAACACAGTGCATAAACATGCACAGAACACGGGGTACAGCTAACGTGTTTCGGGGGCGCACCCCCTCCCTCAGAGCTAGACCTAGCTCTGAGGAAGGGGGTGCACCCCCAAAACGCGTCAGCTGTACCCCGTGTTCTGTGCATGTCCATGCACTGTGTTTATGGCCTTTTGTCAGTTGCATTTTGTGAGTACTCACTTTTATACAAAAGCTTCTTATATCTCTGGTAATGCACTAGGTGTACGCGCCTTCCATTTCTGTTTTTTTAGTAGTTCCTTTTCGGATTACCCCATCTGAGCAAGGCAGCTCATCTTCAGATCTTCTGAAATTCTAATTTAAATAGAATAGAAAAAAAAATAGAATAATATAGAAAGAATATAACTTCTTTCCAAAATTCGAATTTCAAATAGAATAGAAAAGAATAGAATAGAAAAAAAAAGAATAGAATAAAAAAGAAAAAAAAAACAATAAATTAAAATAGAAAGAACAAATTTGAATTCAAATAAAATAGAAAAGAAAATAATATAATAGAAAAGAAAGGAATAGAATATAAAATAAAAGAATAGAATAGAAAAGAATAGAATAGAATATGGCCATCTTTCAAAATTCAAATTTCGGATAGAATAAATTTAATTTTGAATGGAATGCAAATGGAATTCAAATTCAAATCGTTTCGAATATTCCAAATTCGGGCGAAGTGAACTTAATCTGACCGAATTCGGAGAATTTGAATCAATTTGAACTCGAATAAATGAAACAAATTAAACTGAACAAATTTATGTAAATAACAAATCGAAAGGAAACAGCACATTTTTTCATTCTGCACATGTCTAAAAAACAATAAACATAAAGTCCAGAACAAATTTTATTCAGAAATCCCTGACAGTTAAAAGATCTAGTGTTTGGGGTCTCAAATGGGTCCTCTTTTTTTTAAGGACTCCATAGAAATGAGAAAAAAAAAAGATTTCAGAAATAATAAGTGTATGAACTAACAATTAATAATACTCGAAAATTATTACTTAACCTTTAGTCATTATTGATTGCATTCCTTCAGCAACTGGGTACACCTATTATTTATGAAATCTTTTATGTGATATCTTCATACCCCTGACAAAGGGAGGCCTTTTTGGGCCCCTGAATCATGTTGGCTGTTTTATTCTATGCATCTTGTAATTTACATTTATTTTAACGTTACATATACATTTTGAACCTTAAAGCTGGATCTTTGGAAAAGTCACCTTTACATTAGTGGACAATGCCACTTTTAGTAATTAGTGGTAGGTAATAAAAATGTCCCAAAATACAGTACATTATTAAAATAAAATATTTTGAAGCTAAGCTTTTGCTGAAGACTCAGAATGTTACTGGTCATGCATTCAGACACTAGGCAGAATTGGAAATGTATAGGGGATAATATCATATTGCGCTAAAACTATGCTAGCCCATGCTGGCAGAGGTTACTGCCAAGATGCTGTCCATATTTCTAGAGGTTGGTACAGAGCATAAAAGGCTTTTTTTTACTGGACTTTCAGCCAGGACAAGTTAAGTTTTAAGTTATCTGTTTTGGTCTGCTCAATTTGAAATAGAGAGGTGCTTTCAAGGGTTATACACCTCTATTCCCCTTGCTCCCTCTGTCCCTGCCCCAGAATTTATTTGAAGACATCACTTTGATTTAGGGTTGGAAAAGGCCAGTTCTTTCATTCATAGTAATCCCTTCCTATTCAACAATATTTAGACGGTAGTGAAACATTTTTTTGAACATTTGCCTCTTCTTTTACAAAATTGCCCCATCAAAAGTGCCCCCATCAAAATTGCCCCCATCAAAAATGCCCCCATCAAAATTGCTCCATCATACTGCCCCCATCTAAATTGCCCCATCAAAACTGGCCGATCAAAATTGCCCCATCAAAATTGCCACCATCAAAATTGCCCCATCAAAACTGGCCCCATCAAAACTGGCCCCATCAAATTGCCCCCATCAGAACTGCCACCATCAAAACTGCCCCATCAAATTGCCCCTATCATACTGCCCCATCAAAACTGCCCCCATCATAGGAACACTGAGATCACAGCTCCTTCAGCTTGGATGCTCAGTCTAGGAGATACACATGTGTTCTGGCAACAAAGGGCTTTCTTCCCTTTTTAAAAATGGCGCTGTGGCCTGCCTTAAATCGCGTCATCTCCTATCAGGAAATAACGCGATTTTAGAGCACAGTTCTGCCCACAGACACCTGGGAACATAGGCGAGGGAAGAAGTCTCGGAGCTCCACCGACCAGGAAGTGGCAGATTACGAGGACTGCATAGCAACAGGGCATTTAGGGTAAGTATAAAAAAAAAATTTCCTCCAAATGTTTGTTTATAGGTTTAAAGGAGTCATTTAAAGGAGAACATTTTTTTAGGGTGGAACTCCGCTTTAATGTTCTTTTTTTTTCTTCTTTATTTTGTAAGCCAAGTCACCTGAAGGGGTTTTAGCTAAGACATACAATGACTTCAAGAATGGGACAACCAAGAGTTATGTGACCTCCATAATTGTGCAGAAATTACAGAGAGTTTCACGATCGAGTGAGATAAGTGCACATGTGGGTGATGGGTCTGAAACACATGGATACGTCAATGGACCATTGGACCCAACGTTACAGTACAGGTAAAGAAAATATATTTTCCTGTATAAAAAGTGAATTGGGTTTAAAAAAATAAAAATAAAATAGGTGTACAGTATGACAATTCCATGGGTTAGTTAAAAACTGCCATAAAATTAATGTTTCAATTGGATATTGATTGGTTGGTATTGGTTTGTATATCTTAGGAGGTCTAGCAAGATCTTTAGGGAATAGGTGACACTGCTGGTCAAGATTGTTATGGCTGAATTAGATGTGTCACTTCGCCAAATTTAACATATAGTGGTTTTAGCTCAGAAATTGTAATAAAGGGATTTAAAGCAGACAATGGCAAAACTACCGGTGTATGATTTATGCAGAGACAATTTTTAAAGAGGAACTTTAGTCCCCTTAGCCTTGGTTTCTCTGTTCCTGGCCCTGCCCCCCCCCCTTAATTTCACTATGATCTTTGACAGTCCGGTGCATGCCCAGATGTGGGGAATGGCTGTGCCCGGCCTTGTGGACCTGCCAGATCACGTGAAAAGTCCTGCATCTCCATAATTGCACCGTGTTTGCGCATGAATGCCGGAGGCTAGTACTGGAGGCCAGGCAGAGCCCTTTAACATATTTGTGCATGCGTTTATGGCGTGCAACACTATTTTTGTTTAGGCAAGAAAGAAGGTAGTGCTTCCCTGCAGAACTAAAAAGTAAGAAAAAAAATATGCAATGGTGGAAAAAGTCAGGGTCTGGATCTGAACCTGCAACCTCTGTGATATAAGGCTGTGGCTCTTGTGGCTGTGCCACCTGAAATGCTGGATGAATCCGGTAATGATCTCTTAGGACAATCTTGCCTTGTCTCTTGTCTCTGCTGATCCTTGAACTCTTTCCTCCTCCCATGAACTTGAACCTGATTTATGCCATGTCTCTCTGCACTTCCTGTTTGCCAGTGTATTGTGCTCTCTCCAACCGATATCTTGCTTCTTTGTGTATCTGCAGCTGTCCTTATCTCCACTACCATCTGTTACTGACCTTGGCTTGTTCCTCGACTATGCTTCTGCTTGATGCCAACCTGCAACCACTTGTTAACGACCTTTGGCTAGTTTACTGACTATGCTTCTGCTTGATCCCTACCTGCTATATCTGCTACTGGACCCCAGCTTGCTCCCCTCCTGTTGTGACGTTTCCTGAGGAAAGCAGCCTGGTACTAACACACAGCAAAACCCATCTCCACTTTCAGGAGCTCTGATGAACATCATCAGATCGGACGAGCCCACCTCATTCGCCAGGGTGACCTGCTTGTTCACTTATCCTGCTGGTTGGTGGGAGCCTTTCTACGGCTATAGCTACCAGTGCCCATCAGTACTGCTTACCAGTGCCCACCAGTGCCACCTATCAGTGCAACCTCTCATAGCCCTTCAGTGCCGCCTATCAGTGCCCTTCAGTGCCGCCTATCAGTGCCACCTATCAGTGCAGCCTCATCAGTGCCTCCTAATCAGTGCCTACCAGTGCCGGCTCATCAGTGCCTATCAGTGCAGCCTATCAGTGCCCATTAGTGCCCATCCTTTCAGTGCCCATTAGTGCCCATCAATGAAGGAAAAAAATTACGCATTTGCAAAAATTTTTATCAACTATGAAATCTGCATGTTTTTTTTCAAAATTTTCAGTCCTTTTTTTGTTTGTTTAGCAAAAAATAAAAAGCCCAGTGGTGATTAAATACCACCAAAAGAAAGCTCTATTTGTGTGAAAAAAATTATAAAAATTCATCTAGGTACAGTGTTGCATGACTGCACAATTCTCATTCAAATTGTGACAGAGCTGAAAGCTGAAAATTGGCCTGGGCAGGAAGGGGATATATGTGCCCAGTAAGTGGTTAAAGGAGTATATTATATAATATCACATGCACTGATCTCTTTATTTTCAGGGTGAGCGTTGCAGGCTTTACTCAAGTAAATTATGACCCCACAACAGGCACCATCAATGAGGATCAATCAACAGCAACTATCACCAGCTTCTCCGGATCTCCCTCGATAACTACTACTACTGCTACCACTACAACAAAAGCCACCTCTGCCAGTACAAAGCCAAACTATACAAATGCTACTGTAACAACCTCTAATACGGACACACGCAGCACAAAGCCAAACTATACAAATGCTACTGTAACAACCTCTAATACGGACACACACAGCACAAAGCCAAACTATACAAATGCTACTGTAACAACCTCTAATACAGGCACACGCCATGGGCAACACATTTGTGGTTTACCTCCTTTATATTTTCAATTCGTGATATATGCTGTGTGTGTTTTATTTTTTCATTTATAGATGAAGTGGAACTCATATTACCAACCGATTAAAGGTCTTATGAGCAAAGCTTATCAAAGCATGTGAAAAGTTTATCAGCAGTTACCCTATTCTGATCATCTGTTTTTTTTTTTTTTTTAACTTTTGTTGGTATAAAGATTACAACATAAACTAAACATAGGAAGTAATCAAAACACAATAGTGGGATAATCCTTCTCTCCCAGCACTCATACACCAATAATGATTTTGATTATTGATAAAAATGGTAGCCGCTACTATAAAAAAAACCAAAACATCACACAAATGCTACAATGAAAGTATAGCATTAGCAGCGCTGAAACACGTTCACATTTACATTGGTTACAATAGTGCATAATAAAATGTCCCAAGAACCATCAGATCAAATGTCCATTCATAAAACTCATATAGGGTGTAGGTCCAATCTTTTAGATCCCGTCACCACACCGCGCGCACGAAAAGATCCCCTATGGTAATTAACTCACCAGATGAACCAAAGATCTTCGTCTGTAATAATCGTTTCTTTGTAACAGATGATAGGTCCTTTCATCTATATAGCACTCGCAATAAAAAAATGTGTACCCATAGCGTAATTCCACAAAACATCTATTGATAAAAATCCCCCCTTCCAGATGTACACTTACAAACTTCCAATATAAAAAAGCATGCAGTAATTGAAATCGTATATATCCCTGTCTCACTTGCGTGCCTGTCTCTCACCACTCTGCAGATCACTCATAGAGAGGTGTTCCCAGATTGAGATGACCGCTGATAGACAGTATGCATGGTAGCTGCGTGGTCACGCCCTGACGTGTTACGTCATCACTTCGTCAGAGGGTGTGGCCACACAGCGCAGCTCCTTACAATATATACACTGCGAGCGCAGGTAATTAACCCCGCAAACACTCCCTGACACTCGCCAACTTAGTCTAATTGGCCACAATCATGCAGAGGTCCGTCTAGTTACGTTCCCTCTCCAGTAAATTGTGAAACAACAGTTAGGTATTCTTGGGTTACTCTAACAAGTAAACCCATCGATTCAATATTGCTGCTATGCCTGAATCGACTTATGCAGCTCTAACTGAACATCTGAATGTCGAGCGATCTAATCAAATCACATCTTATCTGGCCGTACATCATTGATTGATAGCAAAATTAACACAATTTGTAAGCATATTTCATCCTACCCGATGTACAATGATGGTGATCCATGCCAACCTGCCGCAGTACAACTTGCTGGTCGGCAAGTAGTTAATACAGTACTTTTAACTAAAGAGAATATGCGGATATATAAACTGGGTACTTTAATTAAAATAAAGAGCATTCAGGGCAGCACAGTGGCCAAGTGGTTAGCACTTTTGCCTAGCAGCACTAGGGTCATTGGATCGAATCAGAACCATGGTGATACCTGCCTGGAGTTTGCATGTTCTCCCTGCATGGGTTTCCTCTGGGTACGCCGGTTTCCTTCCAGACATGCTGGGAGGTTAATTGGCTCCTGTCTAAATCGGCCCTAGTATGTGTATGTATGAATGTAAGTTAGGGACCTGAAATTGTAAGTTCCTTGAGGGCAGTACCTGATGTGAATGTACAGTATATGTGTAAAGCACTGTGTAAATTGACAGCACTGTATAATTACCCTCCAAAAAAATGTCCTAGATGATCAACTGATGGCAATCAACTCCTCCCCTTTTTATGCTATTCCTCTCCCCCTCCCCTTCCCCTTCTCTTTCCCTCCTTCCCCTCTTACCTTTTTCTTTTCCTGTATGCCAATCATCTGTTTTTTTTTTTTTTTTTTTTACTTTTGTTGTTATAAAGATTACAATGACACGTAAGACACGTGGCCACTCACTAAAATTAGAAGAAAAGAGGTTTAACCTTAAACTGCGTAGAGGGTTCTTTACTGTAAGAGCGGCAAGGATGTGGAATTCCCTTTCACAGGCGGTGGTCTCAGCTGGGGGGGGGCATCGATAGTTTCAAGAAACTATTAGATAAGCACCTGAACGATCGCAACATACAGGGATATACAATGTAATACTGACATATAATCACACACATAGGTTGGACTTGATGGACGTGTGTCTTATTTCAACCTCACCTACTATGTAACTATGTAACAATGCAGTTATGCTTTCATATGCCTTTTTTTGTATAGTTAAAAAAATAATAAAAGCATTTAAAAAAAATTTTCATGTGTGGAAGAGTCCTTGGTGGTAAATGTTCCTTTTTGCTGTGACAAGTAACATTTGGGGCATCACATTTGCCTAATCTGGGGATGTTTTAAAGGAAACCTGTCAATTTTATCTGTTATGACTCTAATGTTGGAGGTTGCCTTTGGTCACCGGGGTTGGCAGGCTGTTCAACGTTTCTCTGTTCATATGAAGCGGTACCCCCGTAAGGGGCTGCTGGTGATTGTGGTCCGTCTCCCACCCTGCACAGCCAAGCACTTGAATTTCCAGACACACTTTAGTCAAGAATCAGTCCTTGTACTTTGTTTTTGTGTTTTTTTATTGAGGGGATATAACTTGGATGGGAATAGGGTACATATGGGATGCCCACTTGATTGAAGATAGAAAAATTCAGGGATTAACTATATACACCACCGGTATATATGACCTCTTCTCCACCAGCACATACACTTGCTTTGCAGACTATCACTCCCAGGGCCCGTTAGCACTGTAGTTGGGGGGCCTGACACTGGCTCAGCCAGACCCAAAGCAGATGCCCTTTGCAGGCAGGGACCGCAGACCCCTATAGTGCAGCAAAAAAAAATGGTAGTAGTTCTTAGTGCTATCTGTCTCATAAATGGCTATTGCTCCCAGTACCACCTCTTCGGGCCCTAACAGGCCTCCTTACTGGCTCTGCACCCATCCCAGACTGCTCCATCCCAGTTCTCCCAGGCGTGCCTCCCAGTCCTCCTGACTGTGTGTCACTCACCAGCCCTCTTGGCTGTTCCTTGTCTCCTCCTGGAGACTTGCCTGGGAGTGTTCTCCTGCTGTCCTCTCCTTGCTTCTGTGCCTCCTGTCCAGGACACCTCCATGTGTCTTAAGAGGGTCCTGTTTGCACCCAAACCCAGACCCAAGGTCACCCCCTCCCCAGACTCTGGAGCTCCCTCAAAGGCCCACGACAGCCTAATACTCCATCTCCATCTTCCACCTGAACGACTCCTCCCCCAGCTAGGCTGACCCTGAGTATTTGAGAGGGCCTGCCTCCTGCCAATCCAAGTTGGGGATTGGTCAGGGCCCTCAGAACACGCCACTTTACCTCCACTCCCATTCTTCTCGAAAGCAACAGAACATTCGAGAAGTAGGGTTGAGGTCTTAGTGATGCTGCCTGTGAGTCATTCAGCTCTCCCTGGATTTCTGCCAACCCAGAACAAAACAGACGGGCTTGACTGTCAGCCAAGCCTGCATAAATGTACCTACATGACTATTGCATAACAGATGTATCTAGTTTACCTTTAATATCACACCATCTAAATCTGCTACGTACCCCATCCCTTTTTTTACCCCAAATAATTGAGACCACACCCATCTGGAGTAAAATATTGGCCGTAGCAGCCAATTATCTTTAATAATGATAACCAATATAATTAATTTTAATATCAACTTAACGTAACTGTATAAAACACCTGACATATCAGTTAAATACTCCCGTTGGTCTTTGCAGGGAAAAACCCACCAATCTTACACTTGATCCACTCCGGCACTGTGTTACCTTAACTAAAATAGGCCTCCAGCTGACATGCTAGCTTGGAGACAACAAACCAATTGACCGCAGTGCACCCAATAACCAATTCCAGCTAAAACCCCCGTTAGCTGGAATACCACCAACGGGCCTCATACTACCGATGGGTCCCAAACTTTTCCATATCTGGGGTTTAATCCTTCACCCACAAAGACCAACATCACGCCACTGCCACGACATTCAAACATTTGAAATTGTACCAACAGAATCCATATAGACCATACTTACCAACTTCAGGGTGGGAGGGTGGGAAGCTCTCTCTTCCAGACCAACTGAGCTGGGGAGGGACCTCACCCACTGCTCAGTTAACTCTGCTCCACCCCTTCCTAGTAACCAACCAATCCCAATTGTTTTAACATAAACATCCCTCATTCTATGTTCCACTGTTAACTCTGTCATGCCCGCCCTTTGCTTATTATTTTTATTTATTTGCTCCCGGCTTTCTCTCACAAAATACTATCAACACTCCTAGCACTAGAGGGTGCTACACATAATAAATCACTGACACCTATTTTAGTTTCAGTGATGTTCTGTTCCTTTTTCTGCAGTACTGGCAGGGTTCCTTGCCAGGGTTGTTGTTCAGATGGTGCTGACTGTGTCACTTCATGAGCCTTTTGCCACATAGGTGTTTGATCTATAAATACACTTCTGCAGATTGTTACCTGGATGGATGCAGAAATATGTAACCCCTCACTGTAGGCAATAAATATACCTTCCTTAGCATAAGGCTCACATTTTGTACATTTTTCTTTAGAAATACAGTGGTTGTAGAAAAGAATCCCCCCTTTAAAATAATCACATTTTGTTTGCAGCCTGAAATGAAAACAGACACCTTTTTTGTTTTATCCAGCTGTAGTTACTCAGTGTAACTTATAACATCCAAGTAAAAGATATAACACCAACATGTCATAAAAAAATTAAAAGAATTCAAAAACGGAATCACTGAGTTGGAAAAAAGGTCAAAGAAATCTGCCTTGAGGCCTTCGGAATCAACAGTGCAGGTGGTTGCAGCTTACAGTAAATGGCAATTAATTTTGAGTTAGTGACACCGGGGCCACCTAGCAGTATATAATAATCACGTCTGCATCCTTTTCTATTTTTCCAGACCTAAATGTGACAGGTCAGAGGTAGCCTGATGTAAATGGACACAGCAGACCGCTGTGAGTCTCTGTAGCTTTCTGGGATATGTGAAGGTTTTACATAAATAAATAAAAGCTGATCATTGTAAGCACCCCTGTTAGTGGGAAATGGTCTGTCTCATTCCTGTAAACTGATACATCTGCAAGAGAGCTTGTTCTTTTGACAAACTACAGACTTACTGGCTGCATCATCAACTGAAAATAAAAGAATGAAAACCTAAAAAAAAAAAAACAAATGAAAAAAAAAACAAATGCAGCAATCATATCTAAGAACTAGTAAGCTGCGATATAATAATTGTTCATGCTTGGGTTTAATACCGCTTTAAGTAATTTTGCTGATTGGCAATCCAGTCCCCGATTTTCTGTGTCTCCTTTTTTTAATTCTGAATTTTTAAGCAGCCATAGTGTAAGTACAGTAACTTCAGCTCAACATGTTTCACCATTCAATGGCTTTCTCAGGAGACTATTAAGTACTGTATAAAATGCCACCAGGGAGCTCAACAGAAGTTTAACAGATCAATAAGCAAACAGATGTTAAACCAGTAGGATTGCACCTAGAAACATCAATGTGTCATAGGAGGCCGTATATGGGAGCCGTTTAAAGCAGACTGCAAAAGGAAACACCAACAGCTGATTAAGGCTGAGGAATTAAGCCAGTTTGCCCAACTGCTAAAAGGCAGCCTGGTTAATCAGATTCAATTAGGCAGTCAGTTCAGGTATACATCACTGTAGTAATTTCATGGAATTTGTGTCTGCTAACTCTCTGGCTCCCAGCATGGCGGACGGCAGCAGGTTCCCAGCATGACAGACGATCGCACCCTCCAAGCATTGTGGACGGCTGCAACCTCTCCCAGCATGGCGGACTGTCGCACCCTCCCAGCATGGTGGACAGCTGCTGCTCTCCCAGCATGGTGGATGGCCACAGCCTCTCCCAACATGGTGAACATCCACCATACTGAGAGCCAGAGAGTTAGCAGGTGTAGCTGTCTGTAACATACTCTCTCTCTTCTGCTGGCCAGCTTGTTGGGGCCCAACTTTTATGTCGGCGCACCCAGGACAATGTTCCCTTAAGCACCGATAAAGGCACTGATTTTGTAATACTTGCAGGTAATACTGTTGCACTTTGTTAGAATGTAGTGGGGTTTGGCCAGAAGACTCTCACCAACTCTTGTGGTAGCAGGTGGTTTCCCTGTTGGCAGCTCAACCGGTTAGTGTCTGAGGTGCCCTTCCCCTTGATCAGGCAACAGGCTCTGTCAATATCCCAGGATGTCTGCCACTGCATCTCTCTTTCCCTCTCATGTGTGGTAGTGAGTGGTCTTCTGGAGGTCTGAAGAACACTCAGTCCTTGTGAGTGTCATCCACTCTCCTTCTCCCTAGCTTGGTGTAGCACACCCCCAAAGAGCTACTGGTGAATTTTGGTCCTATTTCCCGCTCAGAACACACCTCCCCAATGTTCTCTGCTGAGAGCTCTAATCAATCTTTGATCTGTAGTTTCTCTTTGCTCAGTCCACAAGGCAAATTTGTCTGGAACTGCTTTTCCCACAAGCCCCTGTTCTTTCCAGCATTCAGAGGCATTCAAGCAGCCCTTTCTCTGTGTAGTGGGTAGACCCAGCAGGTTACCCAAGTTCTGTAATCACAGTTTGTAATGCATGTGTGCCTGTCCCTCTGTTGACACAAGCAAGGACAGCAGCAAACACAAGTAAACTGCAGCTGCTCCTCTCCCTATCAGCTGCAGACCGGAGCTACACCTGCCTTCAACAGCTCACCAAAAAGACAGGGATCCCCCCTAAAAGGACACTCACCTGAGTTAAGATATCCATGTGTAATAGGTAAAAGAGCACCAAATGAAAAATCATTGGAAACCTAAAGTCTGTTGTTTAACTGGTTACAAGTGATCTGCCATCTAGATAAGGGGAGGCCTGTGGATGTGGTGTATCTGGATTTTTAATCTACAAGCTGAGGTCTGCAGGCTTGGACCATAAGGTTTGTTCATGGATAGAAAACTGATTACAGGGGTGCGTCCAAAGGGTATTGATAAATAATGTGTACTCAGACTGGTCTGAAGTGGTAAGTGGGGTACCCCAGGGCTCTGTCTTGGGACCAATTCTGTTGAATTTATTCATAAATGATAGTGATGGCGAACCTTGGCAGCCCAGATGTTTTGGAACTACATTTCCCATGATTCTCATGCACTCTGCAGTGTAGTTGAGCGTCATGGTGAATGTAGTTCCAAAACATCTGGGGTGCCAAGGTTCACCATCACTGATATAGAGGAAGAGATAAATAGCTCAATCTCAGTTTTTGCAGATGACACAAAAATAAGCAGGGCAATTACTGCACATCAGGATATAGAAATTTTACAGAAAGACATGAACAAAATAATGGAATGGGCAACAACATGGAAAATGAGGTTGTTTTTTTTTTAACAGAAGATTTTATTGAACAAATCAGCATTACAATACAATAAATTAGTACAGTCAATGCGATGAGAAAAGTGACAACAGGATCTGCCTTCAATCAAAAGCCACTATTTAGCAGACATGTCAGTTATGCAAACGTCAGAAATTACACCTAGCAATACTTCTTATGGCATTAAAGCGTAATAACCTCTTCAGGTGGAATAAAGTAGGCAACCAATATGCAGTCAAACCTAGTAGGGATGGCGGGGACGGGGGGGGACGGGGGAAGAGGGGGGGGGGGAGGGGACCGAGGGAGGGGGAAGGAAGGGGATGAGGGGGGGGACCGAGCATCAGAAAAATGAACATGAGATGTAGGATGTCCTCTAAAATGTTTCACTTCTTGGTTATGGGGATGGGGGTTCAGAATCCCCGGAGGCATCAACCCAAGAGGACCAGATTTTATCAAACTTTCCTGGGCATTGTCTACTTTCATATGTCAGTCTATAAAGAGGAAGTGCCACATTCACCGACCTTCTCCACGAGGCCAGAGTAGGAGGCTCCACTAGTTTCCATCGCAATAAGATTTCACGCCTGGCATAGTATAGTGCAAAGGCTAGACACAATTTACTATATCTATCTCCCTCCACTTCCTCCAAATGACTAAGCAGTAGTACCTGAGGATCAACCGGCAAGTGTGAGCCTATGACCCTGCTCATTGTGGAGGCCACTGCTGACCAGAAGGGGTGAAGTTTGGGACAGGACCAGACCATGTGCCAGAAAGTACCCTCCTCCTGCCTACATCTCTGACAGTTGGGATCTCTTTGATGGTAAATGCGCGCCAGTCTCTGTGGGGTGAAATACGCTCTGTGTAGGAACTTAAATTGTATGAACCTATCTTTTGCAGCTATCATGGAGGGAATGTAGGAGATTAAACACTCCTTCCACTCCTCCTCGTTCAAAGAGGGAATATCGACCCTCCACTTTTCCCAGGTTTTGGTTAATTTGGCATCATACTCCACTGTAAGGTAAAGATATAATGTTGAGAGGGGCTTCCCCATCACACTGGAAGTCAAGAGCCGTTCAATGGAGTCCGGTTCCAGAATGAGGGGGGCAGGGAACTGAGCTTCAAAGGCGTGTTTCAGCTGCCAGTACCTAAATTGGAAGGAGAGCGGAATAGCGAAAGATTGCCTCAGGGCTTGGAAAGACATAAGTCTACCCTCTTTGACTATATGTTTTAATGTGAGAATTCCCTTTTTTGCCCAAAGCGAGGGATCCGGTATGCTGTAAAAGTGGGGGAGCATAGGGTTACCCCATAGGGGCATATGGGGTGAGATGAAATTGGGCTTCCCATATATTTTCCTAGCCTCCTGCCATACCTTCACGGTAGTTCGCATCAGTGTTGTCATGGTCAGGCTGGCTCTAAGTCCACGGAACGGGAGATTGCTCAGGGCCGCATAGGAACCCAAAATAGCTGCCTCCAGAGTGACCGCCGGATTCTGTATGGGCTGGGAGAACCACCACCGAATCATGACCAGAACAGCTGCCCAATAGTAGATTTGAAAGTTCGGTAGGGCCAATCCCCCCCCCCGAGAGCGGGAGATATAAAATCTGCTTGGCCACCCTAGGTGGCCTCCCGGCCCAGACAAAATGTATCAGCAGACTCTCCAACCTTTGAAAGAAAGTCCCAGGTATGTGTATAGGTGTATTACGGAAGAAGTAGAGATACTTGGGAAGAAAGATCATTTTTAGCAGATTAACTCTGCCAACAGGTGTCAGTGGAAGGGAACGCCAAGCAGCACATCTAGCCGTAAGCTGTGTCATGAGTGGTCGCAAATTGTTATCCATGTAGTCTTGGACTTTGCCGCTAACCTGGATCCCCAAATATTTGAAGTCATCTACCCATTTGAGCTGTGGGTGTGGCACCCTAGGGGTCGAGGGGTGGAGCGGGAAAAGAACCGACTTGTCCCAGTTAATGTGTATCTCCGAGTACCCACCGAATCGGTTAATCAGGTCCAGTGCAGTCTGTAAAGAGGACGACGCATCCGCTAAATAGAGCAGAACATCGTCCGCGTATAATGATAATTTCTCCTCAATTGGACCTACCTGGAGACCCCTCACACCCGGATCTTTCCTCAGCAATATAGCCAGGGGCTCCATCGCCAGAGCAAATAGACCCGGGGAGAGAGGACACCCCTGTCGCGTGCCACGAAAGAGTCTAAACTTCCCCGATAAGCATCCGTTGGTACGTATTCTAGCTGAGGGGCCATGATATCTTTTTTTTTTTTTTTCCTTTTGTTTTCCACTTCAGCGAAAATTTTCCGAGAGACATTATTTCAACTTTATGTGTCAAACTTTATCTCTTCTCCTTTTTCACATCATTGTGGATTGTTTCCGTCACATCTTTATTATTTTTCCCTTCTAGGATATTCTTAAATATTTTTAAAAACCGGCGACAATACGCCTTCTATAATTATAAACCCTATTATTATCTTAGTCTCTCTCAGTCCCTCTTATTTCCCCCCGCCCCCCCTCCCCCTCGTCCCCCCGCTCCCCCTCCCCTGTGTCTGGTCCGTTCCTTTATGTTATTTATTTATCCACTTGGCTCTGCACCTGTTCTTTCTTTTATCCTATCTAAATAAATATCCGAGACTTTGTAGTTTTTCCAACTTTCCCATCTACTATTATCCCCTTTCTCTCCTCCTTCCATTTTGTAGTGATAATCTATTTCCTTTAGCCAGTTTCTAATGTCTGGTTTTCCACTTTTTAGCCAATTCTTGGGAATTAAGGCCTTGGCCGCATTCAGGAGGTTAGGTATTATTGATTTTCTATATTGTTTCTTAGGTTTATTGTAGATATGGAAGAGGCAAGTCCAAATATTTTGTTCTATTTCTTCTCCAGTTATTTCCTTTATGTTATTTAACACTTCCTTCCAGTACTCCATTATTATTGGGCATTCCCACCATATGTGTGTGATCGTTGCTATTTGGCCACATTTTCTCCAACACAAGGAGGTTCTATCTTGATGGAATCTGTGTATTCTTACTGGGGTCATATACCATCTTGATACTAGTTTATAATTCATTTCTATGGTCTTCATGTCCCAAGCCTTATTATATCCCATTTCTATCATTTTTTCCACTTTTTGGTTATCTATTTTTAAATTCATTTCTTTTTCCCATTGATTTATATATTCTGGTCTTTCTTGTTCTTCCAAATCTGTCAGTATACTATAAATTTTTGATGTTCCGTTTTTTAATGGTGTTTCATTGCTACATAGCTTCTCCAGTGCAGTTAATTTTGTTTCATCTCTCAGTGGGTGTGGTATTGTGCTTACTAGGTGCCTTATTTGAGTATAATTCCATTCATTCATCTTCCATCCATTCCTTTCCTCTATTTCTTCTCGTGTTCTTATTTTGCCATTTCTAGTGATATCTTTCAGTCGTGGGTTACCTATTCCTTGGATTTCAAATATTTCCCTCCCAGGGGTGAAGAGATTCGATCCTGTGAGTGCTAATAGTGGTGAATTATATTTCCATTCATTCTTTAAGTGAATGGTGTCCCAAATTTTAAATACATTTTTTGTTATTTCGTGCATGTCGGTGTCCAATATTCTATATTTCCGTGGAATCCAAATATTCTTATGTAGTGTGGCTCCACTTATTGTGTTTTCCATTTCCACCCATTTTTTTTCATTTTTCTCATTTGTCCACTCTAACATTCGTGTTAAAACTATGGCTTTATAGTACCTACTTATATCTGGGACGGCAAGACCCCCATGCTCCTTTTTCCTTGTGATCAGCGTGTATTTAATTCTTGGTTTTTTATTAAGCCATATGTATTTTAGCAGGATTGTTTTAATTATTTTAAAAAAGCTCTGCGGGATTTTTACTGGTAACATCTGTAATCTGTAATTTATTTTAGGTAATATCATCATCTTAAACATATTTATTCTTCCAATCCATGAAAGTGGCTGTATTCTTAACTTTTTCATTTCTTCTTTGACCTCATTGATCAGTGGAATAAAGTTTGCCTGATAAATTTTTTCGACTCTAGGAGTTATTTTAATTCCAAGGTAATTTAGTTCTTTTACCCAAGTGAATGGGAATTCTTTTTGTAAAAACTGAACTTCCTTTTTCTCTAGACCTATGTTTAATATTTCCGTTTTTATTGGATTAATTTTGAAGTTTGACAGTTCTCCGTATTTTTTAATTTCTTTCAGTATTTTTGGGAGTGACACTCTTGGGTTGGATACGTACATCAAGATGTCGTCCGCGTAGGCAGCGATCTTATGCTCTTTTCCTCCTAGTTTTGCTCCTTCTACCTCTTTGTTATTGCGGAGTGTTGCTAATAGTGGTTCTAAGGCCAATACATATAATAGTGGAGACAGTGGACAGCCTTGCCGTGTTCCATTCTGCATCTTAATTTTTGGAGAGAGTCTACCGTTTACTTTTACGACTGCTGTCGGGCCATTATACAAATTTGTTATCCACTTCATCATTTTTGTCCCAATACCCAAGTGCCGCAATGTATCCATCATGAAACCCCAGTCTACCCT
This sequence comes from Lithobates septentrionalis, assembly GCA_037952835.1. Lineage (NCBI taxonomy): Eukaryota > Metazoa > Chordata > Amphibia > Anura > Ranidae > Lithobates > Lithobates septentrionalis. Next base: position 941,068 of record JBBDGP010002073.1, on the reverse strand, counting down.
GTCAAATGCTTTTTCTGCATCCAATGACAGGAATAGAACTGGGGTCTCTTTCTGCACCTTCTTGTGCAACATCAATAATGATTTTAGGCTGTTGTCCCGCCCCTCTCTCCCCGGGACAAAACCAGTTTGGTCCGGGTTGATCCACAGTGGGATTAGTTTTTTTATCCTAGTGGCCAGGATCTTGGAGTACAGCTTCGTATCAGCGTTCAATAGGGCTATTGGCCTGTAGCTTGAGCAGTTAACTTTGTCTTTCCCTTCTTTTGGTAGTATTGTAATATGAGCTAATAACGATTCACTTCTTATTTCTTCATCTTCCCCTAAGGAATTCATATATTCTAATAGTTTTTGAGTCAGCTGCTCTTCAAATTTTTTATAGTATTTGACCGTAAACCCGTCTGGTCCTGGGCTTTTTCCTACGGGAGTTTCCTTTAATGCCAGTTTTACCTCTTCATGCGTAATATTTTTTTCCAATTCTTCTAGTTGGTCTATTTTTAGTTTTGGTAAGTTTGCTTTTTTTAAATATTCTTGTATCTTCTTTGTTCTTGTATTCGCTTCTTTCCAACTTTCCTGTCCTTTTATTGCATAAAGGGAGCTGAAGTATTTTTGAAATGTTATCGCTATATCTGTAGTTTTATTTACCACTTCTCCTTTTTCATTTTTGATCTTCTCAATGTAATTCAAAGACTTCTTTTTTTTTACCAGATTTGCTAGGTATTTTCCTGGTTTATTACCCCATTTATATTTTTCTTGTACTACTCTGTTGTAGTCCTTCCTTTCTTCTTGTTCCATCCAGTCTTTTAATTGCTCTCTCTTTTGAGATAGTAGGCCGAAGATTTTGTTGTTTACTTGATTTTTGTGTTTTCGTTCCAATTCATAAATTTCTTTAATTATTTGTTGCATGTTTGTTTTCCTTTCCTGTTTTTTTCTTGCCCCTATAGCTATTAACTTGCCCCTAATAACAGATTTATGCGCCTCCCATATTGTTGCTTTCGATACCTCTGGTGTGTCGTTTTCTTCAAAATATCTTTTAATTTCTTCTATGATGCTTTTTTCGGTCTCACTGTCTTCTAATAAAGTTTCGTTGATTCTCCATGGACCCCTTTCAAGGACTTCTCCTTTTATTTTCATTCTCAAGATTACTGGGCTGTGATCTGAGGCGGTTATTATGCCTATTTTTGTTTCTTCTATTTCTTCCAAGTTTCTATGTTCGACCATGATGTAATCCAATCTGGAGTAAATTTTGTGTACTGTTGAGTAGAATGTGTAGTCCTTTGTGCTGGGGTGCTGAATTCTCCAAGGGTCTATTAGTTGCTGTTCATATAATGTTATTTTTAATTTCTTTAGTTGATTTACCTCTTTGTCCCTTGCTCTTGAGGTACTGTCCATTTTATTATCCATGCTGAAGTTGAAGTCTCCAGCTAGTATTAATTTTCCTTGCTTGAATTCCATTAGTATTTTAATTGTATCTATCAAATATTTTTTAGGGTTCTTATTAGGACAGTAGACATTGGCCAATGTATATTTTACCCCGTGTATAGTTCCTGTAATAAAAAGATATCGACCCTCCGGGTCTATTTTCCTTTGATCTATTAGAAAACGTACATTTTTCCCTATACCGATGGCTACTCCTTTGGCCCTTCTTATTGGCGAGTCTCCTTGATACCATGTTGGTATGTTTCTTGAATAAATTTTGGCACTTGAGTTTTGGGTTATATGCGTCTCCTGTAGGAAAATGATTTCTGCTTGACTTTTTTCTAGTTCTCGGAGGATGATGTTTCTCTTCCCTGGGGAATTTAGTCCTCGGACATTGTAAGAGATTATTTTTATGCTGTTTACGTTTTCCATTCTTGTGCCTTTTCTTCCCCGCCCGTCCTCCGGCCCTCCCCCCCACGCGGTCCCCCTAGGAGACCGGATGGAGGGGACACCCAGCGGACGCACGGGGTCTCCTCATCTCTTGTCTCAGAATAGGTGTGCCTATGTAACCACTCATGTGACTCAGACCTCTCCCTCCCCACCCTCCCTCCTCCCACCCTCCTCCTCCCTTTTTTCTGATATGGGTTTTTTACCCCCATATTCTCTAGAGCTGAGAGCGTTTTACTTTGCTTTGTGGGGCATGCTCTGCCCCCTCTGCTCTATTTATTGTGAGGCAGAGCTCTGTGAGACACCCTATTCCCCCCCTGCCTAAGCACTAATAGGGCGACCCCCTGTCCACTCCGTGATTCCCTGTCTCCCTCTCCCTGCGTTTTTGTTGTGTTTTACCAATCCTTTCACTTTCCTTATTTCCCATCCCATCAACCCCGGCCCCCCCCCCCCCTTTCCACTCTAAGGCCCCTTGCACCGTTGTGTGGTATTTTCTCAGATATTAATTTCCTCGAGAGTCCACATCTTGATGTCTGATCCTTGAATTTACTTGCCACTGTAGGTCATCTCTTGCCGTTATTCGCTCCTGACTATTTGTGTATTTTTCCAGTTCCGGAGAGGGGATTTCTAGTTTGTTGCAAAAGTCCGGAATCTCCTCCACATGTCTTAGCCTCGCACTTATTCCGTTTTTCCTTGCTATTAGACATGCTGGAAAACCCCAGTTGTATTGAATTTCTTGCTCCCGGAGGATTTCTAATAATGGCTTTAGTATCCGTCGTCTTTTCAGCGTTTCTTGAGATAAGTCTTGAAATATTTGTAATTTACCTCCCGCAAACTCTATTTGTGTTTTCCTCTTTAGGTTTATCCAGATCTGTTTTTTTTTCTTCCCATTTTTCAAAGCGTACGAATACATCTCTAGGTGTTTCCCTTGCGAACCTTTGAGGTTTTTTTACTCGAAAGACACTTTCTATTCCTATTGTGTTAGTTGTTTCCTTTCCCAAGATTTGGTTGAAGAGATTGTTCATTTTTTCTATTAGATTTTCTGCTTGTTCTGTTTCCGGTAACCCACGTATTCTCAAGTTTTTCTTTTTATCTCTATTTTCTTGCTCTTCTATTTTATATGATTGTTCCTGTTGTTCCCGTTTTAATTTCTTTATTTCGTCTTCTAGTTCCTTTATGTTTTTTTGATGTAGGTCAACTTTGATCTCTACTTCTTCCACTCTGTTTAGCATATATCCCATATCTTTATGGAGTGTTGACATCTCTGCTTTTAGGGAATTCTCTAGTGCCGCGAACATTTTTTCCATATCCTGTTTTGTTGGCAACTGTGGCCCTTGTTGTCCTTCCTCCTTTCCTCTGTCTTCCTCTCCCATTTCTGGCTCCATTCTGGGTTCTGAGAGGTGGCTGGTTTCTGTTTGTACTTTATACTGGCCTTTTTTATCCTTGTTGTCCTTCTCTTTTGTATCTATTTGTCTGCCCTTTGAACCCACTTGTTTCTCTCCTTCTCCGATTCCTTGCTGTATATACCTGTTCATAGGGCCTGGACTTGGGCCTAGGCTGGTCCTAGGTGATTTCGGTATTGCTCCCGCACTTCTTGTTGTTTTCCCCTTCATGTTTGTTTCTATGGCTGGATTTATAAGATCTTCAAAGCTGCCTTCCAGAATACCCCTTGATTGGGGTCTCTTAATGATGAAAAAATCTCCCAGCCTTTTTAAATTGACTTATTTTTACTAATATTTCTTTTATTCCGTTCTCATACCCGGCTTCCTCCCCACAATCCAATAATAGAAATAATTAATGAGCTATGAGTAGTCCCCGTTTTCCAGAAGTTATGTTACTACCTTAAGTACATTAAGCATTCCTTGGTGCTGTTCAATTGTTTAAGCGTTCTTAAGCTGGAAAAAAAAAAAAAAAAAAAAAAAAAGCGCTCAAAAACGCTATTGCAAAAATGCTGAAAAAAGCTGGAAAAAGTTAAAAAAAAAAAAAAAAAAAAAAGGTCACTGCAAAGACACCGGCGTCTTCACAGCGCTTTTCCAGCAGCCCGTGTGCATGGGGGCCCAGGTGCTCAGCAAAATAATTCAAATGTTTTAGCGATATAATGCATTCTAATTCAAGTATTCAGCAAGATGATTTATATATTCAGCAGTATCGTTCCAGTATAAGCTTATATGTTCCGCATTTTTGTTACTATGAAATTTCTTCTTATTCTATAGTTTGTACTATCAAGCCTATAATTAGTACCATTTGCAAAAAAAATAAATAAATAAATAAATAAAAATTCCCAAGAAAGGGAGATACTGCAGCAGCAGCAGCAGCAGGCAGGTGGGGGCTGGGAGACAACTCTTCCGTTGGCTTGTCTTTCTTTCACCTTCTCCTTCTCTTCTCCCCTGTTCCCCCCCCCCCTGTTTTTATTGTTTTTCTTAGCTCACTTGATTCTACTTTTTCAGCTCTTTCGCCTTTTCCCCTGCTTGTTCACTTCAAGACAATTGCAATAGAAAAGAGCCAAAAGAGGAGGAAAAAAAAAAAAAAAAAACGCTCAAAAACGCTCAAAGACGCTATTGCAAAAACGCTGAAAAAAGTTAAAAAAAAAAGTCACTGCAAAGACACTGGCGTTTTCACAACGTTCTCCCAACAGCCCATGTGCATGAGGGCCCAGGTGCTCATAAAAATAATTCAAATGTTTTAGCGGTATAATGCAATCTAATTCAAGTATTCAGCAAGATGATTTATATATTCAGCAGTATAGTTCCAGTATGAGCTTATATGTTCCACATTTTGTTACTATGAAATTTCTTCTTATTCTATAGTTTATACTATCGAGCCTATAGTTAATACCATTTGCAAAAAACAAAAACAAAAAAAGACCAAAAAAAAAAAAAAAAGGTCACAAGAAAGGGAGCTACTGCAGCAGCAGCAGCAGCAAGCAGGTGGGGGCTGGGAGACAACTCTTCCGTTGGCTTGTCTCTCATTCACCTTCTCCTTCTCCCCTGTTCCCCCTCCTGTTTTTATTGTTTTTCTTAGCTCACTTGATTCTACTTTTTCAGCTCTTTCGCCTTCATTTACTTTCATTTACTTTCGCTTTTTATTCCATTTTATTTCGTTTTATTTCAATATGTTCTTTCCCTTTCCCTTTCTTTTGTTCTATTACTTTTCCTTTGCCTTTTCACTTCAAGACAATTGCAATAGAAAAAAAGCCAAAAAAAAAAAAAAAAAATACGGTACTTATCTTTTAGTTGTTGTTGAAGTTGGGACAAAAAGGGACGCTCAGTACAGCTTGTTGCAGTCAGACGCAGGTACAAACTTCCTCTGGCTTACACCACAAGACAGCTCAGTGAGTGATGAGCAGGGGGGGCGGGGAGGGAAGCTACCTACACCTTCTCATCAGGCCGATCATTCCTCTCAGCTGCAGGGAGAGGGTTCTCAGGATCCTCACGCCGTGCACAGAGCCATTACCAGGCTCCTCCCTCCCCAGATGAGGGGCCATGATATAACATGCGGAGCCAGTTCGTAAAACCCGTGCCGAACCTGAATCGCGAGAGCACCTCCCATAGGTAACCCCACTCGACGGAGTCAAAAGCCTTCTCCGCGTCGAGTGAGGCCACCACTCCTTTAGTCGCCTCATCCGCTCTATCTATGTGGGTATAAAGGCGTCTGATATTAATGTCAGTTCCCCTTCCGGGCATGAAGCCCGTTTGGTCCCTGTGGATGAGGGCAGTAATGACCAAATTAAGCCTGTTGGCCAACACTTTCGCCAGCACCTTTGCATCAACGTTTAGAAGGGATATGGGGCGATACGAGGAGCATAACGTGGGGTCCTTCCCCGGCTTAGGGATCACCACTATAATTGCTTCGCTCATTGTGTCCGAGAGTTTTTCAAGACGCCCCGACGCAGAGAAGAGGTCCTGTAATTTATCAACTAGTTCTGTTGCGTACTGTTTGTAAAACTCCACTGGGATGCCATCAGGACCCGGTGTTTTCCCTGACTGCATTGATTTAAGTGCCCGGAGTATTTCCAGAGACGTAATTGGGGCGTCGAGCTTGTCGCGGTATGTAGCTGTAAGGGTTGGGATGTCAATATCATCTAAGTATGCTCCTAGATCTTCTCTTCTATAGTCTGCCCTGGAGCTGTAGAGGGATTCATAGAATTCCGCAAAACAGCCATTTATCCCTTCCGGTGTATGGATCAGCTGTCCCGATAGGTCTTTAATACATGAGATACTCATCCCACCAACCTGTTCCCTGGAGAGCCAGGCCAGCAGACGGCCTGACCTCTCTCCCTGCTCAAAAATCCGCTGAGACTGAGCCAACATTTTCTTCTGGGTGAGAGAGGTACAAAGACGCACCACCTCCTTCGTCATGAGTTGTAGATGCGAATAGTGCACAGGGTCTCGAGTACGAACAAAAAGAGCCTCCGCACTGCCCGCATCCCACTCAGCCTTAATCAAATCTGCCCTACGCTCTCGTCGGACTCTGGCAATGATGGTCTGGTACTGCCCCCGTGTTGTGGCCTTAAAGGCGTCCCACACTACTGTGGGGTCTGCCGAGCCCACATTTACTGCCCAAAAGTCTAGGAGTTCCGTCCTAAATTGGGAATCTACTGCAGTGTCTGAGATCCAAAATCTGGAGAGCCTCCATACCCTTGCCACTGGGCCTAGGGAGGGATCCAAAGACAACAGCAAGGGTGCGTGATCGGAAATACCCCTAGGGAGAATTTGTATGTCTGTGACCCGTGGGAGTACCTGGCTCCCTGCAAAGACCAAGTCTATACGGGAAAAAGTTCTGTGAGAGGCCGAGTGGCATGTGTATGCCCTGGTCTGGGGGTGACGCCACCTCCAGACATCCGTCAAGCCATAGGTATCTGCCCACTCAGCCAACCCAGAGCAATGATGTCCCGCAGGAGTTAGCCTGTCAAAATCCGGGTCAGGGACCAGATTAAAATCACCAAGTATAACAGTATTGTCAGATGCAAAATCGGCTATCTTGCTAGTGATCTGGTTGAGCACCACCAAGGAAGCCGGGGGAGGCAAATACAAGCCCACAATGGTCCACGTTAAAGAATATATTTTGGCATGCATAATGACATACCGACCATCAGGGTCAAGGGCCAAATCCAAGAGCCGAAAGGGGAGTGACTTCAATACCAAAATAGTAACACCCCTAGAGAAAGAGGAGTGCGTGGAATGATAGTGGTGGCCCACCCAAGGTTTTTTAAGAGCCATAACCCTACGTCCTGTTAAGTGTGTTTCTTGGAGTATACATATATGCGGGTTATAAGGTTTAATAAATTGGAACACCAGGGAGCGCTTGACCGGGGAGTTTAGTCCCCTAGTGTTCCAGGAGATAATATTAAGGGAGGACATATCTGTCAAGAATATTAATAATATTAGGATCAATGGAGATCACGGCTCTTGGACTGGACCCCGGGACCCAAAACGGACACATCTGGAAACAATGCAATGCTGATGAGTTAAGTTTTTTTGGTATGAACATCAAACAAAAACAAATAAACCCAACTAAAAACAGATAAAGGATACCAGTATCCATAGTAAATGAAACAAGGCCCGTTAGGGGAACTTTCTTCACCCCAACCCCCCAAAACTGAGGCGGGTATCAATCCCAAACTTATTCAGCTCGCCGGCTGCAACGGGGGGTCCGTGGAAGAGGCAAGCCCACCCCCCGAGACTTCACACGCGGGGGGAAGCAGCAGTTCAGGCGGCCCTACACAAGTGAGATCTCCGCTTTGTAATGCAGCAGGCTGTGAGGACGTGGAAAGTCAGACATAAGGAAGTATCCGGTAATGCGACCTCACAGTAGTTTCGATCCATCTTATAGTAGAAGATACAGAACAAAGACTCCAACGCTCCTCGTGGAGTCAAACAGATGCAGTGGAACTTCTTTTCCAACAGTCTCCTGGCCAAGTTCTTTGGCAGGGGCATTAACTTAGCATTTCCCTGATAAGTATAACCAGTGCTCCCCCCACAGATCCGCACACTCCATGGATTGAACTGGGCATAACCTGTGTAACATAACAAAATCATCCATGTAGTAGTTCGTGTGATAACTCAGACCCAGATCTAAGCTGTGGAGAGGGACCAATGAAAAAAAGTCATGGAGCACATACCAGAAAGACCATTAGCGATTCTGTGGCAACGTGTCCAGCCAGGCAGAGGCCTCTCTCTGTGTAGTGAAGAAGCGAGTTGTCTCGCCGTCCTGAACTCTCAGGCGGGCAGGGAAGAGTACACTGTAACGGATGTTGCGTGATCGCAACGCCGCTTTAACCTGGTCAAAAGATTTCCTAAGCTTCTGGGTCTCGACCGAGTAGTCGGGGAAGATCATCATCCTGGTATTCTGGAATCTGAGGTCCCCCACAGATCTAGAGGCACGGAGAACTTCATCTCTGTCTCTGAAGTTAAGGAGACGGAGAATGAAGGTGCGGGGAGGGGACCCAGGAGGCCCCGGCCTCGGCGGGATGCGATGCGCCCTCTCAACCGCGTAGTAAGGTGACCATCGGGTATTGGGTAGGAGGTCACGCAGCAGACCCTCTATGAAGGAGGTGGGATTATTCCCCTCCGCCCCCTCCGGTAGACCAACAATGCGGAGATTATTGCGCCAATTCCTGTTCTCCGCGTCTTCGGCTCTATATTCAAGGGCCTTTACCTTGGTCTGAAGCGTACGGAGTGATGCTTCATGTTCCGCAATGGAGTCTTCGGTGGTACTCAGCCTTTGCTCTGTTTCAGTGACTCGCGACCTGATTTTGTCAATATCTTGGCGGATTAGACCCATGTCCAGCTGAACGGCTTCAATCTTTGTTGTTAACGTGGATTGACAAGTAGCAATAGCCGCCATGACGTCAGCCAGCCAGGGGGGCCGAGAGTCATCCGACTCCATAATGTTCGTCCGCGAGGCTCTGTGGGGACTGCACGTATTAAGAGTCTCCGGGGGGGGGGCAGGTGGGTGTCTGAGGTGAGTCCGACTGTGGCGGAAAGGTCAACCTCTTACCCCTTTGCTGTACTTTGCGCTGGAGTTCCTGCGCCTCATTCAGGTGCCTGGGGCCTATATCTGGATAGTGATCAGTAACTGGCCGTGGGAGCCCCCCTGCTGGGTCCGGGGTAGTCAGGTAAAAGGTATGGTGCAGCGTGTGGCCCAGCAACAACCCCCCCCTCACCTGGAACTGTATAGAGCAGGATCCATGCACCACAGGCTGACAGGGGGTCTCTGGTTCAGCCGCTCTCCTGCACAAGGAAAATGTCAGGGGTGGAAGTGCCCAGGGGTTCCCCCACTGTCCAGGCAGCTGTCCCCAGCCGTTTCAGGGACAGTTCCTCCAGGCCACGGGGTTCGGGCCCCCCCTGCGCCGGTCCGGCGGCTCCGGATGTCCAGGAAAGGCCGCGGTCTCGGCCTAGTAAAACGTGGGGGGGATCAGAGTCTTCAGGCCCCAAGCGCAGCTTAATAAAAGTCCAGGGTCATCTGTCCCGGCCCCATCCGAGGTCCCCAACAGCCGATGGTCCTCCCCAGCAGATCCGAGCGCCGAAAGGAGCTCCCGGTCCGCGGCGCGGCCCGCCAGGAAAGGCCGCGGCTTCGGCCTAGTCCTCCGAGGTAGGCCCGGAGCATCAGCCAATTCTCCTCTCCCCACAGCAGACAGGTCTTCCCCAGTTCCCCCTCGGTCAGCAGGGATAATAAAATAGGGTGGTTAGTGCCGATGGATCCGGATTAAAGTTACGGATCTGCGGAGCTCCTTTCAAAAGCCGCCGCTCACCACGCCATCTTGGCCACGCCCCCCGCAAATGAGGTTTAATGTGGAGAAATGTAAGGTAATGCACTTGGGGACTAAAAACATAAATGCAAACTCTTCACTGGGGGGAGAACCTCTGAGGGGAATCAAGGATGGAGAAAGATCTGGGGGTCCTAGTGGAAGACAGACTGAGCAACAGCATGCAATGTCAAGTTGCAGCTACCAAAGCTGGCAGAATATTAGCATGTATAAAAAAGTGGATATAAAACTATAATCCTGCCACTTTATAAAACTCTGGTCCGGCCACATCTGGGGTATTCCGTCCAACTCTGGTCAACAGTCCTCAGAAGGGATGTGCTGGAGCTGGAGAGAGTCCAAAGAAGGGCAACAAAATTAATAAGGGGATCGGAGGACCTCAATTACGAGGAGCGACTACAAGCACTAAATTTATTCTCGCTACTGAAGAGGCGCTAGAGAGGGGACATGATAGCAATCTACAAATATCTCAATGGGTTTTCCAACATAGGAAAAAACTATTCAGTCTCAGGGGAGAATAAGAGGACACGGGGCCACACGATGGGATTGGAGGAGAGGAGGTTTAACCTTAAGCTGCGTAGGGGTTTTTTTCAATGTCAGGGCAATAAGGATGTGGAACTCTCTTCCACAACTGGTGGTGTCAACGGATATTTTTTAAAAAACTCTTGGATGGTGCACATTAAAGAACACAATATACAGGTATATGGGAAATAATTATCAACACTTACACACATACACCTACACAGGTTGAACTGGATGGACTATTGTTTTATTCAACCTTATCTACTATGTAACTATGTAACAATGAGCATGTAGGTGGGGTGAAGCGTGGTGCGGCGGCAATAATTCACACAGCCAGTTGCAATAGAAAACTTAGAAAAGTAAGGCAGCAACAGTTCACAATAACATGGTGGGACAGCTACCCAGCCAGGCATATTTACAGTTTCCAATAACGTAAAGAAGTAGGTTCTAGCTGAACTGACAGCATCTGTTGAAGGGGGACAGAAAGCAGCCTGGCCGTCTCGTGCCCACTCAGGAGGGTTTCCAGAGAGATGCGACCCTACGCTTTCCCATTTCAACAGGAACCTTTCCCTAACGCTAGTACTGTTCCTAAAAGACAAGGTACCTTTCCCTACTCAACTCTTCCTCATATAAAGCGTGCCAAACAAAGGGGCCAGGGTCTTAAATAGGCTCTGCCACACCTAACATGGCCACCAGAGTTACATTGGCAGTCAGCTTCCAATCGGAAAGCTGCCCCAGTGACTCCAGAAACCATAGAGGAACCCTGTTTTATCATGACTTCCTCTCCCCCTGCATTACTGCTGCGGTTGAGCGCCACCTGCAGTGGAGACAGCAGACTACAACTGCATACAAAATAGGTTAAAAGACAGACAATAGGTTTAGGGGCCATCAGAGCTGGGTGAAATGGCAGAAAGGTCTTGCTACTTATACTGTGAATACTGCTTAGGAGCATTTTTGATTCAATTCAACATTCTACCATTTTACTCAGTCCTGATGAAGGAGGCCTGTGTGGCTCCCAAAATGCATTAGATGTCTTTTGACCTGCTTATAGTAATAGGTTGAACATCAAAGACTTTGAAGACCCAATGATTTTGTTATTTGGCACTCCCTTTGACCAATTACACATGGATTTCTGCTTTTCTTTTTTTTTTTTCAAATATATATTTTATTATTTTTTGAGAAAAAAGGGGCAAAGCCCAAAGAATACGAACAAAGAGAAGAAAAAAGGGGGGGGGGGGGGGTCGCAGCCTCCCAACATTATATCGTATTGATACATAGCATATTTCGAATATTGACATACAAGTTCCGTTTTATGTAACTAGAATCCATATATGTACCTTTAACCAGGTTACTACAGCTCAGAGTTATAATTACCATGACTGTATATAGCAATCCTCAATCTGAGTCGCCATTCGTATGTCATTGCCTAAACATGTAAGATTTAGGTACCTGCATTTAGGAGGCGGTGATCAGCAGGTGAAGTAAAGACATAAAAATATAAATAGTAAAGAAGAAAAGGAGAGGGTGGTCAAGGAAAGGTGGGGGTAGGGACAGAGGGGGGAGGGGAAAAATGGGTGGGGAGTAATGGGGGTAAACTAAGGTCATTGGTTCTGTGAGTTATCTTCTATCTGCTAGGTCTATTAATTTGAGGTCTCAAAGAGAGTTTTGCCTTCATCTGAGTATTTGAACATATTCCAGAGTAACCAGGTCTTTTGATATTTTGCTTGTCTATTTTGGGCTGTCATTATTAGATCTTCCATTGTGTTTATTTCTTCTACTTTCCTCAACCACATTGCTATGGTTGGTGGGGAATGCTGTTTCCACAATTTGGGTATACAGGACTTGGCTGCATTTGTTAGGTGTCGTAGGATGGATTTTTTATAGGTTTTAAGTGGCATGGAGGATACATGAAGTAGGAAAAATGCCGGGTCGTTGGGGATCTGAAAGTCAGTGAATTTCTGAGAAATGGAACGTACCGCAGTCCAGAAGTTTGTCAAGCCGGGGCATGACCAAAACACGTGTAGAAGCGTTCCCACTTCTTTCTGACAGCGCCAGCAATATTTAGATGCCTCAGGGAACATAATATGTAGGCGACTAGGTGTTAAATACCACCTCGTTAAGATTTTAAAATTCATCTCCTGTATTTTAGTACAAATGGAGGATTTCTGGGAAAGAACTATCATGTTTTGTTTCTGGACTGCTGTAAAAGTATGTTGAAGGTCTGTTTCCCACTTTGTGATGCATGGCAGGCAGGGTGGCTGTGTAGGTGTGTTAACCAGTGTGTACATTTTGGACAGTACTTGTGACAACGGTTCTGTGTCTGAGCATAGTTCCTCAAACTCTGTTAGGGGTCTAGTGTAAGATTTAGGATTCGGAATCGTCCATAGAAAGTGGTGGATTTGAGCTGCGTTCCAGAATGTTAGTGCGAACGGACCTACCGGGTCCATTAGTTCCTCAATGGAGGGCCATCTGTCCTGCCTCACAAATTGCAAGGCTCTGTCAAATCCAACACTCTTCAATGTCTGAAACCGTCCAGGACTTATCCCAGGAGGAAATTTAGGATTTCCCAAAATTGGGGTCAGAGGAGATTCCGTGGTCGTTAATGAAGCTTGCGAAGTAGCCTGAAGGCATTGCTTTATAGTGTTGCCTATGAAGGGGTGTGCTTTTAGCTCTAATGGAAGGGAGTCGTAGCACCACAGTGCAGACTGTAGAGGTATATTCGTTTGATGTTGCTCTAATTGAGCCCATAATTTAGTTTCTTTATGTCGATTCCAATCTATCATCCTGCCCAGGTGTACTGCGTAGTAATATCTCCGTATGTCTGGGAGTGCCACTCCACCGTAATGTTTGGGCAGGGATAGTTGCGATCTGGGGATGCGAGGTTTTTTATGCGCCCATACAAAGCGAGTGAAAAGAGTTTGCACTTGTTTAAAGTATGTGGGTGGTATTTTAATTGGTAGAGCTTGGAAGAGGTACAAGAATTTGGGTAATATGCACATTTTGATTAAGTTACACCTCCCAAACCAGGAGTGTAATCCCTTATTCCAATCCTCCAATATCAGTTTGGTTTTGGTTAATAGGGGGGGAAAATTGCTGTCATATAGTAATGTTGGGTCCGGCGGTACCTTCGTGCCCAGGTATGTTAAGGCAGAGGTGGTCCATCTAAACCGGAAATTTGATTGCAAATTTGTAAGGACATTAGGTGGTATGGATATACCCATCGCTTCCGATTTTGAAAAATTAATTTTTAGATTTGACAGCTTCCCGTATGTTTCAAATTCCTTTAGGAGGTTGGGTAAGGACACTACCGGGTTAGTTAGTGAAAAAAGTAGGTCATCTGCATATGCTGATATTTTATGTTGCATGGGGCCGTTTGATATTCCGTGTATATCAGGGTTCAACCTGACTTTGGAGAGAAAAGGCTCGAGAGAGAGGGCAAATAGGAGAGGGGACAGGGGTCAGCCCTGTCTCGTCCCATTTGTGATTGGGAAGGGGTCTGACAATACCCCATTCGCTTTTACCTGCGCTGTGGGAGTGGAATAAATACCAGCTACTCGGTTGAGCATCACCTCCCCTAGGCCTATGTGTCTGAGTACCGCAGTCATAAATGGCCAACTGACACGGTCAAAGGCCTTTTCCGCGTCAGTATTGAGAAAGACACATGGGGTTTTCCTGGATCTAGTGATATGTAATAAATTTAGCACTTTTGTAGTGCTATCTCTAGCTTCTCTAGAAGGAATAAATCCAACTTGGTCTAAGTGGATAAGTTGTTGGAGGTGCTGCGCCAGCCGAGTAGCAAGAAACTTAGTGAATATCTTAAGGTCTAGGTTTAGCAAAGATATAGGTCTGTAACTCCCACATGCCGCCGGATCCTTCCCTTCTTTAGGAATTACTGAGATATGGGCCCCTAATGTTTCCCTAGCGAAAGCTGTACCTGTTCCAAGCTTGTTAAATAGCGTGGTCATGCGGGGTCCCAGTATTGGTAGGAGAGTTTTGTAATATTGTAATGTATAGCCGTCAGGGCCTGGGGCTTTGTCTGGTTTCATTGTTTTTATGGCGTCTTGTATTTCCGTCAGAGTTATAGGTAAGTCCAACTCGTCCCTGATCTCCTGGGCGAGAGTTGGCATTTGGGAGGATTTAATATAATCTTCTAATACAGTAGTGGGGGGAGTTTCCCGTGGTAGATTGTATAATTTTGCATAAAATTGTCTAAATTCCTCAGTTATATGTGTGGGCAGGGTTACTTTTTTGCCTCCCATCGCAATGATATGAGGGATATAGGTCACTGATTTGTGATTTCTAACTATGTTAGCTAGTAATTTCCCACACTTATCCCCTGACTCATATGTTTTTTTGTGACCACATTGTAGGGCCGCTTTTGCCCTGTAATGTAAAAGATCAGTGATTTTGCGACGAAGGGTGGACAGTTGGGTTTCCGATGATTGGGTGGGGGCGTGTTTGTGTTTTGCTTCCGTAGTGGTAAGCTCCTTTATTTCTCTCTCTCTTTATTCGGGCCCCATGAGAAATGAGGATCCCCCTCATAACTACCTTGTGGGCTTCCCATAATGTCCCCGGGTCACAGTCTGGGAGGTCATTTTCCTGGAAATAAAGGTTTAGTGCCTTAGTCACTTCTGTCAGAACTTCTGAGTTTTGTAAGAGGCTTTCGTTAAGCCTCCAGAATCGATGTCTGGGAGAGGAAGTGTCTGATAGGCGATAGCTCAGGAATATAGGTGCATGGTCTGACCAAGTCCTAATTCCAATCGAAGTCTGTTCTACTGCATGCAGTTGTGTGTGGGGGATCATAAAATAGTCAATTCTGGTGAATATTTGATGCATGTGGGAGTAGAATGTGAAGTCTTTTTCTCCTGAGTGCTGTAAGCGCCAAACGTCTATTAATTGTAGTTTGTACAGTGTTTTAGCTATACGTTTGAGTTGGTTTGGCGGGATCGATGTTTTGCCTGACGACGTGTCTGTTGAGGGGATCAGTGGAGTGTTGAAGTCCCCTCCTAGAATCAGTTGTCCTTCTTTGTAGTCATTTAGTCTCTCTAATGTCTCTCGTAGGAACGTGGCCTGTTGCTCATTAGGGGCATATATAGTTGCAAGCGTTACCTTGATAGTGCCAATTGTGCCCTTCAGGAAGATGTACCTTCCTGTCTGGTCTATTATGGAGCTCTGGTGTTGCCAGGGGATCTTACTTGAAATTAGAATGGAGACGCCTTTGGATTTGGAGTCTGGGTTCATGGAATGGTAGGCTACAGGGAAGTGTCTGTTTTGTAAGTATGGTAATTTATTAGTCTTAAAATGTGTCTCTTGGATGAAGGCTATATCGGTATGGTTTCTCTTTAAGTCATCTATTAGCATACGTCTCTTCTCTGGTATGTTAAGTCCTTTTACATTCAGGGACATCACCTTAATTTTACTGGCCGCCATATTGTAGGGAGGGGGGGTGGGGGGGAGGGGGAAAAGGGGGAAAGGGAAGAGTCAAAGGAAGGGTAAAGGGGGGGGGAGAGAAAAAGGGAAGAAAAAGCAGGAAATACAGAAAGAGAGTTAGTAAAGAATTGTGAGATACAGACAAGGCCTAGTGTCTTGTCTGCTACGTTCCCCTAAAACAGTGGGGATTTTATTTTGCATATAACTCTCAGGTGGCAGAGTTTTGCCCCCTAGGAGTCTATATGAACCTAATTGGGAGGGAGGAAGAACAAGGCTCATAAATAGAGTCTCCCGTCAGTCCCCCCACTCCAGCATATCTGATCAACATAACTATAGATAGTACTATGCGACTCTATAACCAACATAACAAATAAACTCTATAATGTGAACCGAACAGACAGTATGATCATCTCCTTACAATGTTACTAACTAAGAGATAAGGTAATGCCCTGTCTTTTCTTGTCTAGTGTATTGATCCATTTTTAGTTATCATGACTTAGTGGATCTTTACTATTATTAGGGCCAGGGATACATAACAACATAAGACAATAACCCCTTCTTTGCGTTACTATGTAGCATGTCTCTAAACGAGAACCTGCTTCTTTAGTCATAGTATTAGGGCTGCGGGGTAAGCACTTTGTCACTCCACTGTTTAGGAGTCAATTTGCGTCCCCATGGAGCCACTAAAATAAGGCTCTGCAGACCCCTTCTGAAACCAAGCCTGTGAAGGGTGAATGATCATAAATGACACATTTATATAACCCTATCAATGTTACTGCTGATCTTGTAATCTGTGCAGGTTATTGGACACTCTGTAGATATCTGTACAACAGATCTTGGGAGAAGGGTGTGACTGTTTTGTCCTTCTGCTCATCTATTCCTCAGGCTATTACAGCAGTTTCTTATTGCTGTGGCTTCTGTGTAGTGTCTCGTCTCCCCTTAAGTGCAGGGCTTCCGGCCCTTAAAGTGTGTTTCTGAAAAATAGTACCTGTAGGGGTGGGACTGAAAATTCCGTCTACTTGATGTAGCTGTCCTGAAGATCTGCTTCTTACAGCAAGAATCAGGTAAGTTCCAGACTCTTATGTTATTGAGGTGGGCAAGTAGCCATTGGTGTAGGTAAAGAACGATTACCGTATATACTCGAGTATAAGTCGAATTTTTCAGCACATTTTTTTGTGCTGAAAGTGCCCCCCTCGACTTATACTGGAGTCAAGCACTTTTCTGCAGCAAAAAATTTCATTTTCCGAACCGACTTTGGGGCCCCGTATCTCAGGGCCACTTGGTGCTAGGAACCCCAAATTTGGTGTGCAAACCCAGTGGAACTGGTCCCATAACATATCCAAAGATGGGGTTCCTAGCACTAAGTGGCCCCGAGATACGGGACCCCAAAATCAGTTCGGAAAATGTCATTCTCTGCTGCAGAAAAGTGCTTGACATTTTCTGAACCGAGTTTGGGGCCGCGTATCTCAGGGTCACTTGGTGCTAGGAACCCCAAATTTGGTGTGCAAACCCAGTAGAACTGGTACCACAACATATCCAAAGCTGGGGTTCCTAGGACCAAGTGGCCCCGAGATACAGGGCCCCAAAGCCGGTTCGGAAAATGTCATTCTCTGCTGCAGAAGTGCTTGACATTTTCTGAACCGATATTTGGGGCCCTGTATCTCGGGGACACTTGGTGCTAGAAACCCCATGGTGCTAGTTCCACTGGGTTTGCACACCAAATTTGGGGTTCCTAACACTAAGTGACCCCAAGATACGGGGCCCCAAAGTCGGTCAACTGTGTCCATCTGCAGCAATGTCATTTCGGGACCCTTTGGGTTCAGATACCCCAAATTTTGGCTGCAGCTAGGGGGCATCTAGGAACCCTTAACTACCGAGTTTGAAGTTCGGGGGACCTATGGCTGCAAATGGGCACAGTGAGGCTGCAAATGGGCATTGTTGACCCTCTTTTCCACTTACAGTAGCTGTGCATTTCTCACCCTCGTCTTATACTCGGGTCACTACGTTTTTCCCATTTTTTGTGGTAAATTAGGGCCTCGACTTATACTCGGAACGACTTATACTCGAGTATATACGGTAAACGTAATCAGTTAGCAACATTAAAACTTGTGCATCAGTTCTCTGATCTTGAAAATAATGCGGCATTACAGAAGCTCAAGACTCACGTGCATCCTCCTGTGAAGGTGCTCCAGGCCGGCGGCGGTTTCTTTGTGGTCTTGGTGGCAGACTATTTCCCATTCTCTGCATGGGCGGTCTCGGGAGAGGGCCCAGCCAGGTCGGGACATCTATTGGCTCTGCTCCGAGAAAAGTAAAAAGAGCTGGCAGGGCGTCTGGCTTGCGTAAGGTGAAGGATCCTTGGTCTCGTCTAAATGTAACAGACAAGGGGTAACCCCAGCGATATGTGGCTCCTTTCCGTCTAGCCAGGTCAAGAAGTGGCTTTAGAATCGCACGTCGCTGTAGGGTTGCACGAGAAAGGTCTGGAAGGATCTTGATCGTGGCGCCATCTAATTCCGGGTCGTCTGCTTCCCAGGCCTTGCGCAGGATTTGCTCCTTATGTATATAATGGTGGACTCTGCAAACGACGTCTCTAGGTCTCAGAGGGTCGGTGGGTTTAGGGCCCAAGGCGCGGTGGATTCTATCAATCACAATGCGGTCTGGCAAATCTATACCTGGCAGGCTACGAAAGATTGCCACTGCCGTGTCTGCTAGGTCTTCAGGCCCCGTGGCTTCTGGGAGTCCTCGGAGTCGCAGATTATTCCTGCGACTTCGGTCTTCCATTTCCTCTAATCGCAGTATCTGCTCTTGCAGTGCCTCTGCCTGTGTGTCCTGGGTCTCTTCTACTGCCGACATTCGGCGTTCCAATGCTGCTAGGGAGCTCTCCCCTGTTTCCAGTCTAGTGGTCAGCGCATTAACATCCGCCCTGACTGCCTTCATCTCCCTACGGTGGGTGGCTTCCACCGTAGCTATGAGGGCAGTAATGTCTGCTTTAGTGGGCAATGCCAATAGAATAGAGCGTAGCTCTGCATCTCCTCCTGACACTTGGGGAAAGGGTTGTGACAACTCACTGCAGCCAGCGCGGAGATCCGGAGGGAAGCCAGCGTATGTGTCTGTGATCAGTGTGTCTTCTAGCGGTGACTGGGAGCCTCGCGCCGTCTGTCTCTCCTGGTGCTCTCCACGCGGCGTCGCCATCTTGAGCTCCGGCGAGCCGAGGAGGGAGAGCTGGAATCGCCGTCTGAGTTCGCTAGATGAGGGCGGTTGTGGAGCGGATTTAGCTGCTCTACTGCTCTGTTTTACTGCTCTCTTTCTTGAGGAGTGCATAGCTCGGAATATCAGCTGGATTAGCTAGAGTGGGGGTGAAACGGCCGGGAGCTCAGACACCACACGTCCTCATTCAGCCATGTCCAGGCCACGCCCCCATTTCTGCTTTTCTAACGACAGCGCAGTGGCCGATCCTTAGGCCTCACATCCTTAGAGCTGACGAGAGCATTGAGTAATGCCAGGACTAATACTTCCTTCTCTGTACACTGCAAACAGTTGTTATTTCTTTAAAATAAGGCAAAGTGGCTTTTCTTCAGAATACACCAAACAAGAACAGTCTACACACTTCTTGTACAAAAACAAAGATTCGGCTCACCACCAGCATACACCTGTCCCACCACAGGATTTAAAGTTCCCGCTTGCTTCAGGGGTGCTGATAAGTCACAAGAGCCCAGCAGCATCTCAGTGGCCCCAACAGTCCACAGTCCTCTCTTAACTGTGTCCTGCTTGACTCGACACCTCATGGATACCTACTGGCTGCCTCCTGCCATTTTCAGCCTTCTCTAGTAGGTGGGTTAACTCTTTCAGGACCAAAGTACCCATAGTCAGGGTTGGAGGCTCTTTCTTACCCAAACTCTCTCCTAGCCTCTGAATTTCCATATGAGGACTTAACGATCCTGGGAAAACTGCAAATCAGTTACCGGATACCCTGCACGAGTCAGAATCCCTGAGTATCCACACTGCTTCTTGTCTTCTCCCTTAAAGGGACCACAACCCAAACAAAGGAGACACATACCTCCCATCCAGGACCCATTCCTGGCATCCTGTACAAAGGTTACATGATGGTACGAGGATACCTGGACTGGCAGGCATGACCTGACAACCCACACCCTACTCTGCATATGTACAGTCATGACCTCAAAATGTTATATAAACTGCTCTGTACAATGCTCAGAGCCCATATCTATGATCAGCTTTAATGTACTGACACCATCAAATATTTCAGAAAAAATGGCACACCAGGGAGGAGTCACTGGGATTAATTATATTTATTTCTGTGACTGTTCTCTCTTGTTTTCGTGTCACTGATAAGGAATGTGAGATCGGAACGGTCTGAGCTTTGAACAAATGTTGCTTCTACAACAGAGATGTGTTTTGCGGCCTTGAAAAAGTATTCATACCCCTTTTCACATTTTCCACATTTTTTTATGTTACAACCAAAAACGTAAATGTATTTTATTGGGATTTTATGTGATAGACCAACACAAAGTGGCAAATAATTGTGAAGTGGAAGGAAAATGATAAATGGTTTTCAAATTTTTTTACAAATAAATATGTGAAAAGTGTGGGGTACATTTGTATCCAGCCCCCCTGAGTGAATATTTTGTAGAACCGCCTTTCACTGCAATTACAGCTGCAAGTCTTTTTGGGGATGTCTCTACCAGCTTTGCACATCTAGAGAGGGACATTTTTGCCCATTCTTCTTTGCAAAATAGCTCAAGCTCTGTCAGATTGGATGGAGAGCGTCTGTGAAAACAATTTTCAAGTCTTGCCACAGATTCTCAATTGGATTTAGGTCTGGACTTTGACTGGGCCATTCTAACACATGAATATGCTTTGATCTAAACCATTCCATTGTAGCTCTGGCTGTATGTTTAGGGTCGTTGTCTTCTTGGAAGGTGAAACTCCGCCCCAGTCTCAAGTCTTTTGCAGACTCTAACAGGTTTTCTTCTAAGATTGCCCTGTATTTGGCTCCATCCATCATCCCATCAACTCTGACCAGCTTCCCTGTTCCTGCTGAAGAAAAGCATCCCCACACCATGATGCTGCCACCACCATGTTTCACAGTGGGGATGGTGTGTTCAGGGTGATGTGCAGTGTTAGTTTTCCGCCACATATAGCGTTTTGCTTTTAGGCCAAAAAGTTCAATCTTGGTCTCATCTGACCAGAGCACCTTCTTCCACATGTTTGCTGTGTCCCTCACATGGCTTCTAACAAACTGCAAACTGGACTTCTTATGTCTTTCTTTCAACAATGTCTTTCTTCTTGTCACTCTTCCATAAAGGTCAGATTTGTGGAGAGCACGACTAATAGTTGTCCTGTGGACAGATTCTCCCACCTGAGCTGTGGATCTCTGCAGCTCCTCCAGAGTTACCATGGGCCTCTTGGCTTATTCTCTGATGAATGTTCTCCTTGCCCGGCCGGTCAGTTTAGGTGGACGGCCATGTCTTGTAGGTTTGCAGTTGTGCCATACTCTTTCCATTTACGGATATGGATTGAACAGAGCTCCGTGAGATGTTCAAAGCTTGGGATATTTTTTTTATTACCTAACCCTGCTTTATACTTCTCCACAACTTTATCCCTGACCTGTCTGGTGTGTTCCTTGGCCTTCATGATGCTGTTTGTTCACTAAGGTTGTCTAACAAACCTCTGACGGATTCACAGAACAGCTGTATTTATAATGAGATTAAATTACACACAGGTGGACTCTATTTACTAATTAGGTGACTTCTGAAGGCAATTGGTTCCACTAGATTTTAGTTATGGGTTTCAGAGTAAAGGGGGCTGAATACAAATGCACGCCACACTTTTCACCTATTTATTTGTAAAAAAAATTGAAAACCATTTATCATTTTCCTTCCACTTCAAAATTATTTGCCACTTTGTGTTGGTCTATCAAATAAAATTCCAATAAAATACATTTACGTTTTTGGTTGTAACATGACAAAATGTGGAAAATTTCAAGGGGTATAAATACTTTTTCAAAGCACTGAATACTCTTTACAGTGTGCTGTTATGTATATATGTGTATATTTGTTGCCTACAAAATAGTTTGCCGCTGGTGAACCCCTACACTCTATCTACTATGTTGTAGGTTACATAGTCCTGGCCAGAGTGCTCATTGCCTCTATACCATTGTAGGTTTTAATTAAGCTCTTTATTAGAAAATGCCCAAAATATGACATATTTTCTGAAAGCAGAGACCCTGGAAAATAAAAAGGTGGTTGTTCCAATTTGTTACAAAATAAAAATATAAAAATATTTTTTTTTTAAGCACAATAACACAATATATTACCCTAAGTTCTGTATAATATAAAAGGTGAGTTCGGTAAAATGATACCCAACATGTCAAGCTTTAAATTTGTGATTGCCCTCAAAATGATGACAAAGTTTAGTACTGTATATCTTTTGCATAGGCAAATCTTTAAAAGCCTGTTTAGGTCATCACTGCAGAGTTAACCAAGAATAATGGTCCTGGAATTATTGCTCTCACTCTGGTGTGCACAGCAATATGTAATGTACATTGCAAGCAATGTTTTCGTACGCAGGCACCCCCAACAGTTATATTTACATTCATATGTGCGTGAAAATGGGGGGTGGACTAATTTGTGTGTGTGTGTGTGTGTGTGTTTGGGGGGGGGGGGGCTTAAATGTTTTTTTTTATGTTCTTCAGAAACTTTTATGTTTATTATTATTATTATTATTATTATTATTATTATTATTATTTAATATTATTATTATTATTATTATTTATTATTATTTATTTATTTTTTTAGTTTATTGGGGGGGGGGGGGAGTGTGATATAATATTTTAAGACGGTTTATCTTTAATAAGACATTGTGGGTTTTTTGAACCCCTGTTGTCTCATCTGCCCTTCATTGAAGCTAATGGAGCACAGATTATACATCATGAGCTTCTTCCCTGGCTACAAGGAAAGGCATTACCTAAAACCCCACATATTTCTGAGAGCAGGCACCCTGGAGAATAAAATGGCGGTATATACAATTCTTTAGGTCACAAGATAATAGCACAAAGATTCAGTATAAAAATACACTAATGTTAATTTTAGGGCACACAAGTGCAATATATTTCCCAAATATTAGGTAAGATATAAAAGATGTGGTTGTGCCGAGTAAATAGATGCATGGGTGGGAGATGCATTGGGGGTGCATGGAAACAATTTAGTGACTTCCACCTGACAGCCAACAATTGGCTTGTCAGATTTACACACAATCACAGATGCTGTGAAAAAGGCAGCAAAACGGACAACACAATAGGTTTTTTGTGTTTGCAGAAAGCCATATGTAACAGAAGAGATACATTAGCTTATGATCCTTTGTCCTGAGTAGGGATGAGCTTCGTGTTCAAGTCGAACCCATGTTCGACTCGAACATTGGCTGTTTGGTCGTTCGCCGAATTCCGAACCTTATGGGCTGTGCGCGCCAAATTCGCGTGGCGCGTCGCGGCCCATAATTCACTGCGGCATCGCAGTGCATTGCTGGCTGATGATTGGCCAAGCATGCACTATGACCCGCATGCTTGGCCAATCACAGCGCCGTCGGTAGAGAGAGCTGTAATTAGCCAAAGCCAGGGTGGCATTGGCCAATTATGGCTCAGGCGGTTTAGAACACGCCCCACACTATATAAGGCCGCCTGCAGGGCGGCCCTGTGTAGTGTGTGTTTCGGCGTTGAAAGAGAAATAAATAGACAGAGAGACAGTGTCATTTCATTTGAGTTAGATAGATTAGGCAGGACAATCAGTGAGTTAGCTGCACTTACAGTGTATTGTGTATATATATGCATCCCAGGTGTTGCATATATATATATACACTGTATTCAGTTTAGCTAGATCCGTTCCTGTTATCTTCCTACTGACAGGCAGGCTTGTCTTGTTACAGTATTTACAGCTACCTGAAGAAAATTACTGGTGTTCTTTTGATCCTATTAGTACCACAGTCAGGCAGCTAGACTATTTACAGTTAGTGCAGTGCGTCCTGCTCACAGTGTTCAGCTAAAGCTACAAGTTAGTGCAGTGCGTCCTGCTCACAGTGTTCAGCTAAAACTACAAGTTAGTGTAGTGAGACCTCTGCACAGTGTTCATCTAAAGCTACAAGTTAGTGCAGTGCGTCCTGCTCACAGTGTTCAGCTAAAACTACAAGTTAGTGTGGTGCGTCCTCCTCACAGTGTTCAGCTAAAACGACAAGTTAGTGTAGTGCGGCCTGCTCACAGTGTTCAGCTAAAACTACAAGTTAGTGTAGTGAGACCTCTGCACAGTGTTCATCTAAAGCTACAAGTTAGTGCAGTGCGTCCTGCTCACAGTGTTCAGCTAAAACTACAAGTTAGTGTAGTGATACCTCTGCACAGTGTTCATCTAAAGCTACAAGTTAGTGCAGTGCGTCCTGCTCACAGTGTTCAGCTAAAACTACAAGTTAGTGTAGTGATACCTCTGCACAGTGTTCAGCTAAAACTACAAGTTAGTGCAGTGCGTCCTGCTCACAGTGTTCATCTAAAGCTACAATTTAGTGCAGTGCGTCCTGCTCACAGTATTCAGCTAAAACTACAAGTTAGTGTGGTGCGTCCTCCTCACAGTGTTCAGCTAAAACTAAAAGTTAGTGTAGTGCGTCCTGCTCACAGTGTTCAGCTAAAACTACAAGTTAGTGTAGTGAGACCTCTGCACAGTGTTCAGCTAAAGCTACAAGTTAGTGCAGTGCGTCCTGCTCACAGTGTTCAGCTAAAACTACAAGTTAGTGTAGTGAGACCTCTGCACAGTGTTCATCTAAAGCTACAAGTTAGTGCAGTGCGTCCTGCTCACAGTGTTCAGCTAAAACTACAAGTTAGTGTAGTGAGACCTCTGCACAGTGTTCAGCTAAAACTACAAGTTAGTGTAGTGCGCCCTGCTCACAGTGTTCAGCTAAAACTACAAGTTAGTGCAGTGCGTCCTGCTCACAGTGTTCAGCTAAAACTACAAGTTAGTGTAGTGAGACCTCTGCATAGTGTTCAGCTAAAACTACAAGTTAGTGTAGTGAGACCTCTGCATAGTGTTCAGCTAAAACTACAAGTTAGTGCAGTGCGTCCTGCTCACAGTGTTCATCTAAAGCTACAATTTAGTGCAGTGCGTCCTGCTCACAGTATTCAGCTAAAACTACAAGTTAGTGTGGTGCGTCCTCCTCACAGTGTTCAGCTAAAACTAAAAGTTAGTGTAGTGCGTCCTGCTCACAGTGTTCAGCTAAAACTACAAGTTAGTGTAGTGAGACCTCTGCACAGTGTTCATCTAAAGCTACAAGTTAGTGCAGTGCGTCCTGCACACAGTGTTCAGCTAAAACTACAAGTTAGTGTAGTGAGACCTCTGCACAGTGTTCATCTAAAGCTACAAGTTAGTGCAGTGCGTCCTGCTCACAGTGTTCAGCTAAAACTACAAGTTAGTGTAGTGAGACCTCTGCACAGTGTTCATCTAAAGCTACAAGTTAGTGCAGTGCGTCCTGCTCACAGTGTTCAGCTAAAACTACAAGTTAGTGTAGTGAGACCTCTGCACAGTGTTCAGCTAAAACTACAAGTTAGTGTAATGCATCCTGCTCACAGTGTTCAGCTAAAACTACAAGTTAGTGTAGTGCGTCCTGCTCACAGTGTTCAGCTAAAACTACAAGTTAGTGTAGTGAGACCTCTGCACAGTGTTCATCTAAAGCTACAAGTTAGTGCAGTGCGTCCTGCTCACAGTGTTCAGCTAAAACTACAAGTTAGTGTAGTGAGACCTCTGCACAGTGTTCAGCTAAAACTACAAGTTAGTGTAGTGCGTCCTGCTCACAGTGTTCAGCTAAAACTGCAAGTTAGTGTAGTGCGTCCTGCTCACAGTGTTCAGCTAAAACTAAAAGTTAGTCTGGTGAGACCTCTGCACAGTGTTCATCTAAAGCTACAAGTTAGTGCAGTGCGTCCTGCTCACAGTGTTCAGCTAAAACTACAAGTTAGTGTAGTGAGACCTCTGCACAGTGTTCAGCTAAAACTACAAGTTAGTGTAGTGCGCCCTGCTCACAGTGTTCAGCTAAAACTACAAGTTAGTGTGGTGCGTCCTCCTCACAGTGTTCAGCTAAACCTACAAGTTATTTTTTTGCGAGCTCTGCACAGTGTTCAGCTAAAGCTACCTGTAGAAGGTTGGTGGTGTTTTCCTGATCCTATCACTACCGCAGGCAGCTAAAAAAGCTACAAGTTAGTGTAGTGAGACCTCTGCACAGTGTTCAGCTAAAGCTACCTGTAGAAGGTTGGTGGTGTTCTCATACTACAGGCAGGCAGTTGATTTTGCTAGCTGCAGTATCAGTATATATATATATATATATATATATATATATATATATATATATATATATATATCCCAGCTTAGTGCAGCTACAGGCCATTAGTATGTCTGGAAGGCCAAGAAGGAGAGGCAGACAGTCACAAGCCAATAAGAGAGGGCAAGCAGGCTCTGTGTCTAGTGCTGGTCATGGAGACGGTGCATCCTCATCAGCACGTGGCCGTGGGACACGCTTGGCCTTTTTTTCAGCAGCTGGCCGTGTTGAGCCGCAACATGCGTAAGACTTGGTCGAGTGGATGACCAAGCCTTCCTCATCCTCCTCATCCTCTCTCACCCATGCTCAGGGTATTGTCTGGCAAAGCAGCGGCCTCTTCCCTCGGCTCAATGTCATCAGTGACTCCTTCCCTAGCCCCACCATGTCCTCCTGAGGAGTCCCTTGAACTGTTTGACCACAGTGTTGGGTACATGCTCCAGGAGGATGCCCAGCGTTTGGAAGGCTCTGATGATGATACTAAGCTCGATGAAGGCTCAACGTGGGTGCCTGATAGGAGAGAGGAGGAGGAGGATGCGGCACATCACCAACGAGGCAAGATGCCCTCCAGGGGCCAGCCTAAGGGCAGCACATTGACTGCATCACACCCCAAAGCTCCACATGTGCAAGGCGCTGCAGTCGTATTCAAAAATTTCTTTAGTGTGGGCCTTTTTTGAGACGAGTGCATCAGATCGCACCGCTGCTATTTGCAACATATGTCTCGCGTGGCCAAAACATCTCCCGCTTGGGTACCACATGCTTGACCAGACATATGTTGACCTGCCATGCAGTTCGTTGGCAAGCGTATCCAAAAGACCCACACCGACGTCAGATTGTACCAGGCAAATTTCCCTGCCCCAGCTGCTGCACCGCCGAAAGAAGTTTGCTCCCAGCCATCCACATGCCCAGCGGTTGAATGCTAGCTTGGCAAAATTGCTAGCACTTCAACTGCTGCCTTTTCAGTTGGTAGACTCTGCCCCCTTCCGTGAGTTTGTGGAATGCGCGGTTCCTCAGTGGCAGGTACCCAAATGCCACTTTATCTCACGGAAGGCAATTCCGGCTCTACCGGCATGTGGAAGGCAATGTCCATGCCTCGCTGGACAGAGCGGTCAGCGGTAAGGTGCATATTACCGCTGACTCATGGTCCAGCAGGCATGGACAGGGACGTTACCTAAGTTTCACGGCGCATTGGGTGACTCTGCTGGCAGCTGGGAAGGATGCAGGACAAGGTGCAGTAGTGTTGGAGGTTGTTCCGCCACCACGCCTCCAAAATGCCACTACTAATGATTGTGACACACCTCTCTCCTCTTCTTCTTCCTCCTGCTTTTTCCTCGGAACCAGCGGTGCTCCGTAGCCGTTCAAAGGGCTACGCAAGTACGCAGGCCAAAAGATGCCATGCGGTGCTTGAGCTGGTGTGCTCGGGGGACAGGAGCCACACTGGGGCAGAGGTTCTGTCAGCTCTGCAGGGGCAGGTTCAGAGGTGGTTGACGCCACGCCAACTTAAGGCAGGAATGGTGGTTTGCGAAAATGGCACCAACCTCCTCTCTGCCCTCCGACAGGGACAAATGACCCATGTGCCCTGTTTGGCTCATGTCCTTAACTTGGTGGTGCAGCGGTTCTTGGGCAGGTACCCGAGCTTACAGGATGTCCTGAGGCAGGCCAGGAAAGTCTGTGTGCATTCCCGCCGGTCATATAATGCCAGTGCTCGGCTGGCGGACCTCCCAAAGGAGTTTAACCCGCCCAAGAACCGCCTAATCTGTGACATGCCCACCAGGTGGAGCTCAATGTTGGCCATGCTGCAGCAGCTGCACACGCAGCAGAGGGCCATCAATGAGTACCTGTGCGACTATGGCACCAGGACAGGGTCAGGGGAGCTTGGTTTTTTTTCCCCACGCCAGTGGGCCATGATCAGGGATGCATGCACTGTCCTGTCACCATTTGAGGAGGCCACGAGGATTGTGAGCAGTGACAGTGCATGCATCAGTGACACTGTCCCTCTTGTCCACCTGTTGGAGCACAAGCTGTGTGGAATAATGGACAGGGCACTTGATGCAGATCAGAGGCAGGAAGAGGAGGACTTCCTTAGCTCTCAAGGCCCCCTTTATCCAGACAGTGTTCCTGCGTGCCTGCCGATCACACAGGAAGAGGAGGAGGAGGAGGAGGAGGAGGAAGACTGTGTCAGTATGGAGGTGGAGCCTGGCACTCAGCATCAGCAGCAGTCTTTAAGGGATCAGTCCCAAGAAACACATGGACTTGTACGTGGCTGCGAGGAGGTGGCCATATCCCCCTTAGTGACCCAGAGGACTCCGGACCGAATGCCTCAGCAAATCTACACTGCATGGCCTCCCTGATCCTGCAAAGCCTGCGTAAGGAACCTCGTATTCGTGGTATCAAGGAGAAGGACCAATACTGGCTGGCAACCCTCCTTGATCCACGTTACAAGGGTAAGGTTGCGGACCTTATCTTGCCATCGCAGAGGGAGTAGAGGATGAAACATCTTCGGGAGGCCTTGCAGAAAGGTCTGTGCAACGCGTTCCCAGAGACTGGGAGGTTACAAACTCCTGTTTCTGGACAACGTGTTGCTGAGGCTTCGGTCAGTCAAAGAAGGAGCGGTGGAGAAGGTGGCCGTCTGACTGATGCGTTCAGACAATTTTTTTGTCCGCAGCCCCAAGGTATGATCGGTTCCAGCAACCATCGCCAGCGTCTGTTTTACATGGTGCAGGAATACCTAGGGGCAAGATCTGACTTGGACACCTTTCCCACCGAAAATCCTTTGGGTTACTGGGTCTTGAGGATGGATCACTGGCCAGAGCTTGCACAGTATGCAATTGAGCTACTGGTCTGTCCTGCATCCAGCGTTCTTTCGGAACACACATTCAGTGCTGCTGGAGGCTTTGTAACCGATCACAGGGTGTGTCTGTCCACCGACTCGGTCGATCGACTGACCTTCATAAAAATGAATCAGTCTTGGATCACCACCAGCTACCAAGCACCTGATGCTGATGTAACCGAATAATTTTTTTTGAAATCTCAGATCCCTTCAAAGACTGCCTATGCTGATGCTGAGTGACTATCCCTGAGTAATTATCCTCTTCCTCCTCAATGATCACGCTGATAGCTTGTAAGAACATTTTTGGTTCTGGGCGCCACCACCAGTGCCTAAGGCCCAATTTTTCAGTCCCTGTTTAACAGGAGCGTGTAATTACAATTTTTGATGCAATACTTTGCAGCAGGGCTCGTTTCTGCGTTCCAACTAGAGTATCTGTGAGGGGTTGCAGTGTTGTGGCACCAGCACCAGTGCCTAAGACCCAATTTTTCAGCCCCTGTTTAACAGGGGTGTGTAATTACAATTTTTGATGCAATACTTTGCAGCAGGGCTCGTTTCTGCGTTACAACTAGAGTATCTGTGAGGGGTTGCAGTGTTGTGGCACCAGCACCAGTGCCTAAGGCCCAATTTTTCAGCCCCTGTTTAACAGAGGCGTGTAATTACAATTTTTGATGCAATACTTTGCATCAGGGCTCGTTTCTGCGTTACAACTAGAGTATCTGTGAGGGGTTGCAGTGTTGTGGCACCAGCACCAGTGCCTAAGGCCCAATTTTTCAGCCCCTGTTTAACAGAGGCGTGTAATTACAATTTTTGATGCAATACTTTGCAGCAGGGCTCGTTTCTGCGTTCCAACTAGAGTATCTGTGAGGGGTTGCAGTGTTGTGGCACCAGCACCAGTGCCTAAGGCCCAATTTTTCAGCCCCTGTTTAACAGGGGCGTGTAATTACAATTTTTGATGCAATACTTTGCAGCAGAGCTCGTTCCTGCGTTCCAATTAGAGTGTCTTTGAAGACTTACAGTGTTGTGGCACCAGCACCACCACCACCACCAAAGGCCCAATTTTTCTGCCCTTGTTCAACAGGGGCATGTAATTACAATTCTTGATCAAATATTTCACAGCAGGGCCCATTTCTGCACCCACCAAGAGTGAGTGAGGACTTACAGTGTTGTGGCACCAGCACCACCACCACCACCAAAGGCCAAATTTTTCTGCCTTTGTTCAACAGGGGCATGTAATTACAATTCTTGATCTAATATTTTACAGCAGGGCCCATTTCTGCGCCCACCAAGAGCGACTGAGGACTTACAGTGTTGTGGCACCAGCACCACCACCAGCACCAAAGGCCCAATTTTTCTGCCCCTGGTCAACAGGGGCATGTAATTACAATTCTTGATCTAATATTTCACAGCAGGGCCCTGTGAAGGCTTACAGTGTTGTGGCCACAACAACACCTAAGGCCCAAATTTCTGCTGAGTATATAGGGCAGACTCCTACTTTCAAACATCTAACTTACAAACGACTCCTACTTGCAAACGGAAGGAGACAACAGGAAGTGAGATGAAATCTACCCCTAGGAAGGGAAATTCTCTCCTGTAAGAGTTATTATGGGAAAAACATTTCTCCTTTCCACTGATGCTTTTCAATCCTTGTTCCACAAAAAACACCAAATTTTCAAAAAACATTTGTCATTGGGACAAAAAGTGAGGTGAAATCTTCTGAAGAGGAGGACAGACAGCAAAACAAATGTCACAGGGGTGATAACCCTTCCCTATGTTTTCCAAAAAGCTTAAAAAAGATTTTTTGGATGGAGCTAAACACATTAAAAATGTACCCGTTCAAAATGACAAACAGATTCTACTTAACAACAAACCTACAGTCCCTGTCTTGTTTGCACCGCCTGTATACTGCTGTTCAGAGTATATAGGGCCTGGTGGCCCCACACCTTTCCTTATTTTATTTGGGTACGGGGTTCCCCTTAATATCCATACAAGACCCAAAGGGCCTGGTAATGGACTGGGAGGTACACATGCCGTTTGTCTCACTGATTTTCATCCATATTGCCAGGACCCGACATAACATTAAACCCGCAAGCAGTTTTAAATGGGATTTTTTCCTTTAAAAATGACATTTGGTGCAGGGACTGTTCTAAACACGGGAAACACGCGTCACTTTACAGGCATACTATAGACACCCCCCAGGTACGATATTTAAAGGAATATTTCACTTTCTTTTTTTACTTTAAGCATCATTAAAATCACTGCTCCCGAAAAAACAGACGTTTTTAAAAGTTTTTTTTGCATTGATACATGTCCCCTGGGGTAGGACCCGGGTCCCCAAACCCTTTTTAGGACAATACCATGCAAATTAGCCTTTAAAATGGGCACTTTTGATTTTGAACGTTCGAGTCCCATAGACGTCAATGGGGTTCTAACGTTCGTGAGAATTTCGGTCCGTTCGCAGGTTCTGGTGCGAACCAAACCGGGGGGTGTTCGGCTCATCCCTAATGTCGTATAACATCTGACAATTACATACAGATTCATATTGAATTTTATGTCCTACGTACCTGTATATTCTTTCTTGCTCTTCTAATGTTCTTAAAAATACCTTTGAAGAACTTATGTCATCAAAAAACATGAATAAAATCGAGTCTTATAAAGCACATAACATTATGAACATTGTATTTCCAGTTCCCGGACAAGCTGTGGGTGTCACAGTGAACAATTACCAGTCGGTAAATTCTCTGGTGGTGAACTGGACGGCACCAGCAGGAATCGTGTCCAATTATAATGTCACCATAACAGGAGATGTAAATAGGACATTGCAGAATAATTCTACACAAGTGACCTTCACTAACTTACTACCAGGAAGGAATTATTCCGTCACTGTACAGACATCAGTGGGAGCTGCAATAGTCCAATCACTACAGTGACAGAGGCCACATGTGAGTATTGTCCTCAAGGTTTTTTTAGCTATCCATGTATGTTGTGAGTGCAGGTCATGTGACAGGTATAAAAGAAGATGGTTAATAAATAAGGTTCAGAAGATTATGGTTTTTATTTTTCTGCCTCACAAATTGGCAGTATAGATGATTTGGGGTTTAAGCGTTATGTAGGTTGTAGAGGGATTTTCACAGCTAATATATGTACAGAAATTAGAAGTACAACATTGCTATGGAAGGAGCTCAGATTTACAGAGCTGTATAGTAAGGTGAAGCAAAGTGCACCTGTCTTCACTGTAAATATCCAACTATGTGCAGAGAAACTAGGAATATAGAGCTTTTTCTTACCAGGATTTGATGTTTGAAATGTATACATTTCCACTTCATCTTATGCCGCGTACACACGGGAAGACTTTTCGAACGGACTGGTCCGACGGACTTTCAACGGACTTTTGAAGGACTTCCGACGGGTTTTTGAACGAACGGACTTGCCTACACACGATCACACCAAAGTTCGACGGATTCGTACGTGATGACGTACGACCGGACTAAAATAAGGAAGTTTATAGCCAGTAGCCAATAGCTGCCCTAGCGACGGTTTTTGTTCGTCGGACTAGCATACAGACGAGCGGATTTCTCGATAGGAACTGGGTCCGACGGAGTTACAACGTAAAGATTTGAAGCATGTTCCAAATCTAAAGTCCAACAAACTTTCCACACAAAAAGTCTGATGAAGCCCACACACGGTCGAATTGTCCGCTGGATTCGGTCCGTCGGATCAGTCTGGTCGAAAAGTCTGCTCGTGTGTAAGCGGCATTATACTTTTTTAACAACAAGGTTGGTCTTTATTGAGAAGATATCACATAACAACATAACAATTTACTGTCATTGAGCTCTTATGTATCATCCAGGAACAAGCAAGGTAAAATACAGAAAAACAAATGAATAAAAAGAAAAATCAGAAGCCAGAGTAAGAAGAGTAAGCTGTACAGATCAGTATATTCAGCACTTCATATAACTTTCCAGGTGCACATGCTCTATAATGTTAAAGTAACACAGTATCCCCTGTCTGGGGGGGTGATCGGGCCAGCCCATGCCATCAGCGCAATACTTTGGGGAGGTGCCTTACTTGGTATGTGGGGTGGAAGCATTGGAATTGTTCAATGCAGGGTAACCATATCTGATCGAACTTCTGTGGGCAGCCTCTGTTAGTGTAGGTCATCTTATATAGGGGTAATACCGCGGCATTAAACTTTACTACCGGGTTCACTTGACTTCACCACACTTCACACTTTAGTAAATTTGGTATGGTGCATGATGATTCTGGTTGCTGTTCTGCCTGCTGTCTGCCCCCACCATGAGTCCAGCCATTGTCTACTCTAATTGTATCTTCCATTTTCTTTTCCTAGATCCGACTCATTTTAATTCAGACAAACACCACCACGTTATCTTGGGTAGAGCCAGTAAATATGACCAGGGTGATAAAGTCATATAATATAGCCTATTATTGGAATGCCTCTTCCCCAATCACTGTGACAAGTAACTATCAAAATGTCACCCTCCTGAGCCTGAAATCTGGGAGTAATTACACCATTACTGTGGTGACAGTCGGAGTCCGAGGGTATCTGAGTACACCTGTCAGTGGATCCGTGTTCACAAGTAAGTTCTTACTAATAATAATTAATATGTTACAGGTTTTATACAGCACCAACAGAACAAAAAAAGGGACACAGTACAGTTACAATACATTTCCATACAGGAAGGTTAGGAGGGCCCTGCACAAGAGTGCATTAGTAGGAGAAATTGATAGTTGTGTGATTTTGATGGATGAACAATTTGGGGTCAGAGACACAGGGGGAGGACCAAATATGAGCTTAGATTTGGAAATCTTTCGTTTGAGAAAGTGGTGTGTGACATCCATACGGACATGTAAATAAGGGACACATGAAGGGGTGAACTGAGGAGTAGAGAGATTTGGGTGTCATCAGAGAATAGAAAGGGTCAGAAGACAGAACCTTGGGGGAACCCTATGTGACATTGAAGGTTCACTGAGATAGGTAGAAGGATAACCAGGAAAAAGTTGCATCTCGGAGGCCAAGTTTGTGGAGAACCAGGTGGTCAACTGCCTCAAAATATTTTAGGAGTATGAGTACAGAGTAGTGGACTTTGGTTTTGGCGGTTATTAAGTCATTAATAGAATTTAGGAGGGCAGTTTCTGTGGACATTTGTGGGCCAAAGTCAAACTTAAAGGGTTCAATAAGGTTGTTGTCATTGGTCAGGTGGTACATCAGGCAGTAGTAGACTAGGTGTAGAGGTTTGGGGCAAACGGGAGCATGATGATGAGTTTCATGTTGTTCACAATGGTGGGGTTCAGTGTGGACTTTTTAAATATTATGGTGACCAGTGCATGTTTTATAGGGCTGGGGAAGATGCCAGTAGAGAGGTAAAGATTTAAGATGTGAGTTACATAGTGTAAAATAGAATAATATGTTTATATGTAATCACAGTTTACTATGCTTCAGTTATGAATTCACACAGTGAACGAGTGTATTCGCTGTGTTCATTTAGAAAAGGAAGGGGCTGGTAAATTAAATATTTGCTGGCCCTTTCCCTCGCTCTCCACCCTGAAACAACCCCCCTTCCCCCCGCAGGAGCCAGGGGAGGAGAGGAGAGGAGGGAAGCCAGGAGCACTGTGGGATCGGGGCCCAACACAGGGGGAAGCCCATGCAGTAGGGGAATCTGCACCACATATAGTAATTAGGGTGTGCCCGGGCACACCTGGTACAGCCCCTGCGCATGCCTATGATAGAGACATAACATACTGCAGAAGCATGAGGTCAGAGTCATAGTTTATTTATCTAATACACAACAATCAACAATACATATGTAATTGATGCCTACTGTATGCCACAAAGCCAATAATTCACATAATCTCATTATAGATAAAGCCTAGTCTCTGGCTACCAATCATTTATACATCCATCCAGTGGAGGAACCCAGGGAACCCCAGATGATAGTAGTCTAAAGCTGAGCATACAAACTGGAGTGCATAGCAGATACTGGTAACCCATAATGGGTACAGCTTCATCTCCTAGACATACCCAAATATTTGGGTTAGAACAGAAGCAAATATGAGTTCCCTTAATACTACATATTGAATCAATGCATATACACAGTGATTACCCCAATACATTGCAGTGCACATCGATTGATAAAGCAACAGCCCACACTAAGGATTAAGGTGGGAGACAGTCAAAGCCTCCCAGCTCATTAGGTCTTAACACATTCAAATCTAGTGGTAAATGAAAGTTGCTCACCATCTTTAGAAGAGGTGACAACTATAGTATATAAGGTCCCTTTTTCACATGTGCAGATCCTTTTTCAGACATCCGCCTGCTCAGCAGGGATCGATCCGTTGATCCCCGCTGAGCCGGCGGATGACATGTCCGTCTCTGCACACTGTGCAGAAATGGACCTGTCACATCTCCGCTCTCCTCTTTGGGGGGATCGGATGGAAACGGACCGCCTGTCCGCTTTCATCCGATCCGCCAGACGGATGGAAAATAGGGTTTCCATTCGTCTGGATTTTGCGGAGCGGATGGGGGCGGATCGAATGGCAGCGGACATGTCACCGATGACATCCGTCAATCCATAGACATGTATGGAGCGACCGTTCAGGTCCGCCTGAAAAAACTGACAGGCGGATCTGAATGGTCCGCACGTGTGAAAGGGCCCTAAGTGTGCAACCAGAGCAATCAAAAGCCCAACACCTGCAGACTGTATCCTCATAACACAACACAGGAAGCACCTCCATGGTTAACAGAGGACGGAATTAAAATTAGACTTGAGAAACTTAACATTAATAAATCACTGGGACCAGATAACTTGCATCCGAGGGCACTTAGGGAACTCAGTCAAGTGATTGCCAGACCGTTGTTCCTAATTTTTACAGATAGTCTACTGACTGGAATGGTACCAGCTGATTGGAGAAAAGCCAATGTAGCACCTACAGAGGCGGCTCTAGGCTTTGTGAGGCCTTAAGCAAATCTGAGACATGAGGCCCCATTCACATCCATAATTGGAAAAATAATTCAAGCAATAAAAATTAACTATATAAATTGCATATATTAAGAGTTTTAAATTCTATGAACTATGAATTCACAGTCTATAGAATTTTCTCTAACCAATTCTTCTTTAATTATAATATATATATATATATATATATATATATATATATATATATATATATATATATATATATATATATATATATATATATATATATATTATACGCATATTTCTCCATTTACATGAAGTTCAGGTTAATATCACCCAGCCAGCACAGTGTTCCCTCATATATCAGAATGTTATAAACAATGTATTTTGACACCCACAGCGGTTCGCAGAAGGCAGTGCGAAATGGGCAAATTAGGCAGCTGCGAGGCCCCTGTGGGGGCGAGGCCTAAGGCGACCGCCTAATTTGCCTAATTAAAGAGCCGCCTCTGAGCACCTATATTTAAAAAGGGCCCAAAATACATGCCTGGGAATTACAGACCAGTTAGCCTAACATCGATAGTATGAAAACTCTTGGAGGGGATGATAAGGGACTATATACAGGATTTTAGTAATACGAACGATATCATTAGCAGTAATCAGCATGGATTCATGAAGAATCGTTCTTGCCAAACCAATCTATTAACCTTCTATGAGGAGGTGAGTTGCCATCTAGATAAAGGAAGGCCTGTAGACGTGGTGTATCTGGATTTTGCAAAAGCATTTGACACAGTTCCCCATAAACGTTTACTGCACAAAATAAGGTCCGTTGGCATGGACCATAGGGTGAGTACATGGATTGAAAACTGGCTACAAGGGCGAGTTCAGAGGGTGGTGATAAATGGGGAGTACTCAGAATGGTCAGGGGTGGGTAGTGGGGTTCCCCAGGGTTCTGTGCTGGGACCAAACCTATTTAATTTGTTCATAAACGATCTGGAGGATGGGATAAACAGTTCAATCTCTGTATTTGCAGACGATACTAAGCTAAGCAGGGCAATAACTTCTCCGCAGGACGTGGAAACCTTTCAAAAAGACCTGAACAAATTAATGGGGTGGGCGACTACATGACAAATGAGGTTCAATGTAGAAAAATGTAAAATAATGCATTTGGGTGGCAAAAATATGAATGCAATCTATACACTGGGGGGAGAACCTCTGGGGGAATCTAGGATGGAAAAGGACCTGGGGGTCCTAGTAGATGATAGGCTCAGCAATGGCAGGCAATGCCAAGCTGCTGCTAACAAAGCAAACAGAATATTGGCATGCATTAACCACTTCAATACCCGCCCATAGTCATATGACGTCCACAGATGGGATCTCCCATCCTGGGTTGGCGTCATATGACGCCCTGGGATTCCCGGCCGCCTAGGGGGCGCGCGCGCGCCGCCGTGTTCCTCGGGACCCGGTGCGTGTGCCCGGCGGCCGCGATGTCCGCCGGGCACCCGCGATTGCCGGTTAACCGGACCGGCATGTGGATCTGTGTGTGTAAACACACAGATCCACAGCCTGTCAGCTCTGAGGAGAGCGATCTGTGTTCCCAGAATGGAGGAACACTGATCGGTCTCCTCCCCTTGTACGTCCCCTCCCCCTACAGTTAGTAATCACTCCCTAGGAAACATATTAACCCCTCCCCTCCCCCTAGTGATTAACCCCTTCACTGCCTGTCACATTTACACAGTAATCAATGCAATTTTATAGCATTGATCGCTGTATAAATGTGAATGGTCCCAAAAATGTGTCAAAAGTGTCCGATGTGTCCGCCATAATGTCGCAGTCATGAAAAAAAATCACGATCGGCGCTAAAAAAATAAATAAATTTTTTTTTTTAAAAACGCCATAAATCTATCCCGTATTTTGTAGACGCTATAACTTTTGCGCAAACCAATCAATATACGCTTATTGCGATTTTTTTTACCAAAAATATGTAGAAGAATACGTATCGGCCGAAACTGAGAAAAAAATTAGTTTTTAAAAAAAAAAATTGGGATATTTATTATAGCAAAAAGTAAAAAATATTGTGTTTTTTTCAAAATTGTCGCTCTTCTTTTGTTTATAGCGCAAAAAATAAAAACCGCAGATGCGATCAAATACCACCAAAAGAAAGCTCTATTTGTGGGGAAAAAAGGACGTCAATTTTTTTTGGGTACAACGTTGCACGACCGCGCAATTGACGTTTAAAGTGCGACAGTGCTGAAAACTAAAAATTGGCCTGGGAAGGAAGGGGGTGAAATTGCCCTGTATTGAACCGGTTAAAAGGGGGATCAACTCCAGAGATAAAACGAAAATTCTCCCGCTCTACAAGACTCTGGTCCGGCCGCACCTAGAGTATGCGGTCCAGTTCTGGGCACCAGTCCTCAGGAAGGATGTACTGGAAATGGAGCGAGTACAAAGAAGGGTAACAAAGCTAATAAAGGGTCTGGAGGATCTTAGTTATGAGGAAAGGTTGCGAGCACTTAACTTATTCTCTCTGGAGAAGAGACGCTTGAGAGGGGATATGATTTCAATTTACAAATACCGGACTGGTGACCCCACAATAGGGATAAAACTTTTTCGCAGAAGAGAGTTTACCAAGACTCGTGGCCACTCATTAAAATTAGAAGAAAAGAGGTTTAACCTTAAACTACGTAGAGGGTTCTTTACTGTAAGAGCGGCAAGGATGTGGAATTCCCTTCCACAGGCGGTGGTCTCAGCGGGGAGCATTGATAGCTTCAAGAAACTATTAGATAAGCACCTGAATGACCACAACATACAGGGATATACAATGCAATACTGACACATAATCACACACATAGGTTGGACTTGATGGACTTGTGTCTTTTTTCAACCTCATCTACTATGTAACTATGTAACTATATGACATTCATTAGCAATCATTAAATATAGGTTTGTCTACGCAACCCTTGCATGGAGGTTTAGCCCAGGAGCCTATCAATTAAATGTTGCGGTATCCACATTTTATGTTTCTAATTTAATCTAGGGATGGGTTATTGCCTGAATCCAAGTACAGAAAGTCCTGTTTCAAACCATGGCAGACACCACTATACAGCCACCTCCCCTTGCTGCCAAATGGAGAGTGTATTTGATGGTAAAAAAACAGACAGCAGTAACCTTCCACATGCACAACTGTAACAAAAATGTAGGAAGGCATTAATAGGTTGCAGCTTCTGCTGATCTGAGTTTCTAGGACTCTGCAGCTTGAGAGGTGTTAGGGCCTCTGCCTCCAAATTACCACACCAATGGTGGACAGGAACACAAAGCACTTTCACTCTGTGCTTTGTAAGAGGCACGCACACACCCATAGCAACCAACACCCAAAAGGAGGACATACTCTTAGGGGTAACCCCACACTGTGCCTCCCCACAGTATGGGTATAGTAGGAAGGAGAACTAAAAGAAAAAACTCCAACCAACCTACCTTGGAGCCATCTGCCAGATTCACAGCAGTGGTCATGGCGGAATCAGACTGCATGGTGTAGCCTTGCTGACCCAATAAAGTCTGCTGTAATACTACTGGGGAGATCCAGATCCGCTTACTGCTCCATCCATCCCCAACCAGCTTGTGCTCCCTCCCTGGTGTCTGTGGATGCTGGCACCAGGTTATACTCACAAACCCACCATATTGCTGTCCATTCAGGGGGACCTGTGGCATAGCGGGCTGCATTCTGTCCTGGCCTATGCACCATAGTTCACCTGGCTCAGCAGACATGCGTCTTATCTGAAAGTAGTCAAGGACTCCAGATTCCTCTGATCCAGCCCCACTGATCCCCAAGGGGGTTGAGTATCTACCTGCTTCAGCCATGCAGTTCTCCCTCCAAAAGATTTGGGGAAGCCAACGGCATTGATCCATCCATACCAATCAGTAGTCAGGGGCTCAGCCAGCCACTGAGTACTCAAAGCCTGACCAAATGTGAGTAAGGGAGGGCTCCACTAGAGCCTCGGTGCCCACAGGGATAGTTGCTTCTCCTCTGGTGGAGAAGGAACCCTGGGGAAATCTAAGAAGGTGATGGGGAGGGAAGGTCCTAGAAAAACCCCAGATATGCAACCCTTCCAAGGGTAAAAAGAAATAGGAGAGAATAAAGCACCACTACCTAAGTGTAACATTTATTAAAACATATTGGTAAAATGAAAAACAATAAATATGCACTCATGTATAAAGGACATTAAAAAGCGTATTAATAGGTCTCCAGGAGGTGGCAGCCTTCCAGGTGGTCAATGATGAGCAAGCATCTCTGCGTGAATGTAATGTAAGATGGCCAGTAGACACATGCCTAGTTTTTGTGATTTAGGTTTTTTTCTGCCTTCGCAATTACTTCCTGTAGTGACCAAGTAATCCCTGTGGGGGAAAAGGCAAGGTTTTTCCTCGCAGCCCTTGATAGCCAAAACCCTCTTGATGCTGTCATGCTACACAGACAGTGCAAGACTCCTTGTAGGAGACATCTAGTCAACAGTGATCAAATACGCAAAGCCCCAATTCTATACCCCAAAGCCACTGAATGGCTTAGTGACTAATCACCAATCCAGCATGTCTTTTTTTTTCTAAAATAGAAATGTTCTATATTGATCATAGGGCTCATCTAGCTCATAAATTCACCCTTTTGTACACTGCTGGACAAGGACATTATTTTAGGAGCGTGCTGCAAGTAGATATGTAGCTTTCAATTAACTATACAATTATCCCTGACTGGATACTTGTTTATAATAGTTCTAAGGGTCTGAATAACAATTTCCCCAAGCTATGGGGGGTTAAGTATTGGTTATTCCTTCCCTATATCCAAACTCATCCTAAGATAGGAAGCAAAGCCATACTATTTTATCTTAAGCAATCCAAATGATGGGAAAAAGTAGAGTAGCCTTTTGGTACTACTCACAGGACCCAGGTCAGTTGTTTGGATGTCTAAGAACACCATAGACAGTTGGCTCACATTCACCTTTTCGGTGCACACTGTACATCATTTTAAAAATAGAACCTCCCAGTGGTTTTGGTTATCTTCACAGGTCTTTGACCTCAGCATGGACAGAGAATAAGTGGTTTTGTCTCAACAGCTTGCCACCTGGTCCAATTGCCATACGGTGTTTTGACAGATTGATTGCCCTGCTGTCTTTTCAAGACTATGCCTTGTGGAATAGTTCCTGCAAGCAGTAGTTCCATCCTAATAGGTTCTTTCTATATTGTCCTCTTATGTGCTGCCCTGGAAGCTGAATTAGGAAAAGAGTTGGTTTCCTGGTAACTCCATTTCCATGAATTTTGCAGGACAGCAGGGATTCCTGTCCTATATTCTTCATTTTATTGAGTTATGTTATTCCATTAGTTGCCTTTGGTTCTTCCTTAACACTGAGGACACTAAGACCCCTTTCACACTGGGGCAGTTTTCAGGCGGTATTGCGCTAAATATACCGCCTGAAAACCGCCCCTAAACAGCCTCCGCTGTTTGTTCAGTGTGAAAGCCCGAGGGCTTTCACACTGAAGCGGTGCGGTGGCAGGACGGTAGAAAAAGTCCTGCAAACCGCTTCTTTGGAGCGGTGAAGGAGCGGTGTATTCACCGCTCCTTCACCGCTCCTGCCCATTGAAATCACTGGGACAGCGCGGCTATACCGCGGCAATACCGCGGCTATAGCCGCGCTGTACGAGGGATTTTAACCCTTTTCCGGCCGCCAGCGGGGGTTAAAACCGCACCACTAGCGGCCGAATACCGCTGCAAGAACGACGGTACAGCAGCGCTAAAAATAGCGCTGTTGTACCGCCGACGCCCCCACCGCCCCAGTGTGAAAGGGGCTTTAGTGACTGTACTCTTTTGATATGATTGTGGATGATGTTTTCCTGTTTTAGATTTAGGCCCCTTTCACACTGGGGCGGTGGGGGCGGTGGGGGCGTCGGCGGTACAACAGCGCTATTTTTAGCGCTGCTGTACCGTCATTCTTGCAGCGGTATTCGGCCGCTATCGGTGCGGTTTTAACCCCCCACTGGCGGCCGAAAAAGGGTTAAAAACCTCGTACAGCGCGGCTATAGCCGCGGTATTACCGCGGTATAGCCGCGCTGTCCCATTGATTTCAATGGGCAGGAGCGGTGAAGGAGCGGTGAATACACCGCTCCTTCACCGCTCCAAAGAAGCGGTTTGCAGGACTTTTTTCACCGTCCTGCCACCGCACCGCTTCAGTGTGAAAGCCCTCAGGCTTTCACACGGAACAAACAGCGGCGGCTGTTTAGGGGCGGTTTTCAGGCGGTATTTTTAGCGCAATACCGCCTGAAAACCGCCCCAGTGTGAAAGGGGTCTAACTCTTTCCTGTTTTTAGCCTCTCTCTCATGTGCTGTCCTGGAAGATTCATGGAAATTGAATATGAAAATAACTAACTTTTTTTTTTTTTTTATAGAATCCTGAGATGCATCCAGAGTCCCTGGTAAATCACCTGTGTAGGCAGGTGCCTGTAGTGACGTAGTAGTAGGATTATATGAATTAATTAAATTATTAGTATGATGCGAGTCATTTCCAGCAGCAGCCCGGGTCTTCCAGAGAGATGCACTTTATTGAAACTTCAGAATCAATCCAACGGAGGTATAGACAAGATGGATGACAGGATGTTCATGCAACATTCAGACAACTTCAGAGAACCCAGTTTCTCCTGTCACATTTTAGCCAAACCGGACCTTTACCCTTATACACCTTTGTTTCCCACAAGGACAAACAATTTGATTGTCAAGTCCTAATGATCTGCTTTTGTCCTTCTAAGTGACAGATAATGACCTCTTAGCCGTGGACAGCTATAGTCATCAAATGTCCTAATTTGCATTCTTGCATATTAACATTAACATAGCACAGAGTCATTATCTGTCCCCTTTGATATGTAGAGTAAACCTGGTTTGGGCAATCTCC
Source organism: Lithobates septentrionalis (assembly GCA_037952835.1). Taxonomy (NCBI): domain Eukaryota; kingdom Metazoa; phylum Chordata; class Amphibia; order Anura; family Ranidae; genus Lithobates; species Lithobates septentrionalis. Next base: position 898,448 of record JBBDGP010002073.1, on the reverse strand, counting down.
TCTCAGCAAGTCCCCTTTAAATGCCTAATTAGATAAACATAATGGGGGGGGGGGTTGGACTTTAAATGAAGCACAAGGTGTGTGCCTCCATTCCTGGTTCAGGTATGAGAAAAGGTGACTTTAAATTAGGCTATTGATTTGTGGAGGTGAGATAATTAGGAAAGTAGTGAGTGTACAGCTTATATAAAAGTGTAAATTTGCTGTTCCCTCAAAATAACAACACACAGCCATTAATGTCTAAACCACTGGCAACAAAAATGAGTACACCCCAAGTGAAAATGTCCAAATTGGGCCCAATTAGCCATTTTCCCTGCCCGGTGTCATGTGACTCGTTAGTGTTGCAAGGTCTCAGGTGTGAATGGGAAGCAGGTGTGTTAAATTTGCTGTCATCGCTCTCACTCTCTTATACTGGTCACTGGAAGTTCAACATGGTATTTCATGGCAGAGACCTCTCTGAGGATCTGAAAAAAAGAATTACTGCTCTACATAAAGATGGCCTAGGCTATACAAAGATTGCCAAGACCCTGAAACTGAGCTTCAGCACGATGGCCAAGACCATAAAGGGGTTTAACAGGACAGGTTCCATTCAGAACAGGCCTCGCCATGGTCGTCCAAAAAGGTTGAGAGCACATGCTTAGCATCATATCCAGAGGTTGTCTTTGGGAAATAGGAAGGGGTGGGGGGGGTCAGCCTGTCAGTGCTCAGACCATAAGCTGCACACTGCATCAAATTGGTCTGCATGGCTGTCGTCCCAGAAGGAAGCCTCTTCTAAAGATGATGCATAAGAAAGCCCGCAGACAGTTTGAAGACAAGCAAACTAAGGACATAGATTACTGGAAAAATGTCCTGTGGTCTGATTAAACCAAGATAAACTTATTTGGTTCAGATGGTGTCAAGCATGTGTGGTGGCAACCAGGTGAGGAGTACAAAGACAAGTGTGTCTTGCCTACAGTTAAGCAAGGTGATAGAAGTGTCATGGTCTGGGGCTCCATGAGTGCTGACGGCACTGGGGAGCTACAGTTCATTGAGGGAACCATGAATGCCAACGTGTACTGTGACATACTGAAGCAGAGCATGATCCTCTCCCTTCGGAGACTGGGCCACAGGGCAGGATTCCAACATAATAACGACCCCAAACACATCTTGAAGACATCCACTGCCTTTGCTAAAGAAGCTGAGGGTAAAGGTGAGGAACTGACCAAGCATGTCTCCAGACCTAAACCCTATTGAGCATCTGTGGGGCATCCTCAAACAAAAGGTGGAGGAGCCCAAGGTCTCTAACATCCACCAGCTCTGTGATATCATCATGGAGGAGTGGAAGAGGAATCCAGTGGCAACCTGTGAAGCTCTGGTGAACTCCATGCCCAAGAGGTTTAAGGCAGTGCTGGAAAATAATGGTGGCCACACAAAATATTGACATTTTGTGCCCAATTTGGACATTTTCACTTAGGGGTGTACTCACTTTTGTTGCCAGCGGTTTAGACATTAATGGCTGTGTGTTGAGTTATTTTGAGGGGACAGCAAATTTACACTGTTATACAAGCTGTACACTCACTACTTTACATTGTAGCAAAGTGTCATTTCTTCAGTGTTGTCACATGAAAAGATATAATAAAATATTTACAAAAATTTGAGGGGTGTACTCACTTTTGTGTGTGTATATGTATATATATGTATATGTATATACACACATAAAATATACTACAGTGCCTACAAGGGGTTAATGTTTCTGCTTGTATGTACACTTTTTTTGCTGGCTGGGCCCATTTCTTCATGTTGGTTGAGCCAGCTGGGTGCCAAATGTTACAATGTTTGTATGTTTCCTGTGTCCTCAGAGTGACCTTAGAGCCAGGGGTAAGTAACTAGGCTGTAAGGGTTAATGTTTTTCCCACCATTTTCAGCCAGGTTACCACCCCCTACAGGTCAACTAATTTAAAAAGGACTGCATCTAAACCCCTGGAGGTCAGCCTGGAGAATTTCTGCCAAAATGTAGCTGGATCCTCTGCTGGAGTGATCACCTAATCAGGGTTCCTGGAGAGGTTCTCGTGCCTGGGACCTTATGGACTTGTAGCTGCCTTACTGCCTTGTGGATTGCTGCCAGTCATGGACTCTTGCACTGCCTCTTGTAGATTATTGCCCTAATGGACTATTTCCTTAAAAATGATTGCTTTATGGACTTGATTTTTGTATAAGGTATGGACACTCTGTGGATTGTTAGAAGAACTCTGTATAGGATTTGTGTTTAAACTGCTTTTTGAGAACTGTACTGTATGCAGCAATGACCTCAGTAAAGAATCTTGAATGTTTACTTGCTTCGCCTGGTCTGAAGTCTCTTAAAGGGGTGCATACACAATGAATCAAAAGAACAGGGCTTGCAACACAAGGGGACAGAGCTAAAGTATAGAAAGATGCAGTACATGGGTCCAACACACAGAGTACTATCCAGAGGAAGTTAATGTGCTGTTGCTTAGGACTACATATTTTAATGCAGCCAATCAGCCAGGAGATGGTGACTGGCAGGGGTGACAGTTCCTCTGGTAGTGGAGGGGGTTAAGTGCTTGGCACTTCCATTAGCAGCCTGTTCCCCCAATTTTTAGGACTGGATCCACAGCATAGAGTGCCAAAGGACCTAGCCTGGAGTCCCGGAAAAGGGTGTGTAGAGGGGCTCCTGGAGAAGAGAGCAAGCATGGAGGTTTGAGAGAGGAGAGTGAGTGGTTCCTGTATCCTATAGCAGTGTTTCTCAACTCCAGTCCTCAAGGCGCCCCAACAGGTCATGTTTTCAGGATTTCCCTCAGATGAAACGGCTGTGGTAATTACGAAGGCAGTGAAACTGATCAAATCACCTGTGCAGAATAATGGAATGCCTGAAAACATGACCTGTTGGGGCACCTCGAGGACTGGAGCTGAGAAACACTGTCCTATAGCAACCATGGGATGTGTCACCGGGAGGGAGATGACATTAATTGCTGGATTGGTGGAGCCTGGGACAGGCTCAGTGGGACTGGTCTAAAAATGCTTTACAACTGGTAAGTGGTATCCTCTATGCAAAGGAGTACATAAAGTTATTGTCCCTTCCCTCCAATCTTTTTAGAGCTCTCTTCACTGAACTCTGCAGAGTGTAACTTCAGCTCTCCACCTGCTCTTTTCTGAACTCTCAGACAAGTTTATAATTTAGCACTTTGAACAGATGTAGAGAAGAGAAGGCTGCAGATAATTTGGTACAACATAAGTAGGTGGATTTTTTTTTATCTGTGTATCACCTGAGGCCAGTCACTTCACTGATTGGAAGAGTTTCAACCACTTTAAGTGTCATCAGTGTAACGGAGTCAGCACAGATAGCAAGAAGATAAAAGTGTCATTGCAGCTTGCTTCTAGGCCTGGGAAATCTTAATGTTGAATATCACATGACCTCAGCTCCCAGCATGAGGTTCAAGCATTAGGGAGTGCAGTTCAACTGATTCCCAAATCAGGTGCCTAACCAACCACCTAACACCACACACCTAACCAAAAACAGAAAAAAATATATTACTAGACTACTACTGACATTCAAAATGTTAATAAGCACAACAATATAGCAAAGAACGTGAGCTGAATGTACCTGGGTTTTGGTTCTTGGGGAATATGCCAAGCAGCTCAAAAGTACTGAATGTTATTATGAACTGCACTGAAGCCCAATTCCATTAACCAAAATGCCTATTGGCTGCCTTAAAGTGGATCTTCATCCTCCAGAGAATGTTGCCTAACAGATTCCTCCATTCACATTGATGGAATAAGAATATATGCTACAGCACTGGAGTCACTAATTTACATATTGTGAGAGCAAACCCAGTTGCTGTCAAAATAAACAAATCAGTGCTGCAGCTAATGGCGTACCTGAAAAGCAAACAATGGTTAACAATAAAACACAGTAACTGTACAGTAAAACAGTAGACTGGCATACCTGCAAAGCAAACAATGGTTAACAATAAAACACAGTAACAATAAAACATTACATTATAGCATAAAATACAGTAAAACCAGTACAAAGAACAAACCAACAGCCATTTTTGGCTTTTTTCTTTAAATTTTTAATGTGTTGTTTTTTTTTTTTTTAGTTTTTCTTTTTTTTTTTTTTTTTACACTTTTATTGTAACTATAAACGTTCCAGGTTAGGGTCTCTCAAAATGCGATAGCCATCTAACATCTTTCGAAACCCTGTGTGAAATTGTGCCCTAGACTGTGCTGCACCCTATACTAAAAAAAAAAAAATTACTCACCAACACCACCTGGTATCAAGAGATAGGGGTATATCTGTCTCTCCTCCCATCTATTGGCAACATAAAAATGAGATGAACTTGGATACTGGGCGCTCCGTTTATCTATGCCATGGGCTTATTGGAATACACCAGGATTCACAATGTGCACAGATCGCAAACCTTTGGCTTAAAAGTTTACACATTTGCCACCAGAAATAGGGAACCGTGCATACTGCAGTGCTTTACCTTTTCCCTAGTAAGCTGAGTCACAAGAGACAATATTTGAAGGAATGGGTAACCAAGCCCCTTCACTATAAAACTGTAGGATCCCATCAGCCATATTAGCAGTTTGGGCAGTTGACATCACATGACACCCTTCTGTAAAGTTTTTGTTTTGCATAGTTCTCAGAACACCATGTTAAGTTTTACAGATCATGAATTTGAAATATTTGCACATTTCCTTGGGCAGTTTCCCTGTCCAATTAAATAACAGAAATTATTTTTAAACCAACATGTTTAAAAATAGGTGAGGTAGATACAGTACATTCCGGAGGTGACGGCCACTGGGCAAAAAATACAATTATGAAAAATCCACCTCCTTTCTCAAAATGTACTTTCCCAAGAACTGCTCATTTAAGAATCAGAAGCAGACTCACTCATTTTCATGTTTTAAGGTTATAAAGATAGACTTCTTCCATCTGATTTTTAACAATTAATATATGGTAGATACAAATTAGAGGACACAAAATGTAAATGGTGGACCATTGCTAACCTTGCTTTGCCATGACAAATTTTTCTCAACTGGAGAGAACATCCCGATAGAGATATCAATTCCATCCCTCCATTAGAGGAGACTTTTGCAGTCAAGAAGGATAAACGGATATAAACAAGCTGGATATTTTTGGTGGACAACCTTTGGGAAAGATGCCTTGGAACTTCATCTGTCTTCTCTTCTTTGTTGGAATAATTGGTGGGACGGTAAGTTCAGATTGTCTGACGTGTGAGGAACACACATTGAAAAAATATGATATTGTAACATTAAATATTTATAAACTAATTTTTTTTTTTCAAAAACTCATGAATTGTGGTGAAGGTAAAACTATATATTGTGTAATAATGAAAGCAAAGGACAATGGGGGGTTTACAAAAACTGGAACACACAGAATATGGTGCAGCTGTGCATAGAAACCAATCGGGTTCCAGATTTTATTGTCAAAGCTTAATTGAACAAACTGGTTGGAAGCTGATTGGTTACCATGCACAGCTGCACCCGATTCTGCCTGCCGTTTTGGTAAATCTCCCCTATGTGTTTAATAACTATTTTAATATTTAAAAAGTTATATTTATTATTGATGTTGCTATTGTTATCCTTATTACAATTTAGCCTTGGTACAGACTACTGTAATCTAAAAGTCTGTTCCAGGTGATTTGCTGGTGACTTGATGCGACTTGAGTACTACTTTGATGAGACTTGATGCACTTTGAAGCAACTTTCAGGGGATGTCTGTGTAATCTTCCTGTAATGTCAGATACAAATCACATTAATTAGGATGAGTATCTGACTTAGGCCTGGTTCCAGGGCTGTCTTTAAGGCAAGGCAAAAGGGGCAGCTGCCCTGGGCCCTGTCATTGTTGTGGGGCCCAAAGCAGCTGCCTCATACTTGCCAACTATCCCAGTTTAAATTCCCTTGTCTCTTGAAATTTTATTCCCTTGCTGTGTCCTGATATCTCAGTGTCAAGTGCTACTACTAATGCTGCCCGGATCTGCCTTATTGTTGTGTACAGATGACTCACCTGTAAATAGCAGTGTCCGATATAGATATAGCGGCATAGATATGTAAATAAAGGTGGCATTCATATGTATATCATGCCCCCTGCAGTGAGGAGATGATGTGCTGTAACCTCTAGCAACCAATTAGTGAGTAGTATTACTGTACAGTAATCTCTAGCAACCAATCAACAAGCAGATATCATGTGCTGTAACAGCTTGCAACTAATCAGTGAGCAGTAATGTGTGCTGTAACCTCTAGCAATCAGTCAGTAAGCGGTAATGATACACTGTAACCTCTGGCAACCAATCGCAATCGCTGCCTGGTCTGATACACTAAACTGATTTTAAGTCTAGCTGCTATTTATTGTATATCTCAGAGCAGGTGGAGAGCGAAATTGTATGAGAGGGGGGGGGGGGGGGGGGCAAAAAAACTTTTGCCCAGGGTCCAATTAAAGATGGCCCTGCCTGGTTCACACTTATGCATGTTGCAGTTTGCATATTGCAGATGCATTTTGCGTTTTTCAATACATGCTTTTCATCAATTGATGTCTTTGGAACCAAAAACCAGAAAAAAGTCCCTGGCCCTTTCCATAAAATGCACAGATGTGAACTACATCCATAGAAAACCATGTTAAATGGACTGTAGTGTGTTTCTGCAAAACTTAAAATGCGCTAAAAAATGCATAGGTGTGAACCAGGCCTTAGAGGCAACTTCCATTAAAGTGTATGGGCACAAGTCAGATAGAAGTCGCCTTGAAGCAGTACAGGAACCTTTTCTAAAGTCGGAGCAACCTCAGTAGTGCTAATTGAGGCTGGATTCACACCTATGCATTTTTAGTGCTTTTTGCATTTTGCAGATTTGCACTACAGAATGTGTTCCATAGGAAACCATGTTAAATGGACTGTAGTGCAAACCTTCAAAATGCAAAAAGCACAAAAAATGAATAGGTGTGAATCCAGCCTCAGACAGCTCTAATTGACTAAGGCTCGATTCACACTAGCGCGTTTTTTGATGCATTTTGCATTTTGCAGAAATGCACGGGAATTTTTAAACATGGGTTCCTATGGAACATGTTCACATCAATGCTTTTTTGTATCTCTGCGTTTTTGGAAAGGGTCGGGGACTTTTTTTCATGCAAAATGCAGCGTTTTGCATGTAATGGATTTCAATGGACAAGCATCAAAAACGCAAGTGCACCGTTTTTGCAGCGTTTTTGCAGCGTTTTTGATGCATTTTTGCCGGGTTTTTTTTTTTTTTACATTTTTTTTTAGACTGTAAAAAAAAACTGTGACGTTTTAGGGGGCGTGGTCGACCCCGCCCCCTAAAACGTCACAGTCCCAGCATGCCCAGGGACTGTGACATCAAAAGGGGGCGGGGTCTCCGCCTATATAAGTCACAACGCAGCCCTCGGAGACCAGTCCAGCCGGAGAGAGCGTCGTGTCAACATCTGGGGGAAGAGAAGAGAAGAGAAGAGAAGAAGCCCAGCAGCTCAGAAGTCCGGACCTCTGCTGGCAAGAGAGCTACCTGAACACAGCAGAGGAGCCGGCCGAAGAACTGGAACACCGGGAGAAGAGAGCGGAGAAGAACCAACCGGACGCCGGGAGAAGATGAAGCGGAGGGACCCCCGAAGCCGGAAGAAGACCCCCGAAGCCGGAAGAAGACCCCCGAAGCCGGAGGAAGGTCCCCCCCCCCCCGGAGCTGTTTAATAAAATATTTTAAAAACCTGTGTAGTGTGTTTTATTACTTAAACTTTTTTCCTAGGTAAATGGGTAGGGGTACCATGTACCCCATACTCATTTACATAGGGTGGGGGGCCGGGATCTGGGGGCCCCCTTATTAAAGGGGGCTCCCAGATTCCGATAAGCCCCCGCCCGCAGACCCCGACAACCAACGGCCAGGGTTGTCGGGAAGAGGCCCTTGTCCTCATCAACATGGGGACAAGGTGCTTTGAGGTGGGGGGGGCCCGCAGGGCGCCCCCCTCCCCCAAAGCACCCACCCCCCCATGTTGAGGGCATGCGGCCTGGTACGGTTCAGGAGGGGGGGGGGGCGCTCGCTCGTCCCCACCCCCTTTCCTGACCGGCCAGGCTGCGTGCTCGGATCGGGGTCTGGTATGGATTTTAGGGGGGACCCCACGCCGTTTTTCGGCGTAGTGGGGTTCCCTTTATAATCAATACCAGACCTAAGGGCCTGGTATGCCCCGCGACGGGGCTCGCAAGGTGTCAATCTCGCCGATTAAAGCGGCAAGATTGACATCCTTTTCTGGTCCCGTCGCACCTGAGTCACGTTCAAAATGAACGGACTTGGCCGTGTGTGGGCAAGTCCGTTCATTCTGAAAGTCCGTCGGAAAGACGGGCGGACTTAGCCCGCCGGAAAGTCCCGGCGTGTGTGGGCAAGTCCGTCCGTTTTAAAGTCCGGCGCACCTGGCGGACAAAGTCCGTCGGAAAGTGTGCCGGACCAAGTAGGATAGAAAGTCCGACCGTGTGTACGCGGCATAAGGCTCCATTCACACTAGCGCGTTTTTTGATGCATTTTGCATTTTGCAGAAATGCACGGGAATTCTTTAACATGGGTTCCTATGGAACATGTTCACATCAATGCCTTTTTGTTTCTCTGCATTTTTGGAAAGGGTCAGGGACTTTTTTTCATGCAAAATGCAGCGTTTTGCATGTAATAGAATTCAATGGACAAGCATCAAAAACGCAAGTGCACCATTTTTGCAGCGTTTTTGATGCGTTTTTGGTGCGTTTTTGATGCGTTTTTGACGTTTTTTTTTTTTTTTAAGACTGTAAAAAAAAAATGTAAAAAAATAATTTAAAAAAAAAACGCAAAACGCAAATCGCGGCAAAATCGCGGCAAAATCGCGGCAAAAACGCGGCTCAAAAACGTGGCAAGCATGAAAAAAAACCTCCAAAAACGCTCAAAAGCAACATGCATAGGTGTGAATCGAGCCTTAGCCTAATGCTGGCCATACACTATACAGAAAATCGGCCGAACCCCTTTTCGAAAAACGAACGTTCGACCGTGACCGCAAACGATCGTGCCATCATATAATGACCGATAATCTGTTCAGTGGACATGAATAAATAATTTTGTGTTCGTTTTTTTACATATACCTAGTGCAGGCAGTTCGGACGGGAAACACATTAACCTTGCAATTTATCGTACGTTCGGCAGAAATTTTCCAAACATGCTGTTCGTTTTTTTTCCACAAAAACGTCACAAACGATTATCGATTTGTACCCACTAACTTGCGGAAAAACGAACGAAGTGTCCATACGAACGATTTTTCGGCCGATTTTTCGTATAGTGTATGGCCAGCATTAGGCTCGATTCACACCTATGTGTTGGGGTGAAATAATAGTGTGACCTAACACCAACAAAAATATAATACACAAATCCAATAAATAAAGTCCAAATTCCCAAAGTAGTAGGTATTCAGTATAAATGTGGATGCTGATCCAAATGAGCTATGATTGCTCTTACCAGAACTCCAAAGATATAAGCGGATGGCAAAAAACCCTTGCCAGGGCCTCTAGGGTATTGGACCAATCAGCACCGTCCGTGGTCAGATCAAAATCCCCTCAATGGATACAGGAGAAAAGCAAACACAAGAAAAACTGGCCATAGTGTAGTATGTTAAATGCTAGACATGGACATACGAACATACCAATCACCCTGGTGTGCACATAAAAACAACCAAAAAGAGGGGGGGAGGGAATTGAAAAACCCCACCACCGTGGCTGTAGATTGTGCTTACCGACTCACGGTGATAAACAGGCTCTTAATAGGTTAGGAGCTGACATATAGCTGGCAAGGAGCACCTTGATACGTCCTCATTAACCCGAAGTCCACATCATCAGTAAACCACCCAGAATATAAATAATAAACTCTCCATGGTGAAGTACGTTTAAAAACGAATTTAATAAATAAAGTATTGCACTTACAGGATAAAAGCACTTATATCGCATAAGTATATGTCGCCGGCCGGCATACAAGCATGGAAGCGAAGCTCGTCCTACTTCCTGGTCTCGTGGTAGCGTCGCTGCGTGCGTACCCACCCTGGCAAGGGTTTTTTGCCATCTGCTTATATCTTTGGAGTTCTGGTAAGAGCAATCATAGCTCATTTGGATCAGCATCCACATTTATACTGAATACCTACTACTTTGGGAATTTGGACTTTATTTATTGGATTTGTGTATTATATTTTTGTTGGTGTTAGGTCACACTATTATTTCACCCCAACACATACAACCTTTGTTTAGCGCAGTTTATTTAATTTTTTCTGTCTTGTTGGTGTTGTCGCACTGTTTACTGCTGCTTATTCTTTTGTGCTTCTAGCGCAGAATTTTTTGTTTTATATTCGATTCACACCTATGCATGTTGCTTTTGAGCGTTTTTGGAGGTTTTTTTTTCATGCTTGCCACGTTTTTGAGCCGCGTTTTTGCCACGATTTTGCCGCGATTTTGCCACGATTTGCGTTTTGCGGTTTTTTTTTTTTTGTTTTTTTTTTTACATTTTTTTTTACAGTCTTAAAAAAAAAAAAAAAAAAAAAAAAAAAAAAAACTGCAAAAACGCATCAAAAACACACCAAAAACGCATCAAAAACGCTGCAAAAACGGTGCACTTGCGTTTTTGATGCTTGTCCATTGAAATCCATTACATGCAAAACGCTGCATTTTGCATGAAAAAAAGTCCCCGACCCTTTCCAAAAATGCAGAGAAACAAAAAGGCATTGATGTGAACATGTTCCATAGGAACCCATGTTAAAAAATTCCCGTGCATTTCTGCAAAATGCAAAATGCATCAAAAAACGCACTAGTGTGAATGGAGCCTAAGGCTCCATTCACACCTATGCATGTTGCTTTTGAGCGTTTTTGGAGGGTTTTTTTTCATGCTTGTCACGTTTTTGAGCAGCGTTTTTGCCGCGATTTTGCCGCGATTTTGCCGCGATTTGCGTTTTGCGTTTTTTTTTTTTACAGTTTTTTTTTAGTCTTAAAAAAAAAAAAAAAAAAAAACGGCAAAAACGCATCAAAAACGCACCAAAAATGTATCAAAAACGCTGTCAAAACAGTGCACTTGCTTTTTTGATGCTTGTCCATTGAATTCTATTACATGCAAAACGCTGCATTTTGCATGAAAAAAAGTCCCTGACCCTTTCCAAAAATGCAGAGAAACAAAAAGGCATTGATGTGAACATGTTCCATAGGAACCCATGTTAAAAAATTCCCATGCATTTCTGCCAAATGCAAAATGCATCAAAAAACGCGCTAGTGTGAATGGAGCCTATCATGGGATTTTACATGTTATGTGACTAGGGGTCTCACAAGTTGGATCCCAAGATGAAGCCTAAGGTTGGGTTCACATATAAGCAAATTTGATGTGCGCTTTCCCGCATTCAATTCGCATGACATGCGAGTGTGACCGGCTCTCAATGGAGCCAGTTCACACAGGCCTGGGACGGCCACAGTTGCAGAAGGGGCCTGTGGGTCTGTGGGCCTGGTTCAGGTGCGAATTCAGGCAAAAATTCGGACCTGAATCGACCTTATTTTTCCTATTTTACAATGTTGTTATTTTAGAATGTGAAGTGAACTTGTCCTTTGGTCATGCAGGGTAGGGAGCATGTGAATTATCTAATACTTCCAGGTGTGGGAGCAGCTATCTGCCCCTCCACCTGCAATACTGTGCTAGGTTCTAGTCACTAGGCAGAGCAACACCATGCCTGAGAGGAACACAGGCTCACTTTAAGGCCCCATTCACGCCTAGCTTTTTGCAAATGCACTTTTTTGTGCATAGGGCAGCTCATTAATTTCAATGGGCTGCCCTATGCATGACAAAGCTGCAAATGTGTTCATGTAGCTTTTTTCCACATTGGATCTTGCGCATTTAGCTATGATTTTGGGGGGTTTTTGATAGCAAATGAAATTTAAAAAAAAATTCTCAATTTTTTTTACATACTGTCACCAGTGCAGTACAGCATTATCATATGGCAAGTGTGACGGTGATCAGGGACACTGACTGGTGACAGTATATATAATGCGGTAAATACCGTTATCCTGGCTGTGGATTATCACCAAAAATAGACACACACCTGGTAGTGATAAAGAAGTTAAATATATTAGCACGGTTTAAAGCATATAGAAACTTACAACACTGTTAAACCTTGCAACAAATAACTAATACATTAGAAAAGACATCCATCAATATTTAGCAACTGCAGGTATAGAAAGGGCAGTAATCTATATGCCCTTAACACAGGCGCTGAGAGGGAGGAGAGAAGACTTGTCAACTTCTCAGCTCCTTCTGGGCCACAAACACTTTTGAGTGGCAAACACACAATGAAAATAAAAGGGTTACCCAAGTACAGTAAGAACAGTTCTGTAATGTTGCAGGTCCTGAGGTGAAGAATACTAATGTCTTCTGCTAGCAAACGGTGGGGCCCTTGTTTTAAAAGAATAGGTTTAAACAAGCTTGCATGGAGCAGTAATCCTCTAGAATGTTCCATGTCCATGTACATTTAAAAGAGGCAAACTAGTAGAGATGGCAGCTCCAAACAAGCATCCCGTGACACTAAAAAGGAAAATTGGTGTCTGCATGCAGTGTCAGCATGGTGTCAAGAAGGATGTTGGGTTTGCACCCTCTCACCAGTCCTCTGTGCGATGACACAACAATAATCCCAGGTCGAGGTCCCATCGAGATGATTGGTAGCAAAACTCGCAAGGTGAAGAGGCAGCGGCTGACCCGATAGCTGGATGGATATCGCGATCCCTGAAATGGCGTAAGTCATCTTCGCTAAGCTGGGTGCTGCTTGGGTCACCGATCAGAGTTCCTGAGCTTAACGGTGGCGGAACGTGTGGGCGACACCGATCCTGGCTCCCCTCTATCTTCTTGCAGTGCTCTCCCAGTTGTCTCAGGAAAAACGTGTGTGTGTGTCTCTCTCTCTCTCTCTCTCTCTGGTGGAGTTCCACCACACAGTCTGGTCACCTCACCACACTCTCTCTCCTGGCAGTCTCTGGAAAGGCTTGGCTTTCTCTCCCTATAATAGGTCACGCACTCTCTGGTGTCAGTGTGGGTCTCTCCTTTAGCCTGATGCTGGTACCTCAGCCTGCTCTCCTCAGACAACTCTCCCTCCTTAAAAATAGATCACACACTCTCTGGTGTCAGTGTATGTCTCTCTCCCCTCTCAGCTCCAAATATCCCTCTCACAACGTTTTTCTCTCACTCTCCTCACATCTCTCCTTTTCCCGGGCTTCAGGATATCCCTCCTCCTCTGTTGGGACACACAGTCCCTGGTGTCAGCGTGTGTCTCTCTCCTCACTTTGGCACCTCAGTTCCTTCCCCTCACACACTCCTCCTCTCCTCACTGTTAAGTGTCACTGTGTCCCAGCAAAGGACTTTTTTAGCCTTGGTATCTCCCTCTCTTTTAAGCAATCTCCTCTCCTCTGTCTCCTGTCAGCACTCTCTCTTTCTTTTACCACAGTAATTCCTTCTCTTCCATCCCCTCAGCACTTCCTGAAACCCCCCTTTTCCCCCAGTGTGCTCTGTGTCTCTGAGTTTTCCGGAAGGACAAGTCAGCATCTCTTTGTCTCCATCTTGTGGCCAAAAGGAGAAATTGCATTACAACATGTCGTAACAGAGGGGGAATGGAGCGCTGACAGGTGCTGTTGGTAGGTAGATATAGGGCAGTAGCATGGGGGATAAGATATGTCCAGGGGGTAATAAACAGTTAAAAACAGTTAAAGATGGTTAAAGCTTCTATGATGAGCGGCAGCCGGCTTGTCAGAGTAGAAGGGACTCTGTGGTATGATAAAGCAAAAAGAAAAGCAGTGCTGCTCTAAGGGTAGTAAGTAGTTAAAAGATAACACTTTATTAGTACAAATTGTACACTCACATTTGTCTGATAAGAAATAGGCATAGGTAGGTTCTCCTGGGCAACACAGAGTCACATCACGAACCAGCTGGGCTGTGGCGGGGCCAGCCTCGGCCGCTTGCGGTGGAGTCCGTAGCTTCTGATGGCTTGGGGTTCCCTCAGACAGTGCGTCAGCAAGTTCCTAGGAAGTTCCTAGGAAGAAGTTCCTAGGAAGATGACGTCAGGTGGAGGAGAGCGGGGGGCGTGGCCGTAGCGCTCGCGTTCAAAGCATGCGTGCTCCTTCCTCAGGCATCAGCCATGTCTGAGGAAGAAGCACGCATGCTCCGAACGCGAGCGCTACGGCCACGCCCCCCGCTCTCCTCCACCTGATGTCATCTTCCTAGGAACTTGCTGACGCGATGTCTGAGGGAACCCCAAGCCATCGGAAGCTACAGACTCCCCCGCAAGCGGCCGAGGCCGGCCCTGCCACAGCCCAGCTGGTTCGTGATGTGACTCTGCGTTGCCCAGGAGAACCTACCTATGCCTATTTCTTATCACACAAATGTGAGTGTACAATTTGTACTAATAAAGTGTTATCTTTTACCTACTTACTACCCTTAGAGCAGTGCTGCTTTTCTTTTTGCTTTATCATTACAACATGTCTGCTACATGTGAGAAGTGTCAGAATGGGAATCGTGGAACCTGGGCAATGTCATAAGCATATTTGTAATTGACGTCACCAAGGATCTCCACAGGCTTGTTTGCAAGGGGGAATCTTGTTTTACGTAGAGGTGGTAGCGATACTGCTGCTAAATGAAAGACCTCTCTTAATATACTCAAGTATAAGTCGTTCCGAGTATAAGTCGAGGCCCTAATTTACCACAAAAAAAGGGAAAAACTTAGTGACCCGAGTATAAGACGAGGGTGAGAAATGCACAGCTACTGTAAGTGGAAAAGAGGGTCAACAATGCCCATTTGCAGCCTCACTGTGCCCATTTGCAGCTATAGGTCCACGAACTTCAAACTCGGTAGTTAAGGATTCCTGGATGCCCCCTAGCTGCAGCCAAAATTTGGGGTCTCTGAACCCAAAGGGTCCCGAATTGACATTTCTGCAGATGGACACAGTTGACTGACTTTGGGGCCCCGTATCTTGGGGCCACTTAGTGTTAGGAACCCCAAATTTGGTGTGAAAACCCAGGGGAACTAGCACCATAAAATATCCAAAGCTGGGGTTTCTAGCACCAAGTGTCCCCGAGATACAGGGCCCCAAATATCGGTTCAGAAAATATGTTGTGGTACCAGTTCCACTGGGTTTGCACACCAAATTTGGGGTTCTTAGCAAAAAGTGGCCCTGAGATACAGGGACCCAAAGTCGGTTCAGAAAATGTCAAGCACTTTTCTGCAGCAGAGAATGACATTTTCCGAACCGATTTTGGGGCCCCGTATCTCGGGGCCACTTAGGGTTAGAAACCAGCTTTGGATATGTTGTGGTACCAGTTCCACTGGGGTTGCACACCAAATTTGGGTTTCCTAGCACAAAGTGGCCCTGATATACGGGGCCCCAAAAATCGGTTTGGAAAATGAAATTTTTTGCTGCAGAAAAGTGCTTGACTCGAGTATAAGTTGAGGGGGGCACTTTCAGCACAAAAAAATGTGCTGAAAAATTCGACTTATACTCGAGTATATACGGTACATCAGCTGGAGGTTCAGGTGGGTGGGTGAAATGGCCAAACATGGTCAGTTTGCTCACCTGTTCTTTCTTCACTCATCTCTACTGGTGGCTGATTCAACACACGAGTGAGCTGAGTGGTCCAACAGTAATGCACACTCGATGAGATTATTGGACGAATGATTGTCCTTTTTTTTTTTTTTTTGCATGATATTCTTAGATCGAATCTGATGAGTTTACCAAAGTCACGGAAATTCTCGTACAACAGAAAAAAAAATTCAGAAGTGATGACATGTGTTGTAATGCATTTGTATTGCATTTTCGAGAACTGTCATTAGGCGAGTGGTGCCATCATCTCAAGGGGGTCATGTTTGTGTCTTTCGACAGGGGTCAAGCAGCGTAATTGACGTCATCTACAGCTAGTTCCTTTTTTTAATGAAGGAGTTGTCAAAAATTGTTTTTGTGTTTATTGATGTACCCCTTACTTATTTACCTAAGGGTGATGGTATCTGATTGCTACCTTTTTAACCCCTTGCCTACAGGATACTTTCACCCCCTTCCTGCCCAGACCAATTTTCAGCTTTCAGTGCTGTCACACATTTTTATCATTTTTTCTGCGACAGATAGAGCTTTCTTTTGGTGGTATTTAATCACTGCTGGGGTTTTGAATTTTGAAAAAAAAAAGTTTTTTCTTAGTTTCTGTTATAAAATTTTGTAAATAAGTAATTTTTCTTCTTTAATGATGTGTGCTGATGAGGTGGCACTGATGGGCACTGATAGGCTGCACTCATGGGCACTGATAAAGGCTGCACTAATGGATGCTGATGAGGAGGCACTGAGGGACGCTGATGAGGAGGCACTGAGGGACGCTGATGAGGAGGCACTGAGGGACGCTGATGAGGAGGCACTGATATGCGGCACTAATGGCACTGATGGCACTGATGGGCACTGATAGATGGCAGCGATGGGCACTAATTGTCAGCACTGAAGAGCACTGTTGGGGCTGCACTGATCATCAGGACACTGGTAATCAGTGTCCTGATGATCAGTGCAGATGTCCCCTGTGTGGATTGCCGCTTACCGCCTCTTCTCTCCTCACATGCTGTCAGCGTAAGGAGAGGACTGTCAATAAACAGAAAATCCATTTTACACTGCGATAAGCTGTGATTGGGCACAGCTGATCACATGGTAAAGAGCCGCTGTGATTGGCTTTTGACCCCGATCTGTGATCAGGTGTGTCACAGATCCCTGCCGATGCACGCCGCAGGGGGCCCGCAAGAAGCGTGATCACAGGAGGATGTCAATCGGCTATAACGTGGTCAGGCAGAGGTTAAAAAAACTTTGGATATCTGTATTTCTAGTTGACATCTATTTTTTTTGGAATGAATGTACCCCATACTCATTTATGTGGGAGGATGGTATCTTTGGGCCCCTTTTACTATTGAAAGGGGCTTCCAGATTCCAATAAGCCCCTGCCTGCAGACCCCCACAGCCACTGAGCCAGGGTTGTGGGGAAAAGGCCCTTGTTTTCATGAACATGGGGGCAAGGTTATCTGCCCCCTTGGTAAGGTACCCCTCCATATTAAGAGTATGTGGCCTGATTTGGGTCAGGAAAGGTGGGGGCATGCTTGGCTATTAGGCTGCATGCTCAATTAGGAGGCTGGTGTGGGTTTTTTGAGTGGTTGTCACGCTTTTACTTTTTGATTTATTCATGGGCTTCCCCCTAAAACCCATACCAGACCCAAAGTTGTCTGGTATAGAACTTTGGGGTGACCTCATGCAGTTATTTTTTTTTGTTTTGTTTTCTTGCATGGTTGTTCCCCTTGAAATTCATACTGAACCCAAAGGGTCTGCCCCCCCAATAACAACCATATCAGACCCTAATCTAGAATAAGAGCCCAGTATAGATGAATGGAATGGCTTTAACACAAACAGAATGAAGAGGCTGGGAGCTGTCATTTTGCCGGCAATTTTAACATGCATTTTTTTTTGTACATGTCAGTTTTGCTGTAATAGGTATAGGAATGGTCAGGGGTGCACATTCCCCAGGGAAGTGCCTAGCCCCCATGCTATTTGTTTTACAATCACTTGCCTATTAGCCTAGAAAATGGCCATTATTGTTTTTCTTTTAACATTAATCTCCCATTGACTTCAAAGGGGCTCAGCTTTGGCACCAGAACTTTAGTAATGTGAGCACACCCACCCCTCGAGGGAAAGCTACTGTCATCTCATACACCAGAAAGAAATGTGAAATTATTGTCATAAAAATAATTTTCAAGACAGTTACAGGAACTCCTAGCTTGTTAAACGTGATGTTCGAAATTCTTTACGTTAATTGCTCAGTTGTTAGATTTCTCTGTGAACTGCACATTTTGCGCATATCACAGCACACGTCATAGCAAAATGATAATATTAAGGGATGCCATATTACTCTTTTCTGTCTTGAACCTCCTTTCTTTTGTGGGGATTCAACACACTATCGGCCATCTAGGAACTGATACATTATATTACCAAAAGTATTGGGACACCTGCCTTTACACGCACATGAACTTTAATGGCATCCCAGTCTTAGTACGTAGGGTTCAATATTGAGTTGGCCCACCCTTTGCAGCTATAACAGCTTCAACTCTTCTTGGAAAATTGTCCCCAAGGTTTAGGAGTGTGTCTATAGGAATGTTTGACCATTCTCCCAGAATCACATTTGTGAGGTAAGACACTAAAATGAACGAGAAGGCCTGGCTTGTAGTCTCCTCTCTAATTCAACCCAAAAGGTGTTCTATCGGGTTGGGGTCAGGACAGTCAAGTTCCTCCAACCCAAACTCGCTCATCCATGTCATTATGGGCCTTGCTTTGTGCACTGGTACGCAGTCATGTTGGAACAGGAAGGGGCCATCCCCAAACTGTTTCCACAAAGTTGGGAGCATGAAATTGTCCAAAATGTCTTGGTACGCTGATGCCTTAAGAGTTCCCTTCACTGGAACTAAGGGGCCAAGCCCAACCCCTGAAAAACAACCCCACACCATAATCCCCCCTCCACCAAATGATTTGGTCAGGTGCACAAAGCAAGGTCCATAAAGACATGGATGAGAGAGTTTAAGGTGGGGTAACTTGACTGGCCTACACAAAGTCCTGACCTCATTACTTTGACGTTAAATACCGGGGTTATGGCAGCAACTAGCCACCACAACACCATTATTTTTTTCTTACTATGGTTGGCTCTTTTTTTCAATAAAATTGGTCCTGCGGGCGGATTCGCCGTGGTATCACTTCCCCGTTGTTCCTGGGCTTACCTGACCCATCAGTAAAGCCCGGAAAGATCCGATGCGGCTGTTAGCTGGATATGGAGATGATTGAGGCTAAGATGGCCGTCACTCATCTCTATGCCCTTGGAGGACCAGAGCGACATCTAAAGTCACTTCCGGTTCCCGGGCCATAGTACAATTTTTGTTTTGTTTTTTAAATAAAAAGTTCAAACTTTTCTTTTGCTTTTAACCACTTGAGCCCCGGACCTTTATGCTGCCTAAGGACCAGAGGTCTTTTTCCAATTTGGCACTGCGTCGCTTTAACTGCTAATTGCGCGGTCATGCAATGCTGTACCCAAACGAAATTTGCGTCCTTTTCTTCCCACAAATAGAGCTTTCTTTTGATGGTATTTGATCACCTCTGCGGTTTTTATTTTTTGCGCTATAAACGGAAAAAGACCGAAAATTTTGAAAAAAAATGATATTTTCTACTTTTTGTTCTAAAAAAAATCCAATAAACTAAATTTTAGTCATACATTTAGGCCAAAATGTATTCGGCCACATGTCTTTGGTAAAAAAAATGTCAATAAGCGTATATTTATTGGTTTGCGCAAAAGTTATAGCGTCTACAAACTAGGGTACATTTTCTGGAATTTACACAGCTTTTAGTTTATGACTGCCTATGTCATTTCTTGAGGTGCTAAAATGGCAGGGCAGTACAAAAGCCCCCCAAATGACCCCATTTTGGAAAGTAGACACCCCAAGGAAATTGCTGAGAGGCATGTTGAACCCATTGAATATTTATTTTTTTTGTCCCAAGTGATTGAAAAATGACAAAAAAAAAAAAAAAAAAAAATATTTACAAAAAGTGGTCACTAAATGATATATTGCTCACACAGGCCATGGGCCTATGTGGAATTGCACCCCAAAATACATTTAGCTGCTTCTCCTGAGTATGGGGATACCACATGTGTGGGACTTTTTGGGAGCCTAGCCGCGTACGGGGCCCCGAAAACCAATCACCGCCTTCAGGATTTCTAAGGGTGTAAATTTTTGCTTTCACTCTTCACTGCCTATCACAGTTTCGGAGGCCATGGAATGCCAAGATGGCACAAAACCCCCCAAAATGACCCCATTTTGGAAAGTAGACACCCCAAGCTATTTGCTGAGAGGCATATTGAGTCCATGGAATATTTTATATTTTGACACAAGTTGCGGGAAAGTGACACTTTTATTTTATTTTTTTTTCATAAAGTTGTCACTAAATGATATATTGCTCACACAGGCCATGGGCATATGTGGAATTGCACCCCAAAATACATTTAGCTGCTTCTCCTGAGTATGGGGATACCACATGTGTGGGACTTTTTGGAAGCCTAGCCGCGTACTGGACCCCGAAAACCAATCACTGCCTTCAGGATTTCTAAGGGTGAAAATTTTTGATTTCACTCTTTACTGCCTATCACAGTTTCGGAGGCCATGGAATGCCCAGGTGGCACAAAACCCCCCCAAATGACCCCATTTTGGAAAGTAGACACCCCAAGCTATTTGCTGAAAGGCATGGTGAGTATTTTGCAGCTCTCATTTGTTTTTGAAAATGAAGAAAGACAAGAAAAAACATTTTTTTTTTCTTTTTTCAATTTTCAAAACTTTGTGACAAAAAGTGAGGTCTGCAAAATACTCACTATACCTCTCAGCAAATAGCTTGGGGTGTCTACTTTCCAAAATGGGGTCATTTGGGGGGGTTTTGTGCCACCTGGGCATTCCATGGCCTCCGAAACTGTGATAGGCAGTGAAGAGTGAAATCAAAAATTCACGCCCTTAGAAAGCCTGAAGGCGGTGCTTGGTTTTCGGGGTCCCGTACGCGGCTAGGCTCCCAAAAAGTCTCACGCATGTGGTATCCCCGTACTCAGGAGAAGCAGCAGAATGTATTTTGGGGTGTAATTTCACATATTTCCATGGCATGTTTGAGCAATATATCATTTAGTGACAACTTTGTGCAAAAAAAAAAAAAAAAAAAAAAAAATTTGTCTCTTTCCCGCAACTTGTGTCGCAATATAAAATATTCCATGGACTCGACATGCCTCTCAGCAAATAGCTTGGGGTGTCTACTTTCCAAAATGGGGTCATTTGGGGGGGTTTTGAACTGTCCTGGCATTTTATGCACAACATTTAGAAGCTTATGTCACACATCACCCACTCTTCTAACCACTTGAAGACAAAGCCCTTTCTGACACTTATTGTTTACATGAAAAAGTTTTTTTTTTTTGCAAAAAAATTACTTTGAACCCCCAAACATTATATATTTTTTTAAAGCAAATGCCCTACAGATTAAAATGGTGGGTGTTTCATTTTTTTTTTTCACACAGTAATTGCGCAGCGATTTTTCAAACGCATTTTTTGGGGAAAAAACACACTTTTTTTAATTTTAATGCACTAAAACACGCTATATTGCCCAAATGTTTGATGAAATAAAAAAGATGATCTTAGGCCGAGTACATGGATACCAAACATGACATGCTTTAAAATTGCGCACAAACGTGCAGTGGCAACAAAATAAATACATGTTTAAAAGCCTTCAAAAGCCTTTACAGGTTACCACTTTAGATTTACAGAGGAGGTCTACTGGAAAAATTACTGCACTCGATCTGGCCTTCGCGGTGATACCTCACATGCATGGTGCAATTGCTGTTTACGTTTGACGACAGACCGCCGCTTGCGTTCGCCTTAGCGCGAGAGCAGGGGGCGACAGGGGTGTTTTTTTTTTTTTTTTTTTTTTTTCTTTATTATTTTTTTGCTTTTTTAATCTTACTTTTAAACTGTTCCTTTCATATTTTTTTTTTTAATCATTTTTATTGTTATCTCGGGGAATGTAAATATCCCCTATGATAGCAATAGGTAGTGACAGGTACTCTTTTTTGAAAAAATTGTGGTCTATTAGACCCTAGATCTCTCCTCTGCCCTCAAAGCATCTGACCACACCAAGATCGGTGTGATAAAATGCTTCCCCAATTTCCCAATGGCGCTATTTACATCCGGCGAAATCTAAGTCATGAAATACTCGTAGCTTCCGGTTTCTTAGGCCATAGAGATGTTTGGAGCCACTCTGGTCTCTGATCAGCTCTATGGTCAGCTGGCTGAATCACCGGCTGCATTCTCAGGTTCCCTGTTGAGACAGGAGAGCCAGAGAAAAACACGGAAGACGGTGGGGGGGGGGGGCATTCCCTCCCACGGCTTGTAAAAGCAGTCTAGAGGCTAATTAGCCGCTAGGATTGCTTTTACATGAAAGCCGACCGCTGGCTGAAAAGAATGATACCAAGATGATACCTAAACCTGCAGGCATCATTCTGGTATAACCACTCAAAGTCGTGAATGGCGTACCTGAAGACAAAAAAATGGTTAACAATGGTTAACAATAAAGCACAGTAAAGTGTAAATAATTACACACCTGAAAAACAAACATGATAAAACATAATAACAATAACAATAAAACATTGCAGAATAGAATACAGTAAAAAAGAGCAGAACAATAGAGAGAGAGAATAGAGAGAGAGAGAACAATAAAACAACTATTTTTTTTTATTTCATATTTTTTTTTTTTTTACACTTTTTTTGTAACTAACTTTTATAACGGTACCCGGTTCCAGGTTCGGGTCTCTCAAAATGCGATGGCATTTTGGGAGACCCTGTGAAAGTGCGCCTAGTCTGTGCAATGCTGTACCCTACGCTAATACTCAACTAGTGAATGGTAGCGTTCAAAACATTCACCAATGCAAAGACCAGGATTGTCAGGACAGGAGGGACAATAATAGCGGGTGTCACGCCTATATCCGCGCTAGCTGCAGACACAACATCTTTTTGGGGGCGTTCGCTGGGTAGGGGTACTCGGGAGGACATAAAAATGCCTCTCATGCAGCCGACTGCATTTGGTTGGGGATGTGAATGGGGGAAGTACGGGCGCTGCAGAAGCGGTGGGTTCCCAATTAGGATTGGCGAATGCAGCAGGAAGGGCATTATGGGCACGACGGGCCTGTGTTTGTCTTTCTGGTGGCAGCGGGACACTACTTGTGCTTGCCATCTCGCCAGCTTGAACTGCACTTATGGGACTCGCCACGTCACCACGTGTTACTGCAGTGCTGGTTTGACTACGACCGGGGTGTACTAGGCCGCTGGCGCTTGCCAGTTCACCAAAACGCTACCAAAAAACTGTTAGCGATCGCAGGGATCAGGCCTGACTCTGCGAACGCTGCAGTTATGCTTTTAGTGTTTTGTAAGTGACAGTGATCGATCGATACTGCACTTGGGTGGGCTGGGCCGGGCGGAGGGGCAAAACGCAGGTGCTAGCAGGTATCTGGGCTGATCCCGCTAACACTGCGTTTTTGGGAACCCTAAACTGCTGGTGACGCTAGTATAGATCTGATCGGATCAGATATTGATGCGATCAGATACTATACCACTAAGGGTGGTGTACGGTGCGTGCGTGGGTGTTAGCGGTACTGGCGCTAATCTGACGCTGCCTGGGGCTGGTGCTTGCCAGTTCACCAAAATACTACCAAAAAAACTGTTAGCGATCGCAGGGATCAGGCATGACTCTGTGAACGCTGCAGTTATGCGTTTAGAGTTTTGTAAGTGACAGTGATCGATCGATACTGCACTTGGGTGGGCTGGGCCGGGCGGAGGCGCAAAACGCAGGTGCTAGCAGGTATCTGGGCTGATCCCGCTAACACTGCGTTTTTGGGAACCCTAAACTGCTGGGGACGCTAGTATAGATCTGATCGCATCAGATATTGATCCGTTCAGATACTATACCACTAAGGGAGGCGTATGCTGCGTGCGTGGGTGTTAGCGGTACTGGCGCTAACCTGACGCTGCCTGGGGCTGGTGCTTGCCAGTTCACCAAAATGCTACCAAAAAAACTGTTAGCGATCGCAGGGATCAGGCCTGACTCTGCGAACGCTGCAGTTATGCGTTTAGTGTTTTGTAAGTGACAGTGATCGATCGATACTGCACTTGGGTGGGCTGGGCGGAGGCGCAAAACGCAGGTGCTAGCAGGTATCTGGGCTGATCCCGCTAACACTGCGTTTTTGGGAACCCTAAACTGCTGGGGACGCTAGTATAGTATCTGATCGGATCAGATATTGATCCGATCAGATACTATACCACTAAGGGAGGCGCATGCTGCGTGCGTGGGTGTTAGCGGTACTGGCGCTAATCTGACGCTGCCTGGGGCGACGCATATCACCGCCGGGCGATCGGGGGGCTAAACCTTTATTCGGTAATAAACGGCGGGTGCCCTGACACTATAAAAAATAAACAAACTAACCAGCGTCAACCGTAACGGTTATACGGTGATCAGTGGTGAAAGGGTTAACTAGGGGGCAATCAAGGGGTTAAAACATTTATCAGATAGTATAGGGGGGTCCCTGACGCTATAAAACGCTGACGGCGAACCTAAATATTTACCTCACTAACTAGCGTCACCAGCGACACTAATACAGCGATCAGAAAAATGATCGCTTAGTGACACTGGTGAGGGGGGGTGATCAAGGGGTTAAAACTTTATTAGGGGGGGTTAGGGGGGTACCCTAGACCTACAGGGGGGTAACAGTAACTGTGCTAACACTGTAACTGTCACAAACTGACACCATGCAGTAATCAGAAAAAAAAAAAAAAAAAAAAAAAAAAAACTGCTGGTGTCAGTTTGTGACAGGGGGGGGGGGGGTGATTGGGGGGGGATCGGGGGGGGGATCGGGGTGTTTTGTGTGCCTGGCATGTTCTACTGTGTGTGTGTAGTGTTGGTGCACTCACATTGATGTCTTCTCTCCTCGGGCCGGAACGGAAAATACCGACCCGAGGGGAGATGACATCATTTCCTTTGCTGCTGTTTAGCATACAGCAGCAAAGGAAGATTCTCATTGGCCGGCGGCGATCGCGAGGGGGGGGCCACGAACGGATGGTCTCCCCCTCATCACCGATCGCCGCTGGACAAAAGACGACCGCCTCGGGCACCGGGGGGGGGTCCGATCGGACCCCCCACCCGCGGAAGGCAAATCACGTACACTGTACGTGATTTTGCCTGTCCGTGCCACTTTGCCGACGTACATCGGCGTGAGGCGGTCGTCAAGTGGTTAAAGGTAAAGGAGAGATTTGGGGTCATTTGATCTCTCAATAAAGAAGACCTTATTTCTATTACAAGCGATGTTTGCATTCCTTGTAATAGGAGAAAAAGTGATTAAAAAATAAAGGGTCAGGGGAAAAATAAAAAGTAAAATAAATAAGAAAAAGAATAAATTAAAAGCATCCCGTCCGTCCGTGCTCAAGCACAGAAGCGAATGCATATCTAAGTCATGCAAGCATATGTAAATGGTGTTCAAACCACACATGTGAGGTATCGCTGGAAATGTTATGCCACGTACACACGATAGGATTTTCCAACAACAAAATCCATGGATTTTTTTCCGACGGATGTTGGCTCAAACTTGTCTTGCATACACACGGTCACATAAATGTTGTTGGGAATTCCGAACGTCAAGAACGCGGTGACGTACAAGTTCAATAGCCAGTGCGGCTCTTCTGCTTGATTCCGAGCATGCATGGAATTTTGTGCGTCGGACTTGTGTACGCAACAAGTTTTGTTGTCGGAAAATTTGAGAACCTGCTCTCAAACATTTGTTGGTGGAAATTCCGACAACAAATGTTCTATGGAGCATACACACGGTCGGACTTTCCGACAACCAGCTCCCATCCAACATTTGTTGGCGGAAAGTCCTATCGTGTGTCAGGGCATTAGTGTGAGAGCAATAATTCCATCCCAAGATCTCCTCTATTGCGCTAAACTGGTAACCTGTAAAAAAATCTAATGTCGCCATTCCACGAGTGTGACATGTTATGTATCTATTTACTTAGTGTAACATCATCTTTCGCATTATACAAAAAAATTAGGGTAAATATTGTGTTTTGCATTTTTTTTAATCCATTAATGTGTATTTTTCCCTGAAAAAAATTGCGTTTGAAAGACCGCTGCGCAAATACAGGGTGACATAAAATAGGATCACCATTTTATTCTCTAGACTAGAGTCTCTGCTAAAAAATATTTGGGGATTTTAAGTAACTTTCTAGCAAAAAATACTGATTTAAACTTTAAAACAAAAAGTTCCAGAAAAGGCTCGGTTAATGGTTAAGTGGTTAATAAGCCAACCACGTATGGGTCTGTTAGGTCTGGAATGGTAGTTGATGAGCACATGACTACCAGATATTGAGGACACACCTTGAGGGAAACCTATTGCCATACCCTCTACTAGACATGTGCAATTCGTTTCGTTCCAAATTAGTTTTTTAACGAATTTCGACAAATTCGTTAGTTCCGAAATATCCAAATTAACGGAAACCCTCCCCCTTTTAATGAATTTTTTCGAATATTCGTAAATTTGAATATTCGAAAATTTGTAAATTCATACATTCGTAAATTCGTACATTTGCACATTCGTAAATTCGTATATTTGTAAATTCGAACATTTGCACATTTGTAAATTCACACATTCGTAAATTCGTACATTTGCACATTCGTAAATTAACACATTCGTAAATTCGTACATTTGCACATTCGTAAATTCATACATTCGTAAATTAGTAAATTTGTAAATTCGGAAATTCAGAAATCTGAAATAATAATTAACTAATAATAACTTAACTATTACTAACTATTAAATTATAGGTATTGGAATATCCTTTCAAATTTACTAATTTATCCGAAGTTACGAATTATCCGAAATAACGAATGCCGCATCCAAACGAATGGAACGTAATGAATTAATAAAAATAAATAACAATAATAATAATAAAATAATAATAATAATAAAAACTTTTTATTATTATTATTTATTAGTAATTTGTTCTGTTCCAATTGTTTAGATGTGGCATTCGTTATTTCGGATAATTCCTAACTTCGGATAAATTCGTAACTTCGGATAAATTCAAATTTGAAAGGAAATTACAATACCCATAATTTAATAGTAAGCTACTATTTCAGATTTTCTAATTTTCGGGTTTTTGAATTTCCAAATTTCTGAATTTCTGAATTTACGAATTTACGAAAGTACGAATTTATGAATTTACGAATGTACGAATTTACTAATTGCGATCATAACGAATGACCCGAAAAATGAAAAAAAATAAATAAACAAATGAAATGAAAACGAACAAATTTTTTGGCAGTGCACATGTCTACCCTCTACCATGAAGAGCTGCAAACCTGTCAGTAAAGCATTTGTAAAACTGTTACGGGAATTCGCAACTAGTTAAACCTGATTCATCATCTTTAATTCTTCAGTGGTCAGGTTTTTTTTTCTGTATTTTGTGCATTTTGGTGAATTTTACAGCACACATCATCACAGGGGGTGCCATATATAATTTGATGCAATCAATTTAGCTACTATTTTTAAAGCAATTGTTATGGAATCTATGAGGAAAGATTAGAGGGACTGGATTTATTCTCTCTTGAGAAGGGGAGATTAAGGGGGATATGATCAACATGTAAAAATATATACCGTAAGGGGTCCATATAGTGAACTTGGTGTTGAGTTATTCGCTTTAAGGTCATCACAGAGGACAAGGGGGCACTCTTTTTGTCTGGAGGAAAAGAGATTTCATCTCCAAATACAGAAAGGTTTCTTTACAGTAAAAACTGTGAAAATGTGGAATAGACTCCCTCCAGAGGTGATTCTGGCCAGCTCAGTAGATTGCTTTAAGAAAGGCCTGGATTCTTTCCTAAATGTACAGAATATAACTGGGTACTGACATTTATAGGTAAGGTTGATCCAGGGAATATCCAATTGCCTCTCGGGGGATCATGCTTTGCTGGGGTTTTTTGCCTTCCTCAGGATCAACTGTGGGTATAGGATTGTGTATATGGGATTGTATGATTTTTTTTTCACTTTTATTGGTTGAACTAGATGGACTTGTGTCTTTTTTCTGCCAGACTTACTATCTAACTATGAATCTGAAGACATGTTTTTAATGCTTTTTAAATGCAAGCAGCCTATATACCTGAGATTGACTTGGTATTGGCCTCTTGCAGTCCCTATATACAGCAGTGCTCAGACGAGTGCGAGAGAAGCAGCACAAGGAGCCAATCATATTTGCCGCAGTGATCATTTGCTAACAGAGAACATACTGATAGGAGGAGAGTGACTGTCCAGCTAGAGGCTGGGGGAGTGACAAGATCCCAATAAGCGTATATTGATTGGTTTTCACAAAAGTTATAGCGTCTACAATCTATGGGATATGTTTATGGAATTTTTATTTATTTATTTATTTTTTTACTAGTAATGGCTGCGATCAGTGACTTATAGCTGGACTGCGACATTCCAATGCACAAATCGGACACTAAGTGATACTTTTTTGGGATTCCAGTGAAACCAAAACAGTGATCTGTACTAAAAATTTGCACTGTCACTGTACTAATGACATTGGTTTGGAAGGGGTTAACATCAGGGGCGATCAAAGGGTTAACTGGGTGCCTAACAATGTGCTTGGTTACTGTGTGGGAGGTGCTTGTACTACAGGAAGGCCGATATCTGTGTTCCTGCTTTGCAGAAACACAGGATCAATACCTTCCCTACTGACAGAACGACGGTCTGCCTTGTTTACATAGGCAGATTGCCGTTCTGCTTCTTTCCCGAATTATCTGCGGATCCCAGTGGACTCAATTTGGCTCCTGCTGTGTCCAATCACAGCGGAAGCAGGATGCCGGTAGCGTGCACCCCAGACCCAGAAGTGTCAGATCACGTACTGGGTACATGATCTGGCACAGAGCGGCTGCCCTGCCACAGTAAATGTGCGTGGGGCAGCCACTAAGCGGTTAAAAAATGTTTTTTTTAGGAAAAGTGTAACTGGCTATTAAATCACCTCCATGTAGTGGCATATCTTGAGTTGCAAATAATGACTCATGATGCAGATAGAAGATTGGAGGGGAATCCAGCACAGGAGGAAACTAACTATGCAATGGGTTTTATTTACTAAAGGCAAAAAGACTGTGCACTTTGCAAGAGCAATTTCTCCAGAACTTAGCAAATGGGGTGAAACTTCACCTTACAAAGAATACCCAATCACATGCAAGGAAAATAATGATGGAAGTTAGCAGAGCTTCCCCTCATATCCCCTATATACCTCTATACCACATGAGGTAGGCCTGAGAGCTGTACTACAATTCCCTAATGAGGACCCTATGCTGAACACCAGTCAAGCCCAATTCATCTTGGAAGCCACAAAGTTCTGCTTGACTACCTTGAATCCAATGGCGACTTTTACCTACAGACCCATGACACAGCCATGGGAACCAACTTTGCCCCAAGCTATGCCAATCTCACCATGGGTCTGTGGGAGAATCACCACATCTGGCTACCCTTTTCCTCACACTATTGCTGATATATCGATGATGTCATAATCATTTGAGATGGTCCTAAATCTCTAATCCCACAATTTTCACACTAAATTTAGAAATACGAAACACATATTCCAAAAGCATTGGTCCATTCTACAAGAGGGCCCACACCTTAAATCCCCAATCTCAGCCCGACCCCTCATCTCTTACAGACGAACCAGGAACCTAAAAAACAAAATTGCGCCTCTGCAGATTAAAACTAACTTCTTCCTTCACCAGTGCCCCCCTGAAGTTTTTCAACTTTCAAGGCATGTATCAATGTCGTAAGTCTCAGTGCCTGACTTGCTCACATGTCACCCATAGACGTGAGCAACGTTCTAAGGATGTTCTAAGTAGAATAGCCAGGGGCTCAATGGCCAGGGCAAACAGCCCTGGAGACAAAGGGCATCCCTGCCTGGTCCCTATACCCAGAGAGAAAGGAGGCGAGAGCACACCGTTTGTGCGTATTCTTGCGGTGGGGCTATTATAGAGGAGCTTCACCCAGGATATGAACTTGGGGCCAAAATTGAACCTTTCAAGGACTTGCCATAAGAACTCCCACTCAACCGAGTCGAAGGCCTTCTCGGCATCTAAAGAGGCCACCACACCCGAGGATTCCTTTTTCTCCGCAAAAGATATGTTTGTGTATAGTCGACGCAGGTTAATGTCAGTTCCCTTACCGGGCATAAACCCTGTCTGATCACCATGAATTATAGAAAGGATAACCGAATAAAGCCTATTCGAGAGTATTTTAGTGGTTATCTTGGCATCTACATTTAACAGCAAGATGGGGCGGTACGAGGCGCAAGACGTAGGATCTTTATTAGGCTTGGCTATAACTACTATAACTGCCTCCGACATAGACGGAGGTAGGCAACCCTCCCCCAGCATCTTTTTTTTTTTTTTCAAAATCTTTTTATTGGTTTTTAAAAAGAGAAACAAAAACAGATAAAGAGAACAAACAGTTAAAAATACATTGGTCTAATATGATGTCTATGTGATCTTTGCAGGAATCACGCTGTCACCTTATTCATGAAAAATATATTATGAAATCAGTCATAGCGGTACAGTTTACTGGGTCATGAGGTGGTGCTATGTGCAGTTGTACATGGTAAAATAGCATATTGTAGATTATTGTGTACACCTGGCACCCGCTTGGGAGCTACTTTGTGATTGGGGTCTACTGAGAGGCCTCTGAAGCGGTGGAGGGATCTGCCAGCCACTTAGACCAGACTTTGCTATATTTGTTGGGGCAGCCTCTGTTGTCATATGTGTCTTTATACAGAGGTAAGCTATTGTTAATTAATTGTTTCCACAGGGAGAGAGGAGGGGGGGTTGGTTTGCGCCAACTAAGGGCTATAGCTTTACGGGCATAGAACAGGAGCAATCCCACCAGTGTGCGTCCCGCCACCGTAGGAATTAGTTGTTCTACCAGGCCTAGTATGCAGCTTGACATTGATGGTTGTAGTGGCACAGAGGTGATTTGTGTGATAAAGTCCAATATCTCCCTCCAGTATCCGAAAATTGCCGGACAGGTCCAGAAGATGTGGGTGAAGTCCCCAGGAGTCCCACCACATCTCCAACATCTGGGAGGGGAGTCGGGGTTCATTTTGTGTAGTCTGTGAGGGGTAGGGATGAGCTTCGAGTTCGAGTCGAACTCATGTTCTACTCGAACATTGGCTGTTCGCAAGTTCGCCGAACAGCGAACAATTTGGGGTGTTCGCGGCAAATTCGAATGCCGCGGAACACCCTTTAAAAGTCTATGGGAGAAATCAAAAGTGCTAATTTTAAAGGCTTATATGCAAGTTATTGTCATAAAAAGTGTTTGGGGACCCGGGTCCTGCCCTAGGGGACATGGATCAATGCAAAAAAAAGTTTTAAAAACGGACGTTTTTTCAGGAGCAGTGATTTTATTAATGCTTAAAGTCAAACAATAAAAGTGTAATATCCCTTTAAATTTCGTACCTGGGGGGTGTCTATAGTATGCCTGTAAAGGGGCGCATGTTTCCTGTGTTTAGAACAGTCTGACAGCAAAATGACATTTGGAAGGAAAAAACTCATTTAAAACTACCCGCGGCTATTGCATTGCCGACAATACACATAGAAGTTCATTGATAAAAACGGCATGGGAATTCCCCACAGGGGAACCCCGAACCAAAATAAAAAAAAAAAAAATGATGTGGGGGTCCCCCTAAATTCCATACAAGGCCCTTCAGGTCTGGTATGGATATTAAGGGGAACCCCAGCCAAAATTTTAAAAAAAAATTGACGTGGGGTTCCCCCTAAATTCCATACCAGACCCTTCAGGTCTGGTATGGATTTTAAGGGGAACCCCGCGCCAAAAAAAAAAAAAAAACCGGCGTGGGGTCCCCCTAAAAATCCATACCAGACCCTTATCCGAGCACGCAACCTGGCAGGCCGCAGGAAAAGAGGGGGGACGAGAGTGCGGCCCCCTCCCCCTCCTGAACCGTACCAGGCCACATGCCCTCAACATTGGGAGGGTGCTTTGGGGTAGCCCCCCAAAACACCTTGTCCCCATGTTGATGAGGACAAGGGCCTCATCCTCACAACCGTGGCCGGTGGTTGTGGGGGTCTGCGGGCGGGGGGCTTATCGGAATCTGGAAGCCCCCTTTAACAAGGGGACCCCCAGATCCCGGCCCCCCCCTGTGTGAAATGGTAAGGGGGTACTTACCCCTACCATTTCACTAAAAAACTGTCAAAAATGTTAAAAATGACAAGAGACAGTTTTTGACAATTCCTTTATTTAAATGCTTCTTCTTTCTTCCTTCATCTTCTTCTTCTTCTGGTTCTTCTGGCTCTTCTGGTTCTTCCTCCGGCGTTCTCGTCCAGCATCTTCTCCGCGGCGTCTTCTATCTCCTTCTCCTCGGGCCGCTCCGCACCCATGGCATGAGGGGAGGCTCCCGCTCTTCTCTTCATCTTCTTCTCTTCTTCATCTTCTTCTTCATCTTCTTCTTCATCTCTTCTTCCTTCTTCTCTTCTTCATGTCTTCTGCGGGCCGCTCCGCAGCCATGCTGGCATGGAGGGAGGCTCCCGCTGTGTGACGGCGTCTCTTCGTCTGACGGTTCTTAAATAACGGGGGGCGGGGCCACCCGGTGACCCCGCCCCCCTCTGACACACGGTGACATGACGGGACTTCCCTGTGACGTCACGGGGAATGCCACAGGGAAGTCCCGTCATGTCACCGTGCGTCAGAGGGGGGCGGGGTCACCGGGTGGCCCCGCCCCCCGTTATTTAAGAACCGTCAGACGAAGAGACGCCGTCACACAGCGGGAGCCTCCCTCCATGCCAGCATGGCTGCGGAGCGGCCCGCAGAAGACATGAAGAAGAGAAGAAGGAAGAAGAGATGAAGAAGAAGATGAAGAAGAAGATGAAGAAGAGAAGAAGATGAAGAGAAGAGCGGGAGCCTCCCCTCATGCCATGGGTGCGGAGCGGCCCGAGGAGAAGAAGATAGAAGACGCCCCGGAGAAGATGCTGGACGAGAACGCCGGAGGAAGAACCAGAAGAGCCAGAAGAACCAGAAGAAGAAGAAGATGAAGGAAGAAAGAAGAAGCATTTAAATAAAGGAATTGTCAAAAACTGTCTCTTGTCATTTTTAACATTTTTGACAGTTTTTTTAGTGAAATGGTAGGGGTAAGTACCCCCTTACCATTTCACACAGGGGGGGGGGCCGGGATCTGGGGGTCCCCTTGTTAAAGGGGGCTTCCAGATTCCGATAAGCCCCCCGCCCGCAGACCCCCACAACCACCGGCCACGGTTGTGAGGATGAGGCCCTTGTCCTCATCAACATGGGGACAAGGTGTTTTGGGGGGCTACCCCAAAGCACCCTCCCAATGTTGAGGGCATGTGGCCTGGTACGGTTCAGGAGGGGGGGGGCCGCACTCTCGTCCCCCCCTCTTTTCCTGCGGCCTGCCAGGTTGCGTGCTCGGATAAGGGTCTGGTATGGATTTTTAGGGGGACCCCACGCCGTTTTTTTTTTTTTTTTTGGCGCGGGGTTCCCCTTAAAATCCATACCAGACCTGAAGGGTCTGGTATGGAATTTAGGGGGAACCCCACGTCAATTTTTTTTTTAAATTTTGGCTGGGGTTCCCCTTAATATCCATACCAGACCTGAAGGGCCTTGTATGGAATTTAGGGGGACCCCCACATCATTTTTTTTTTTTTATTTTGGTTCGGGGTTCCCCTGTGGGGAATTCCCATGCCGTTTTTATCAATGAACTTCTATGTGTATTGTCGGCAATGCAATAGCCGCGGTAGTTTTAAATGTGTTTTTTCCTTCAAAATGTCATTTTGCTGTCAGACTGTTCTAAACACGGGAAACATGCGCCCCTTTACAGGCATACTATAGACACCCCCCAGGTATGAAATTTAAAGGGATATTACACTTTTATTGTTTGACTTTAAGCATTATTAAAATCACTGCTCCTGAAAAAACGGCCGTTTTTAAAACTTTTTTTTGCATTGATTCATGTCCCCTGGGGCAGGACCCAGGTCCCCAAACACTTTTATTGACAATAACTTG
The DNA here is from genome assembly GCA_037952835.1 of Lithobates septentrionalis. NCBI lineage: Eukaryota > Metazoa > Chordata > Amphibia > Anura > Ranidae > Lithobates > Lithobates septentrionalis. The sequence goes on along the minus strand of JBBDGP010002073.1, from coordinate 864,725 downwards.
CATATTAGCCTTTAAAATTAGCACTTTTGATTATTCATGTTCGTGTCCCATAGACTTTAACGGTGTTCGCGTGTTCGAACGAATTTTTTTCCTGTTCCCATGTTCTGGTGCGAACCGAACAGGGGGGTGTTCGGCTCATCCCTAGTGAGGGGTAAAATATGCCCGATGGACTATCTTGAATTGGATCAGGCGATCTCTCAGAGAGACCAGGGAGCTAAATGGGAAATCCCATATGTCATCCCAGTCATCGTTGTCAAAATTGGGGATGTCATGGGACCATTTAGATCTTAGCTTTTCCATAGTCGGGAGGGAGGTGACAGTCAGGTGTGAATATAATTGAGAAGTGGGTTTTTTCGCACAATCTGATCTAAGAAGGTCCTCCAGTGAAGATTGGACTAGTTGAGGAGGGGAGTTGGAGAATTGGTGACTGAAGGCATGGGAGAGTTGAAGGAATCGGAAAAAATAGGACTGTGGTATATTAAAATCAGAGTTTAGTTTGGAGAGCGGGACTAGGGATTGATTGGAGATAATCTGTGCCACGGTTTTAATGTTAAATTTGGTCCAGGCATGAGGCTCAGGTAGTTTATAGATGTGCTCCAGGGTTGGGTTTATTTTTGCCTGTTGATTGCCTGTTGAGGGTATTTTTCTAATTTGAGACCTGCCCCCCATGCACGCAGTGTAGTGCGCATGGCGGGTGTCAGTGGATAAGGGGCTCGAGGGCCTCGAAAAAGCAAAAATTTGAGCGCCTCTAGGGATCCCAGCACTGCCGTCTCGACCTGGGTAGCTGGGTTGGAGGTGTCCGGATTGAGCCACCAAGCAGCTGTTACTAGCTGGGTGGCCAGATAGTACTTGTATAGATCCGGACATGCCAAGCCACCTTGGGAGGTCGGACGTATCAGTGTTGACCAGCTGTATCTGGGGGATTGGGACCCCCATAGGAAAGAGGCGAGCAGGCGATGTAGTTGTTTGAAAAAGGATTTAGCAATCCACTGTGGAGAGTGGCGAAATAAGTATGTAAATTTGGGGAGTATTTTCATTTTAAACAAATTAATGCGTCCCAACAGTGAAAGAGGCAACGATTCCCACGCCTTCAGCCGTTGCCGAGTCTCCTGAACCACCGGGGACAAGTTGAGGGGTAAGAACTCAGAAGCCTGCCTGGAGACCACCACCCCTAAGTATTTAAAATTCTCGACCCATTGTAGAGGGATGTCCGTGGGAGCTGTGTCACGGGCTGCAGGATCCACGGGGAACAGGAGAGATTTTGTCCAGTTAACCCTGAGGCCCGTGACAGAGGAGAAGGAGTTGAGGACCTGTAGGGCTCCCTCGAGTGATGGACCCGCGTCATTGAGGAAGAGTAGGAGGTCATCTGCATACAGGGCGACCCTCTCCTCCAGCCAGCCAACCCGCAGTCCCCTAATGTGAGGAGAGGTGCGAAGGGCCTCGGCAAGTGGCTCCATCGCGATGGCAAATAAGGCCGGAGAGAGAGGGCAGCCCTGCCGCGTGCCCCTGGACAGATGGAAGGACTGCGACAGGCCCCCTCCCAGCTTAATAGCCGAGGTGGGGTCACAGTAGAGGACCTTCATCCATTCAATGAAGATCAGGGGGAACCCCATCCTGCGGAGGACCTCCCAGAGAAAAGGCCACTCGACCGTGTCAAAGGCCTTCTCAATGTCCAGGGAGGCCACCACTCTAGATCCTTCATTGAGATGTTGTGCGTGTATGTTGGTGAACAGATGCCTCAAGTTAACGTCTGTCACTCTATTGGCCATGAAACCAGTCTGGTCAGTCTCAATGATAGATGGTAGTAGGGGCTGTAGTCTCGTGGTTAGTAATTTGGTGAGGATCTTGAAGTCTGTATTAAGTAGGGCGATTGGTCTGTAGGAGGCACAGGATGTGGGGTCTTTAGACCTCCCCCAGCATCTTTAAGAGTAGGTCATGGAATTTAGGGACAAGAAGCTCTCTATGTTCCTTATAAAACTCCGCTGGTAGGCCATCCGGGCCCGGAGTTTTTGCTGACTGGAGTGCCCCCACCGCCATTTGGACCTCTTTGAGAGTAATCGGGGCATCTAATGCACTACGAGCCGCATCCGAAAGTTGTGGAAATTCTATTTGGTTGAGAAAATTGTGAAGGTCTTCACTAGTGGAGGTGTTAGTAGAGGTATATAGGTGTTTATAATACTTAGTAAATTGTTCGTTTATGTCAGCAGAGTCAGAGCATAGCTTTCCCCTATCGTCCTTTATGTGGGCAATATGTGATTGGGAGGAGCGTTCTTTGGCTAACCATGCTAATAGTCTACCCATTTTTTCTCCTTGCTCAAAAATTCTCTGGGACTGAGCAAGTATCTGCTTCTTGGTGGTCTCAACCCTCATCAGGGGGATTTCCCTATGAAGGGATTGCAAAGCGTCATAAGTCAGTATGTCTTTAGTATGCACATATCTATCCTCTAGTCGGAGAGCCTTCTTTTCCGCCTCCTCTAGTGCTAGTCTGGTGTCCTTCCTGACCCTCCCAATCGCAGTTTGATATTGGCCTCTAGTATACGCCTTGAAGGCATCCCACAGCGTCGGCGGGGGGACCGTGCCCTCGTTGATTGCCCAGTAGACTCCCAACTCTCCCTCCACCAGGGGGGAAACCCTCTCGTCCGTAATCCACAGACCCGAGAGTCGCCACAGTGCAGCACCCATCGGAGAGTCAGTTTTAAGTCTAAGCAGGAGAGGTGCATGGTCTGAGATGCCACGCGGCAGGATCTCAACCTCCTGTATCCGGGAGAGCAGGGAGTCCGTGGCAAACATCAGATCAATTCTGGAAAAGGGGGCGTGTGTTGCTGAATGACACGTATACTGTTTCATATTAGGGTGTCGTAATCTCCAAATATCAGTAAACCCAAAATTTTCCGTCTATTGGGAAAGGGGAGAGATGCAAGAGGGCCCCCCGCTAAATCTATCCAGAGTTGCATCCGGGACCATGTTAAAGTCCCCAATCAATATAACTCCAGCTGACGGATATAATGCTACTATTGGAGCCAGTTTCCCAAGTATGTTCACCGTGGCAGGGATGGGGATATATATGCCCACGACCAACAGCTCCATTCTGTCGCACATCGCATGCAGGGCCACATATCTCCCCTCCGGATCCAGATGAAGATCCAACAGGGTAAACCCAAGGGACTTGTGTACGAGGACACTAACACCCCTGGAATAGGAGGAATAGGTGGAGTGGTAATACGCACCAACCCATGGTTTCCTGAGTGCCAACGTCTTACTCCCGACCAAATGTGTCTCCTGAAGTACACATATGTGCGGGTTGTATTTTTTCAAAAAATTAAATACCAAGGATCTTTTTATCTTGGAGTTCAAACCTCGGACATTCCAAGATAAAATAGTCAGGGGAGTCAATTAGACCTTACATAGAATGTGGAAAGATGACTATACAGCATAATCCATATCAATCTGTATATGTAAATACACAAGAGTTGCATAACCTTATTCATTATTTTAAAAGCCCTGTGAGGGAGAATATCCCCGCCCTCTAGTGGATAAGTGTTAGAACAGCACTGGCCCTTATTATAGGAAACCTTTACATATAGTTGAGTACCCATGTAGCAGCAAAAAAATAATAAAAATCCCAACAAGGAGCAAAAACCTGTGCTCCAACTCCAGCTCCCATCCCCCCACCCCGCACCACCCCCCGAACTTCGGTGTGCCTTCTTCCCAGAAACTGTCATGGCAACTGCCAACGGGGGAAATGAACAGAAGGACACCTGAGTGTCGCAGTACATGCAAGTAGTCTTCCAGCAAGAGTTTAAAAGAATTAACGGTCCCTGCAGCTTTTGATTCTTGGATCACCCGGGGAGAAAAAAATGTATAGATAAAAAAGAACAAAATTATATAAAAAAAACAGACATATCTCCTCCGGGGGCACAATACTTGAACTGTTGCAAACTCCGCCATAAAATGCGAAAAAAAGGGAAAAAAAACAGGGCAACCCTCCCTCCTCCACCCCCCAATGTCCCTTTATCATGTACAGGATTAATGTAGAATCCACATGTGGTCAGGTGGGTGATGCAGAAAGAACTGCAGCCAGTTCCTAGGAAGTCCTTTAGGTTGCATTCAGTCGTCCCACTCTGGAGGGGAAAGGGGGGGGGATTAATCAACACCCCATCTTAACCCTCAGGGTCATTTGGAGGAAGGGCCCCCAATACACGTTAGCAGATAGTAGAAAGTAAACATACCATGAGGTCTGTAGCAATCATCCCTGCCTAGGCAGGGTCTCCAGCCATTGCGATGCATCCTCAGGGGAAGTAAAAAAACGCACCATCTCACTATCCTGAGCTCGCAGCCTCGCTGGAAACAGCATGCTGTACTTTATTGTCCTATTGCGAAGGTTGAGCTTCACCTGGTCGAATGAACGACGCAATTTCTGTGTGTCCACCGAAAAATCCGGAAATATCATTAGCTTCGCTCCTTCATACCGCAGTTGTTCAGTTTTTCTTGACTCACGCAGGACCACATCCCGATCCCTAAAATTGAGCAGCTTCAGAATAAACGTGCGTGGAGGAGCTCCCGGGGCCCCCGGGCAGCAGGCATCCTATGAGCCCTCTCCACCACGAAAAAGTCTGAGAATGGCGCCTGGGGTAGATGTGTGCGCAGGAGACATTCCGTGAAGGCCGTGGGGTCAGTACCCTCAGCCCCTTCAGGCAGTCCCACCACTCGGAGGTTATTCCTCCTATTCCTATTCTCTGCGTCTTCCGCGCGGGTTTCCAGGGACTTGATTTTAGTTTGCAGCGTGCGGAGTGAGACTGTATGGGACTGCAGCGTGTCTTCTGTGTCCCCCACACGGCACTCAGCTTCTGCAAGGCGGGAGCGGAAAGTGTCCATATCTCTCCTAATGAGGCTAATGTCCAGCTGTATCAGCTCAATCTTGCCTGTTAGGGTCGTCTGGCATGTAGTAATCGCCTGCATGAGGGCATCAAAGTTAGATTGCTCTTTCTCAGCGGGCTCTGTGTCACTTTCCCCTGCTTGAGACGCCATATTGGGGCCTGTGGCGGGACGGGAGTTCCGCATAGCGGTAGTCGGGGCGGCTTTCTGGGACTTTCGGGCGGACAGGAACTCCTTCCCCTTTGTCATACCGTCCTCCACCACCAGCTGGGCTATCTCAGGGCTTTCAGGATCTTCGGTCTGCGGGGAAACAGCGTTTATAGCCGGAGACTGAGCGGAGCTCTCTCAAAGCATGTCTGCTCCGGTCTCCATCTTGGACACGCCCCCCTTGTAAATATTTTATTCTATCTTTTCATGTGGCAACACTGAAGAAATGACACTTTGATACAAAGTAGTACTGTAAAGTAGTGAGTGTACAGCTTGTATAATAGTGTAAATTTTCTGTCCACTCAAAATAACTCAACACACAGCCATTAATGTCTAAACCACTGGCAAGCAAAGTGATTACACCCCTAGGTGAAAATGTCCAAATTTGGCCCAATTAGCCATTTTCCCTCCCTGGTGTCGTACGACTCGTTAGTTTTACAAGGTCTCAGGTGTGAATATGGAGCAGGTGTGTTAAATTTGATGTTATCGCTCTCACTCTCTAATACTGGTCACTGGAAGTTCAACATGGCACCTCATGGCAAAGAACTCTCTGAGGATCTGAAAAAAATAATTGTTGCTCTACATAAAGATGGCCTAGGCTATAAGAAGATTGCCAAGACCCTGAAACTGAGCTGTAGCACGGTGGCCAAGACCATACAGCGGTTTAACAGGACAGGTTCCACTCAGAACAGGCCTCGCCATGGTCCACCAAAGAAGTTGAGTGCACGTGCTCAGCGTCATATCCAGAGGTTGTCTTTGGGAAATAGACGTGTGAGTGCTGCCAGCATTGCTGCAGAGGTTGTAGGGGTGGGGGGTCAGCCTGTCAGTGCTCAGACCAAATGCCGTACACTGCCTTAAATTGGTCTGAATGGCTGTCATCCTGGAAGGAAGCCCCTTCTAAAGATGATGCACAAGAAAGCCTGCAAACGGTTTGCTGAAGACAAGCAGACTAAGGACATGGATTACTGGAACCATGTCCTGTGGTCTGATGAGATCAATCTGGTTCAGATTGTGACAAGCGTGTGTGGCGGCAACCAGGTGAGGAGTACAAAGACAAGTGTGTCTTGCCTACAGTCAAGCATGGTGGTGGGAGTGTCATGGTCTGGGGCTGCATGAGTTCTGCCGGCACTGGGGAGCTACAGTTCATTGAGGGAACCATGAATGCCAACGTGTACTGTGACATACTGAAGCAGAGCATGATCCCCTCCCTTCGGAGACTGGGCCGAAGGGCAGTATTCCAACATGATAATGACCCCAAACACACCTCCAAGACGACCACTGCTTTGCTAAAGAAGCTGAGGGTAAAGGTGATGGACTGGCCAAGCATGTCTCCAGACCAAAACCCTATTGAGCATCTGTGGGGCATCCTCAAATGGAAGGTGGAGGAGCGCAAGGTCTCCAACATCCACCAGCTCTGTGATGTTGTCATGGAGGAGTGGAAGAGGACCCAAGTGGCAACCTGTGAAGCTCTGGTGAACTCCATGGCCAAGACGGTTAAGGCAGTGATGGAAAATAATGGTGGCCACACAAAATATTGACACTTTGGGCCCAATTTGGACATTTTCACTTAGGGGTGTTCTCACTTTTGTTGCCAGCGGTTTAGACATTAATGGCTGTGTGTTGAGTTATTTTGAGGGGACAGCAAATTTACACTGTTATACAAGCTGTACACTCACTACTTTACATTGTAGCAAAGTGTCATTTCTTCAGTGTTGTCACATGAAAAGATAGAATAAAATATTTACAAAAATGTGAGGGGTGTATTCACTTTTGTGAGATACTGTACATTTCTATACAGTATATACATTTCTATATAGTATATACATTTCTATGATTAAAGAACTTTGCTAATTGTGTTTATTTTTTTCTTTCCATTCAGGTTGAAGCAACTTGTGATGGTAAGGATTATTATTCGTTGTAGTTATTATGCTGTGCTCTGCCCACCAATGGTGTATTAATGAGGGAGACGTGGTCCAGATTGGTAATACATGTCCTATTCTGTGATGCATAAGGCAGTGCATGATGGGATATGATCTACAGGAAGTGATGTAAGCAGGAAGCATTTTTTTGAAAAGTTCAAACAAAGAGGTGAATATTTAAAGCTGCCGTGGACGGGGTAAGTGAGAGATAAGCACATTGGGAGGGCTGGGGGCAGAAAAGACATTAGAAAACATTTCTATTCAATTTGAAAACTGAAATTCTGCCTGAAATGGCGGACTTAGTCTTCAACTCTGGCTCTTCTCACCCTTCCAGCACCCCCAATTCTGCTCCTCCCCCTGAACCCTCACCTTATAATTGAAGTATCAACGTATGCACACCTTAACCACTTCAGCCTCGGAAGATTTTACCCCCTTCCTGACCAAAGCTCTTTTTATGATTCTGCACTGCGTTGGTTTAACTGACAATTGCGCGGTCGTGCGACGTTGTACCCAAACAAAATTTGCGTCCTTTTTTCCCACAAATAGAGCTTTCTTTTGGTGGTAATTTATCACTTCTGCGGTTTTTATTTTTTGCACTATAAAAAAAAAAATAGGGGATAGATTTATGTCATTTTTATTATTATTTATTTTTCTACTAGTAATGGCAGTGATCTGCGTTTTTTCATCGGACTCTAATACTCAATATTGCGGCAGACAAATCAGACACTTTTGACACATTTTTGGGACCAATTATATAGCGATCAGTGCTATAAAAATGCACTGATTACTGTGTAAATGTCACTGGCAGGGAATGGGGTTAGCACTAGGGGGCGATCAAGGGGTTAAATGTGTTCCCTCTCTGTGTTCTAACTGTAGGGGGATGGGAATTGCTAGGGGAGGAGAGAAATTGGTGTTCATACTTTGTATCAGTCTCTTCTCCCCTCAGAGAACCGGGATCTGTGTGTGGGTTCTCGCTGCATCACAAGTGATCGCGGGGGCCCGGGCACTCGCATCGGCTCCGGGGGCGAGCAGCGGGCGCCCCTAGTGGCCACAGGGCGAAGTGAAGTAACATAACGTTGTTTCGCCCAGCCGTGCCATTCTGCCGCAGTAAAACTGCAGCGGCTGGTCGGCAAGTGGTTAAAGGAGTTGTAAAGGCAGAAGGTTTTTTTATCCTTTGCATTCTATGCTTTAAGATAAAAAGCCTTCTGTGTGTAGCAGCCCCCTCCCCCAATACTCACCTGAGCCCCATCTCTGTCCACCGATGTCCAGGAGTCCCTCGGCCGTCCAAGTCTCTCCCCACCTTATTGGCTGAGACACAGCAACTGCGTCATTGGCGGCTCCCGCTGCTGTCAATCAAAGTCAGCTAGCCAATCAAGGGGGTATAGGGACCGGGGCCTAACCGGGGCTATGCGTCTGAATGGACACAGAGAGCTGTAACTCGACTCAGGTGCCCCCCATAGCAAGCTGCTTGCTGTGGGGGCACTCAACAGGAGGGAGGGGCCAGGAGCAGCGAAGAGGGACCTGAGAAGAGGAGGATCGGGGCTGCTCTGTGCAAAACCAACTGCACAGAACAGGTAAGTGTAACATGTTTGTTATTTTTTTGTTATTTTTTAAACCAGACTTTACAATCACTTGTAAGTTGTTTGTCTTCTATGTGTCATGTCACACCACAGTCCTTCCACTCTCTCCAGCATTTGTGATAGGTGGACCTTACTTCTGTACAGAACGATGCCCACATTATTATTATACAGAAATTATATAGCGCCAACAGTTTGTGGAGCGTTTTACAAAATGAAGGCAGACATTACAGTCACACTACAATTTGGTACCAGTAGAATCAGAGGGCCCTGCTCATTAGAGCTTATAATCTAAGAGGGAGGGTAAAAAAGGTAATAACTGCAGCCTGCAGGAGATAAGCTGATGGAAAAAATAAATGTACAGTGTATTCTTTAGAAGCAGGAGAGACTTCTTTAACAAGAAGGGATTTCAGGGACCGTCTAAAGATGGATAGATTCAGAGATAGTCAGACAGACTGGGGGTATGGAGTTCCATAGGATGGAAGAAGCTTGGGAGAAGTCCTGCTGGCGAGCATGGGAGGAGGTGACAAGGGAACTAGAGGAGGTCTTCTGAGGACTGAAGAGAATGGTTTGATTGACAAAGTTTTGTTTAGTCCAAATTCTGTGCAGCAGTACTGTAAGTCCAGGCTAATGTGATGATGCTCCCCTAGGGGGTGCATCCATTAGACATGTGCAATTAGTTTAGTTCTGAATTCATTTTTAAACGATTTTTGAAAATTCGCTAATTCTGAAATTTTCGAATTTCCGAAATTTTCAATTTCCGAAATGTTCTCATTTCCGAAATTTCCAACTTCCGAATTTCCAATTTCCGAAATTTCCAATTTTCCAATTTCCAGAATTTTGAATTTTGAATTTCCGAATTTTCGAATTTCGGAAATTCGGAATTACGGAAATTCGGAATTTGGAAATTCGGAATTTGGAAATTAGAAATTTCGTAAATTGGAAAATTCTAAATTTCAGAAATTGGAAATTCGGAAGTTGGAAATTTGGGAAATGAGAAAATTTCATAAATTGGAAAAATTAGAAAATTCAAATTCGGAAATTTGAAATTTCGGAAATTCGGAATTTTGAAAATTTCGAAATTTCAGAAATTCAGAATTTGGAAAATTCGGAAATTCGGAAATTCAAAATTTTGGAAATTAGGAAATTACGAAAATTCGAAATTAGGAAATTCGAAAATTCTAAATTTCAAAAATTTGAAGAATCGAAAATTCGAAAGATGAAAATCCGAACATTTGAAAACCTGAAAATCTGAAATAATAACTAACTAATAATAACTATTAAATTATAGGTATTGGAATTTCCTTTCAAATTTGGCTGTTAGTGAATATAACGAGTACGAATTTATCCAAAGTTATGAATTATCTGAAATAATGAATGCCGTATCTAAACGAATGGAGCGTAATGATCTAATAATAATAAATAACAATAATAATAAAACCTTTTTATTATTGTTATTTATTATTAATTTGTTCCGTTCCATTTGTTTAGATGAGGCATTCGTTATTTTAGATAATTCGTAACATCAGATAAATTTGTATTCGTTACATTCACAAACAGCCAAATTTGAAAGGAAATACCAATACCTATAATTTAATAGTTAGTTATCATTAGTTAGTTATTATTTAAAAGTTTACTGATTTTCTTTCTTTATTTCAGATTTTCAAACTTTCAGATTTTCTAATTTTTGAATTTCTGAATTCCAAAAATTCGGAAATTCGGAATTCAAAATTCAGAAATTCTGAATTCGAAAATTTGAAAATTTGAAAATTCGGAAATCCGAAAATTCGGAATTCGGAAATTTGTAAATCCGAATTTTCGAATTTCCGAAAAAAGCAAAAAAACGATTGAAACAAAAACGAACAATTTTTTGTCAGTGCACATGTCTAGCATCCATGACAGCCTGGGCTCACAGGAAGTGGGTTGAATAATGGAGTACCTAAAGTGGAAAATGCAAGGGGGGGGGGGGGTAAGTCTTTCAGTCAAAGCAGCAATTAAAAAAAATGTTTTAAACTTGCTGGGCAATGGATTTCTATTTTTTTTTAAATACCTTTGGTATGGACAACAATAATACCCTCTACACAAATCTTAAATATGGATTATAGGCAGGAATTACATGTCTAGTAAGTATAAAACAACCAATCTGCAAGTTGTAAAGTATAATGGAGTATTAATTAGACAATTTTCTTTTTACTTATTTTACTTTAGATCAGTGTCCATCGATCTCTGTCAATGTCTCCACCAATCAGATAACAGTCTCAGGACAGATGGGCGGACTTGTCCTGCAGAATATAACGCACACCAATGGGACAGCTATGGTGGCTTCTGATGGCGGCTACAATAACACCTCACTGATGACCTTCCTGTCCGGTACATCGTACATCATGCACTATGGAAACAACACCTATGATTGCTGCTACAACTTTACAACTAGTAAGTTCTGGAGATCGGAGAGTGCATAGAACACCATAGTGACCCCTCCTATAGAGTAGAAAACTGATCATTTCTCAACTGCTCCCTACTTCTTTCTATTGAAGGGAATATATAGACTTTTCATGTCTAAATTTTTTTAGATAAATAAAGTGAGTACACTCCTCACATTTTTGTAAATATTTTATTCTATCTTTTCATGTGACAACACTGAAGAAATGACACTTTGCTACAATGTAAAGTAGTGAGTGTACAGCTTGTATAACAGTGTAAATTTGCTGTCCTCTCAAAATAACTCAACACACAGCCATTAATGTCTAAACCGCTGGCAACAAAAGTGAGGCCCCCACATCCATTATTTTATATCATTATAATTAAAACTAAAATGTAATTGATCAGGAAGTCAGATTTACATGCAACAGCACCTTGTCTATATGCTAAATTATATGACATACCATCTAAGTTCAATTCCAAAAAACAAACTCCATATCACAGACTCCCCTCATCACAGATCCCCCCAACACAGACTCCCCTCATCACAGACCCTCCCTTTACCGACCCCTCTCCATCGATATTACAGACTGCCCCTTACATAAGATTGCAGCACTCCCCCCCCCATACCTTATTTACACAAAATGGGAAGTTTGGCAGGTCCAGAAAAATGGCGGGACTTTGCATGGGAAAGGCAGGTGATTGATTGCTGGGACCGCCCCGCTGTCCAGTAACCAATCACCTGCTTCTTAACTTAAAAAAATCCCACCCTTTGTCTGGACCTGCCATACTTCCCATCTTGTGTAAGTAAGGTAGCGGAGGGGGAGTGTTGCGATCTTATGGAGGGGACAGACCTGCTGGGCCAGGTGGAGGAAAGCTGTACATCTGATCTGGTGCCGGCGGTGCACACCAAACTGCTGAAAAAAAAATCTTCTTGGGCGTCCATTTTGCCACCCCTCTCAAAGTGCCGTCTGGGTCCAATGGACCCAGCGGGACCCATGGTAGGGCTGGCCCTGGGTCAGAGTCACATGCAAAGTACTCTAAAACTGCCTGGAAGGATCACAGTGTAAACAAACTCTTTTTAGAGCTTGATAGAGAATAGGTGCAGGTACTCACCTACAGGCCCCCCAAATCTGACTGCCCCACGGTACACCGTTTTCCCACCAATTACCCTGGAGTTTTAGGGAGAAATTCTTGGTGAGTACTACGGAATAAATAGTGAGGCTGGTGCGGCTCAGCTTGCCTGACCCTCTGAAGAGGATCACTGTCACTGGTAAACACAGAAGCCGGCAGAGATAGTAGTGCAGGAAACTTCCTCTACCAGCTTTTGTGTTTACCAGTGAAAAGCCAGAGAGGACAGGGCAGTGTCACCACTTTCTGGCTGAAAGGAAGCCCTGGTGTTGGATAAAAACAATAATTATCAAAAGAACATCGGACTCAGTTTAACAAAACTCTCTTCATATGCACTGCGTTACTTTATATACTCTGCAATGCATGGGTTTTTTATTTATGTCACTTCATAACAAAAATTTTCAATTTTTTTTCCTTCTAGAGCCATTGTCTGTAACGCTGCTACAGTTCTTTAATGTGACTTCAACTATTGTGTCCTTAAATTGGAGCAGACCAAATGAATATCAGAGTTCTTATGCCGCGTACACACGGCCAGGCTTCCCGACAGAAAAAGTCAGATGGGAGCCTTCGGTCGGACATTCCGACCGTGTGTATGCCCCATCGGACTTTTTCTGTCGGCATTTCCGACGGACTCAGATATAGAACACGTTCTAGATCTTTCCATCGGAAATGCCGACGGAGTTTAGCCCGTTGGCAAGTCCAGCCGTGTGTATGTGGCATTACTCATACAGAGTTCAGACAATAGTCACATCATCGTCTATACTGATAAATAATATAACAGTGGCCGGTCAATCGGCTACAATAGTGAATCTGACACCTGGAGGAACATATACATTCCTGATATATACAAGAGCTGCTGATAAAAAAAAACTGACCCATTTTTGGCCTGCCTTACACTGATAATATTAGATTGTATCTCCTTCAATGTAATTTAAGTGTTTTTCTCTCTTTTATGTTAAGCTCACATGCGTGTATTCCACTTTCTAGAACCATATCCTGTGAACCAGCCACAATACTTTAATGTGACTTCAACGTCTGTGTCCTTAAATTGGAGCGCACCGAACGAATCTCAGACTTTTTACACATACAGAGTGCAGACAAATGTCACATCACCATCTTCAATAGTAAATAATATAACAGTGACCAATCAATCAGCCACAATAGGAAATCTGATCCCGGGACAAACATATACATTCCTGATATATACAAGAGCTGCTGATAATGTCACTGAATCTGATCCGGTGTCACTAACTACCTGCACAGGTGAGTACAGCCGCAGTCCTGATCTTATCTCTGTGGTGGAGCTCACCATCAACTTACTGCTGTATTTACTGAGACCTGTCAGTTTGAGAGAAGAGCGTGTAGTTAGGTGCAGGATTTCCTCCATCAAGTAGGTGGTGCTGTGCTACTATACAAATAGGGTGAAACCTTTAGAGGGGATTGCTCCCTCAGGGACTCTGTAGGTGTGTCCAGTGGTGTATTTAGATTTGGGCTGACCTAGGCCTGACTAAACTCGTGCACCCCCTAATTTAAATATGACCCACCCCTTCCTGTCAGGGCCACACCCCTTCCTGTATAAGACCCGCCCTGCCCATGCAGCCCCATCAGTGCTGCCTTATCAGTGCCCATCAGTGCAGCCCTATCAGTCCCCATCAGTGCAGCATATCAGTACTGCTTTATCAGTGCAGCCTGATCAGTGCCTATCAGTGCAGCCTCATCAGGGGCCACCAGTGCAGCCTATCAGTGCCCATCAGCGTGGCCTCATCAGGAGCCACCAGTGCAGCCTATCAGTGTCCATCAGTGCAGCTTAACCTCCCTGGCGGTATTCCCGAGTGTGGCTCGGGGTGAATTATCGGTACCAAAAGCGGTAACCTCGAGCCACACTCGGGATCGCATCGCAGGATCCAGGCAAAGTTACTTACCTTGTCCCCAGGATCCTGCGATGTCTCCCCGCCGTGTGTGCGAGCCGTGTCCTCCACCAGATCTATCACAGTGCCGGGCTCCGTTCCTTGCAAACGTTGCGACGCACGCGGACGGAGCAGGGCGCCAAATTTAAAAAGTTAAAAACACATTATACATACAGTACACTGTGATCTTACAGATTACATTACTGTGTCACATTATTTCACATCCCCTTTGTCCCTAGTGCTTTGTCCAGTGCCCTGCATGCAGTTTTATATTATATATGTAGCAATAACTCACGGTGGAGCTGCTGGTTTAAGCGGGTCTGTTACCTTCACTCTGCTTCCCTCTGTTTCACCGGCACCGGGCCTAGGGTTCCGTTGAGTTTACTGATGGACGATACACGCATCAACACTGGAGTACGTTTTCAATGCTTTATTAACCACTTGCTTACCGGGCACTTAAACCCCCCTCCTATCCAGACCAATTTTCAGCTTTCAGCGCTGACGCACTTTGAATGACAATTGCGCGGTCATACAACACTGTACCCAAATGAAATTTTTACCATTTTTTCACCACAAATAGAGCTTTCTTTTGGTGGTATTTGATCACCTCTGCAGTTTTTACTTTTTGTTAAAAAAATGTAAAAAACTGAATTTTTTTTTTAAAAAAATTGTTATTTTTTTATATTTTGTTATAAAAAATTTTAAACGGGTAATTTTTCTGCTTTATTCATGTACGCTGATGAGGCCGCAGTGATGGGCACTGATAGGCAGCAGTGATGGGCACTGATGGGTGGCAGTAATGGGCACTGATGTGTGGCAGTGATGGGCAGCACTGCCGGGTGGCACTGATTGGCACAACAGGTGGGCATTGATAGGTGGCACTTGTGGGCATTGATAGGTGGCACTTGTTGGCACTGTTAGGTGGCACTGTGGGCACTGTTAGGTGGCACTGTGGGCACTGTTAGGTGGCACTGTGGGCACTATTAGGTGGCACTGTGGGCAGTGTTAGGTGGCACTTTCAGGTGGCACTGATGAGGCAGATGTGCCTCTTCCACTTGGGGACCGATGTCCCTCACATCCTAGCCGGTGATCGGCTTTTTTTTCTACTCACGATCTTTTTTTTTCTACTTACCGATCTTTTGTTTACATCATGTGGTCAGCTGTCATTGGCTAACAGCTGATCACATGGTAAGGGGCCGGGACCGGCCCCTTACTTAGATCGGGGATCAGCCGAGTCTCAGTGACTCGGTGATCACATCGCGCCCTGCACGCGCCCTGCAGGGCACGCGCAGGGAGCGTGCACAGGGGAGGCCGTCATATGACGGCCTCCCGGGAATGCAGGTTGCCAGGAGGTTAAACAAACGACTTAGGAAATAGCAGGAAAGAGACGGAAAGGAGACTTGCAGAAGAAACTCAAATATTCTCTGGTAGGGTTCTCTTGACAAATGTCCTGGTAGGTTTCAAATACTATATGGAATGCGCTCCCCTCGTGGGACACACTCCTTGCTCATCTGGATAGGCCTCTCTCACAGCCAGCACGCAGCACGAATCAAAGTCTCTGCCACAGACTTGCTTGGGAACAAAATCCGTACAATCCTCTGCCACAGGATGTATAGATTTTCTGTAGTGAAATGTCAGTCACAGTGCTTGAACCTTTAAGCCGAGCCAGCAACACTATGCTGTATAGTTACTTTCGGATACGTCCTCCAACCGAGTCACCAGGCCCCTCTATAGACCAGCACGCCGTGCGATCTCCCCAAGATGGGTCCTCCCCTGGGATCTCCTCGGCTGTCCAGCTTTGTCACACAGGACAGACAGCTCAGGACCATTCCTGGGCCGTGGTGGTAGGCCCCAGACAAGCCCCTGGACCCACCCCTGCGCCGCAGCATCGTGGGCCTCCCGAACAGGGGACCACGAGGTAGCTCCTTAACGCATACCTGTCGGCAAGGAGGGCCAGCAGGTGGCTGTAAGACGAACACCAAAACATGGCGTTTGTCCCATAAATACCCTCGCCCAGAATGCAACTCGGAGGACCACCTCCACCGAGCTTGTCTCCGGGACAGAGAAGCATCCACTCGCCTCAACACGTCGCCTTTCCAACCCGGACCAGTGGTAACAGCGACACCCACCGGTCAGCACGGAAACACACACAACGTCAGCCAAGCTGGAACAAAGGCAAACTTAACCTTCCTAACGCACGAATTACTAAATTTACCTAACATGCGGTAGATTGCAAATCTACCAGCGCTACATATATATACTGTTCTTTCTGCCTGGAAACTGGAGATTGTCCATAGCAACCACAAAGTGTCCCTTTACATCAAAAGTGGTTTTAGACCACCTAGAAAACAGCCATAATAAATTAGAATCACTTGCAGAATTGAGCGATAGTGATTTGTGGGGAGATCCGTCATCAAACACTGAAAGTAATGACAGCGACAATTCTGCCACTGAGCAAATTTCAGTGTTTTTGATTTGATTACATTATTGAATAATTTTTATTATTATTATATTATTTGTTATAATTATTTATAGTTATTTATTATATTATAATTTATGATTTCGTGTTTCAAACTTTATCATACCTGGGATGTCTACTAGACTCTTGTTTGGACAGATTTAAGTGTGTTATTCCTAAGAATTACAGGCCTACAATATAATACACCAAATTTCCATGCAAAACATTGTACCGCTTTGAGCATCAAAAATCTGACATAATCATACCGCCAGGGAGGTTAAGAGTGCTGCCTCATCAGTTTCATAATATCACAGCTTATTAGTGTATATGAATTACCCTATTTTTCGCACCTGAACATAAGACGCACCTAGGTTTTAAAGGAGGAAAACAAGGAAAAAAATATTCTGAACCAAATGGTGTACCAAAATATTTACCAGTGCCCATGAAATGCAGCCATACCTGTGCCAAAGAAATGCAGACTTACCAGTGCCAATAAAATGCAACCTGACCTGTGCCATTATTGCAGCCCGACTGTGCCATTTGAAAGGAGATGTAGGTTGTCTAGGGATATTTTTAGACCCTCGATAACTCTGCATAAGGTGTACCTTACAATCCCCACAGGCCTGTGAGACTAGCCCATTAAGACAATTATAAAAAAAGAATGACAAAGTCTCGCCAAGCAAATCTAATCTTTATTCTTTGTGTGAATATTTAAAGGGGACTTTCAGAAACTACCACCCCTTGACCGTGTCATACAAATTATCCAATCAAATACAGAAACATTTTATGACAAAAGTGAAACGAATTATTTTTAAGAAATCACATGCTTTACAAGAAACGAAACACAAAAGAAGATAACAGGAGCATAAGAAACAAAACTAGATTACCAATACGCACCTAGTAATATGTGTAATGAAGTAAGGAAAAACACAAAATGGAAACTAAATTGTAAAATATATGTGGTTAAGCTAAATATCTCTTCAAATCCCCTCTTAGATCATATAAGATGATCTCTACATTCTATCTAGTGTTCTAGTACTTCTTTGGGATTGTGGCATAGATTGCCTGATGATTCTTCATGTATGTCATGTAGGATAGAACCTTATCACCAGGATATTGAATGTGTGCAATTATGCAAATACAATACTTAAAGCAGAGGTAAAGAATCAGAGCAAGGATAAATATCATAGTAGTCTGGCACCTTGGCAATTGTGTTAAAGATCCAAGTACAGCATTCGTAGTCCTCAGTCATTTCACATAAACCTGTGAGAGCCTCACTCATGCTTTCTATAGCTAACTCATGTAGTTCTAGCTGTTTTCTAATTGCTCTAGTTTCTATGTTTAACATAGCAATGTCATCTGAATTCCTCTCCATTATCTCATCCAATATACTTGAATAATTATTCAACCTTTTCATCATGTCTATACCCCATCTTGTCCAAGAAGGAAACCATGCTCAGGCCATATCTTGTTTATAGAACAATTCCCTTTTGTCTCGGTGTTTGAGGGAGTATCTGGGGTGTATAATGGCCTCTAGGTTCGCACATGGAGATGTTAACTATTGACCTACTACAAATGGAGGAGTTAGTCTGTGTCTTATTCCCTAAATTAAAATACCAATCAGGGGAATGAGTTTTACCTGCTATTGGAAAGGTAACAGTGTTATTTATGTACAGAGTGGATATGTTAGTTAAGAAGACAGGAGGAGTCTCGTTGAGGAAGGAGGAAATATTTAAAGGTACAGCCAAAAGGGGAATTTGTGCAGTGCTAGGATATAATTTGTTACATATCCAACATTCTTCATACCCTGATTTTTTTAGCATAAGCATACTTAAATTTTAGCAAAAGCATCTTATCAGTAAAACTATCTCCAATCTCTCTCTTTGTTCTAGCTTGTGTCACTGTAATGTTCTCTTGTGTGTGTGTTCCCACAGATACTTTTAATTACACCCAAATCATCAGGGTGGTAGATACAGTTAGTGATGATCCAGGTGGGCAGGGACACTATCAGAGAGATCGGGATCAGGAGGCAAAATGCCTTGCCAGAAGTCTGTGGTGAAATAAGCGAGGTCATCTTCTCTGGCCGGACCTGCTTTCCCAGGAACTCCTCCTTCATCTGCTTGGACTTCTGCTTGAGGGCCTTCTTTATCCAAGGTCTCCTTCCTGCTCCTGGGGCTTTGGGCAACCTTTTTTACTCGACTGGCATGGATCCAGGATTGGCAGTTTTCCACTAGGATGGCTGTTCTGGTCACTGCAACCACTGTGGTAGGAGGTCCAAAGGGATACTCTTGCTTCTATTTCTGTTCAGCTGCTGGACCACCATGGTGTCTCCCACCTTGAAAAGTAGCGTCCTGTGAAAAAAAAGGAGAGGTGCGAGCAACATTTCTTTCAACTGTATCCAGTGTTTCAACTAGTTTTCTTACATTTTCCTCCTGTATTAAGTCTAAATCTCCCTTTTCTACCATTAAAGGTGCTCTGGCCCATGGGGTGGGGAAAGGTCTACCCATCAAAAACTTCAAAAAGTGACTACCCTGCTGTTTTGGAAGGGGCCATTCTTATTTCTGCCAGGACTGCTGGGAGGACCTTTTTCCAGTTGGCAAAGGTTCCTCCTGTGGCCTTTCTTATCTTATCTTTTATTGTTCTGTTCATTCTTTCTACTATCCCTGAGCTTTGAGGGTGGTGGGGAATGTGGAACTTCCATTCTATCTTGAGAGTTTTTACCAAGTCCTGGCAGACCCTGGCCATGAATACTGGACCATTGTCTGAGTTTATGTGAAGTGGGCATCCCCATCGAGTAATGATTTCCTGAGTGAGGATCCTCACTACTGTTTGTGCATCTTCTTTTGTGGTCGCAAAAAGTTTGACCCATCCTGAGAATATAAAAATCTCTATTCAGAAGATCAGCCGTGACCTGTATACCTGCGTAGCCTGTTCTGTGGTATTGTGAGATGAAGAGTGATGCACTTGCCGCTGGTATACATGGTTTCCCCTCTTTGCAGAGAAGTCCAGTTTTTGGATCTTTCTGCACACCCTTTTTATCCCAGTCCCTTAACTCATAATTTGAGGCATAATCCTGGAGATCTGCGAGTGACTGTTCAAATGGGGATAGGTCAGGTATCAGCATAGCCATTTGGATGTCTATTGTCTGTGAGATAGCAGCTTGCTTAGCAGCAAGGTCAGCCAGAGCATTTCCCCTGGCTATCTCTGTCTGTTGGCCTGTATGTGCTCTGCAATGTACTATAGCCAGTGTTTTAGGTAGCTGGATAGTTTTTAGCAGTAACATTACCAAAGAAGAATGTGAAATGTTCTTTCCATCTGCTGCCATGAAGCCACGCCTACTTCATATCACACCGAAGTCGTGTACCACGCCGTACCCATACTTCGAGTCAGTGTAAATGTTTACATCCTGACCTTCAAAGAGCTGGCATGCTCTAGTGAGTGCAATTAATTTAGCAGCTTGTGCTGATTGATTGATAGGCCTGGCCTCAAGTTTAACATCTGGAAGCTGCACAACTGCATACCCTGCATGGTATGTGTAATAATTTGACCTAGAGCAAGAACCATCCACAAAAACATTCTGTGTGTCTGATAGTGCTGTGGAAGATAAATCAGACCTGGGTGATGTGTCTTGGTGAATGAGGTTTATGCAGTCATGTTGTGGCACGACCTCATCCTGTTCTCCTTTTAATCCTAAAAGGGCGTTTAAAATTGGTGCTGGGCCTGCAGTGGGAGAAGCATATTTGATGTGCAATTTTGGATTGGACAGCAAAATCACCTCATATCCGCTCAACCTATGAGCAGACATGTGCTGTGTATGTACATTTTTCAACAGCATTGACACATTGCGGGTGGTGTGAAGTGTGGTGTCGTGTCCCAGAGTGAAAGAAGTGGCCATCTCAACCACCATCGCACAGGACGCTAGAGTTCTGAGACACACGGGCATGCCCTGAACCTGCACCGGGACCATCTTTGAGAGAAAAAAACTACAGGGCGCAGTCTCCCACCATGTTCCTGGGCTAGTACTCCCGCCATGGTTCTGCAATTTTCCCTGGCAAACAAGTTATACATTTTGCCATATTTCAGGGAGGCCGAGGCTCGGGCTGGTAACCATTGCACATTTCAACATGGCAAAAACATTTAACACCCCGAGGGTGGCTTGGAGTACTATAGAATAGACCACAGGTGAGTCTAAATAAATCTGCGGCATTCTACACCAGATAAACTGACGACTGTGTTGGTCAATCGATACAGTAAAAACAAAGAGTGGCCGTGTCTCCTCGTCTACAGGGACGGAGAAAAAGGAAATTCTTTAAATCAATCACAGTAAAATACTCTGCATCGTATGGTATGGCGGTAAGTATTGATGGCACATGAGGCACTATTGGGGCAATCGGTACCACTAGGCTATTGATGGCCCTAAGGTCTTGTACAAACCTATAGTCACCATTTGCCTTCTTTACTGGGTTGATGGGAGTATTGTAGGGCGAGACAATTTCCCTTAAGATTCCTTTCTTTAAGAAATCCTCTTTTTCTCTGTGTGTAACTCCCTCTTTGTCCTTGCCCCCTCCCTCTTTGTATAAAAGTTTCCCCTTTTCATTTCCTGAGAAATCATTTTGATAATGTGTCTGCACCTGTGTTTGTTTAGGGATGTCAAAACATCCTGCAGCATCCTTCTCTGTCAGCTTCTTTCAAAAATCAGTTACAGTGCCTGTAGCCCAATCTGATATTTGCCGTCTTATTGTTATGGGGCGTACACACGGTCGGACTTTTCGTCTACAAAAGTCCGACAGCCTGTCCGACAGACTTCCGGCGGACTTTCGGCGGACTTGCGGCGGACTTGCGGCAGGCTTTCTAACGAACGGACTTGCCTACACACGACCACACAAAAGTCCGACGGATTCGTACGTGATGACGTACACCGGACTAAAATAAGGAAGTTGATAGCCAGTAGCCAATAGCTGCCCTAGCGTGGGTTTTTGTCCGTCGGACTAGCACACAGACGAGCGGATTTCGGGGTCCGTCGTAGTTACGACGTAAAGATTTGAAGCATGTTTCAAATCTAAAGTCCGTCGGATTTGAGGCTGAAAAAGTCCGCTGAAAGTCCGGAGAAGCCCACACACGATCGGATTACCAGCCAGCTTTAGTCCGTCGGCGTCCGTTGGACTTTTGTAGACGAAAAGTCCGACCGTGTGTACGCCCCATAAGTGCATGTTTAAGGCCAAGGTTGCTGAGGTATGTCTGTATTAAGAGACTGTGCATGTTATACTGAACAAATCCTGCCTCTTGTGTCCAAACTTCTATAAATCTTTTCCAGAATTCTAACACTGATTCTGCTGACTTTTGCTTGCAAGCTGGTAAAAAAAAAAAAAAAAAGTTTCTGTGTGTCTTCATGTGATGAGGTCTTTATCTGGTTGTGGAATGTAAGGGGGAGGAGGCGGGGAACACAGTACAAGCACAGAGAAGGTTGATTTAACCCTTAAATTTACCATCCTATGACTCTGCTAAACCCATCGTGGACAATGTTTGGGCTAGGATGCTATAGGGAGCCTCGGTCCAGCCGGGGATCTCCACAGCATGCATTTTTATTTTCATCTTTATTTTTCTTTCTAAACATTCTAAATTCTTGTAGATACTAAATCTCTGTATGTTATTACTTTTCCTATGTTTATAACCAAACAATATTTATTTACGTTTCAAATTTTTGGCAGATTGCCAACAGGTTCATACAGTGCCTTCAATTGCGGTAGTACTAATGCCGCAAACAATTCCCCACTATCTATTACGGTTAGTGAAATATTAGCACTGGAACCCTGTTGGCAAAAAGCCAAATGTCCAAATTTTGCACCTGACTTCCCCTTCGCAAAAAATGTCAGTAGCAAAAAGAATTATTCAAATAGCATGTTTTAATTAAAATTTACCCTCACAAATTTATGTTTTACCTTAAGAAAGTGTTATTAACGCTCTACCCATATTTTAATTGGTAAAAACGTCCCTTAATGTCACAATACTTCAAAGACCCGGGACAGACTTGAAAAGTCTCCCCTGCTCTTCGAATAAGTGACATTACTCCCTTCACTGTCAACCATTCTTAAAACACAAATTTGTTATATAAATTAAACCTTAAAACTTGAACCCTTGGTTTACCTTCTCTAAATAAAGGTCCCTTACCTAGTTTAGAATAACCTCCTGGGACACTGGCTACAAGATATGTCCGAGGACCAGTATAACAGAATAACAAACCAATAATACATTTAAAACACTTTAGAAACATTTGTTAGTACATAAGAAGAAATTAACCTGGATACTCACCAATCCAGGGTTCTTTATAAACTCTAAAATTCTTATTCAACTCTATACAGATAAATCAGCAGAAACTAAACACCAATAAACCTTAAAACAATAATTCCGTTATAAGACTTAGTTCTGTCAGACCACCCAATATTTTAGTTCTCTTTTTAGTTCTTTCACTAAAATGACACTGAACGTCTGATTACTGCAAGGAAAAGAAAATATTTTTATTCACTGAAACAATGCCAGAATCATTCTGCCGATTACAATACGATACAAGTTATATCTTAAACTTTAGAGTCAAAGCATTCGTATATAAATCATTATAAAATAAACAGTGCAGTGGAAAAGGTGTCATCTTACCTTACGACACCCGACAAATTCCACACAGACAAACATTACACAGATTATAAATCATCTTATGACAGCTAGCTACGCAACAGGAAGATAAAGCAAAAAGATTGGGTTTTGTCCGGCACACCTTATCAGACTTTTTCTTATAATTACAGTACTGTATAACTCATTAAGCTCCCCCAGAGCTATTAATCTCACTGTTTACCTGAAACAATGGCTGCAGTCTTATTCTATGGACTTCTCCTTAACCACTTGCTTACTAGGCACTTAAACCCCCCTCCTATCCAGACCAATTTTCAGCTTTCGGCGCTGACGCACTTTGAATGACAATTGCGCGGTCATACAACACTGTACCCAAATTAAATTTTTATCATTTTTTCATCACAAATAAAGCTTTCTTTTGGTGGTATTTGATCACCTCTGCGGTTTTTACTTTTTATTAAAAAAATGTAAAAACCTGAATTTTTTAAAAAAAAAAAGTTTATTTTTTTATATTTTGTTATAAAAAATTTTAAACGTGTAATTTTTCTCCTTCATTGATGTACGCTGATGAGGCGGCAGTGATGGGCACTGATAGGCGGCAGTGATGGGCACTGATGGGTGGCAGTGATGGGCACTGATGGGTGGCAGTGATGGGCAGCACTGGCAGGTGGCACTGATTGGCACTACAGGTGGGCATTGATAGGTGGTACTTGTGGGCATTGATAGGTGGCACTTGTGGGCACTGTTAGGTGGCACTGTGGGCACTGTTAGGTGGCACTGTGGGCACTATTAGGTGGCACTTTTATTGGGCACTGATGAGGCAGATGTGCCTCTTCCACTTGGGAACCGATGTCCCTCACATCCGATCCGGTGATCGGCTTTTTTTTCTACTCGCGCTGTCAGCGTGAGTAAAAAAAAAAAACGATTACCGATCTTTTGTTTACATCATGTGATCAGCTGTCATTGGCTGACAGCTGATCACATGGTAAGGGGCCAGGACCGGCCCCTTACACAGATCGGTGATCAGCCGAGTCTCAGTGACTCGGTGATCACAACGCGCCCGGCGCGCGCCCTGCAGGGCGCGCGCAGGGAGCGTGCACAGGGGAGGCCGTCATATGACGGCCTCCCGGGAATGTAGGTCCGCGCTGTAGCCGTCATTCGGCTATAGCGCGGATGCCAGATGGTTAAAGTCCTTAAAACCCACCCAGGGTTTTTTTATTGCTTCTCAGAGCAATTTTCTGCCCACCTTATCTTACTGTTTCTCAGAACAGTTTCTTAAAGCCCACCCAGGGCTTATCTATCGAGGTCTAAAAAACGAATTACAGGTCCCTTAAAAGGCATCGATCTCTAAATAAATCACGGCAAGAGAAAAATAAATATAAATCAAGATCACCAGACGTATTATGATCAATCCCGGACGAGCCGCCATCTGTTGGCAAATGTAGATTGTCTAGGGATATTTTAGACCCTCGATAAGTCTGCATAAGATGTACCTTACAATCCCCACAGGCCTGTGAGATTAGCCCATTGAGACAATGATAAAAAACTGCAAAAGTCTCACCGAGCAAATCTAATCTTTATTCTTTGGTGTGAATATTTAAAGGGGGCTTTCAGAAACTACCGCCCCTTGACCGCGTCATCGGATTATCCAATATCCAATTATCCAATCCACAAATTATCCAATAAAATACAGAAACAATTTATGACAAATGTGAAACTAATTATTTTTAAGATATCACGTGCTTTACAGGAAACGAAACACAAAAGATAACAGGGATGTGAGAAACGAAACTAGATTACATTACACTCCTAGTAATATGTGAAATAGAGTACAGGGAAAAACACAAAATGGAAACTAAATTATAAAATGGATGTGGTTAAGCTAAATATCCCTTCAAACAACAGTCAGCATAATTCTCATGTTATCAGTACAATTCAAATTTTATTGAACAAACCTCCTAATAATAACATTTTTTTTTTTAAATAAAAAACTTACAATGCACTGTTCCAAATTATTACGCACAGTAAGTTTCAAAACACTATATAGGTTGTAAAGAACTGAAGATTGTCATTTGTTTTGCAGCATATTTACTGAAATCAAAAGCTATTTCAATCAAACTTTGAACAACATTTTAACTTTTTAAACATTTTAACAGGTCATATTACATTTTAACATAGGACCCCTTATTTGATAGCAGCTTCACAAGTCTTGCATCCATTGAACTTGAGTTTTTGGACATTTTCTGCTTGAATTTGTTTGCAAGATGTCAGAATAGCCTCCCAGAGCTGCTGTTTGGATGTAAACTGCCTCCCACCCTACCCCAAAGGCTCTCAATAGGATTGAGGTCAGGGGAGGATGGAGGCCACACCATGACTTTCTCTCCTTTTATCCCCATAGCAGCCATTGATACAGAGGTATTCTTTGCAGCATGAGATGGTGCATTGTCATTCATGAAGATGATTTTATTACAGAAAGCATAGTTCTTCCTTCTGTACCAGGGAAGGAAGTGGTTAGTCAGGAACTCCACATACTTTGCAGAGTTCATCTTTACACCTTCTGGGACCCTAAAGGGACCGACCAGCTCTCTTCCCATGATTCCGGCCAAAAACATGACTCCACCACTGCCTTGCTGACGTCGCAGCCTTGTTGAAACAGGGTGGCCATCCACCAACCATCCACTACTCCATCCATCTGGACCATCCAGGGTTGCACGGCACTCATCAGTGAACGGGACTGTTTGAAAATTAGTCTTCATGTATTTTTCTACCCAAAACAGCCATTTCTGCTTGTGAGCATTGGTTAGTGGTGGCCGAATGGAAGGTTTATGCACAGTTGCAAGACTCTGGAGGACTCTACACCTTGATGTCCGTGGGACTCCAGAGGCACCAGCAGCTTCAAATATCTGTTTGCTGCTATGTAATGGTGTTTTAACAGCTGCTCTCTTGATCCGATGCATGGATCTGGCAGACATCTTCCTCAATGTGCCTTTATCTGCACAAAACCCGTCTGTGCTCTGAATCAGCCACAAATCTCTTAATAGTGCGATGATCACGCTTAAGTTTTCGTGAAATATCTAATGCTTTCATACCTCGTCCAAGGCATTGAACTATTTCACTCTCTTCGGCAGCAGAGAGATCCTTTTTCTTCCCCATATTGCTTGAAAATGGTGCTCTGCTTAATAATGTGGAACACCCTCCTTTAGTAGTTTTTCCTTTAATTGGGCTCACCTGCCAATCTAATTATCACAGGTGTCCGAGATTGTTTTCAGTGATCAAAAGAGCCCTGAGACACAATGCCATCCATGAGTTAAACTGAAAAACAAAATATTTAATCTTTGTGACACTGAAATAGAATTTGCATAATAATTTGGAACGGGGTATAAATGGTAGCAGAAGCCATGGGAGGCTATTAGCTGACCGAGGGAGGATGTGTAGATTGAGAATAGAAGAGGTCCAAGGACAGAACCTTGGGGGACCCCAACGGTAAGCGGAGTTGGAGAAGAAGAAGTGGAGTTGTAAGTGACACTGAATCTGCGGTGAGATAGGTAAGATTCAAACCAACGGAGAGAAAATTGAGTTTTTCGAGGTAATGGTATCAAAAGTGTTCCAGAGATCTTTATTAAGTCCGCCCCAATCTGTGACAGCACTATACTAAACCAGTTCAGTTCCCTGGTAAAGAAGATAAAGACAAAGAGGGCCCAGAGGTGACAGGCTGGGATGCCTGCAAGGCACTAGAGGTATAATGTATCTAAATGGTCAGGGGCGGGCGGGCCGTCCATTAAGGGCGCATGAGCGCTGCCCCCTCTGTCACGCCTCCCCCTCTATGTAGAATGGATAGATAGCATAGAAACTTCCCCTGCTAGCAGGCTTCCAGGCAGGACACTGGTAAAAGTGCATGGCAGTGTCCTGCCTGGAAGCCTGCTAGCAATGGAAGTTACCTGCGACAAAAACCAAGGACTGATAGCAGTTCTGAGCTCTGCAAGTCGATTGACTGAAGCAATCCCAGGTGTAAAAACTCTGATCATTTCAGGTGCAGGTTTTGGACCTATATGGTGAGTTTGTGACCATAGGGGAGACTATGCACACGGTGTGGTGACAAGATTTTG